>JANJGK010000033.1:8774357-8794357 GCA_039081455.1 Macrobrachium rosenbergii | reverse complement strand
AATGCCATTTGAACATTTCACATTAACACGCCAGGATCAGCAGAAAAAAAAAAAGCCTAAAGAAGCCTTCCCATACCCAATGACATAAACAGTATATGGATGTATGTAAGTACATGTATGTATGTATATGTATATATATATATATATTTATGATAACTTTCGTACGTGATTCATTCATCAAACATTACCACAGGTGAAAATTAAGAGACGGGGTATAGGCCCTGACCGGTTTCGACTTTACTTCTAAGCCACTGACGAGCATATGTATGTATGCACATAATTAAATATTCATATACATAGATATATACACATACAAATTATATATATATATATCCTGGAGAATCAGGGGAACTGGCGGACGTGATAACCCTAACTAGAAAACAATAATACCAACATAAAAGCTACTCATGAAAAGTCCCCTGTCTGAACAATGGAAAAAGTTTACAAAAATAAGATGAGAATGAAATATAAAATTTAGGCCCAAGGCCAAGCCCTGGAGCCTATGAGGTCATTCATCGCTGAAAGGGAAATTGAGAGTAAGAGGTCTGAAAGGTGTAACAGGAGGAAAACCTCGCAGCTGCACTATGTAGGGAGAGGGTTGAGGAAAGTAAGATGGAAGAAAGTGAATATGAACGGAGGTACAGTCAAAGGAATGAAAACGAATGCAGCCAGGGGCCTAAGGAAGGGACGCTGCAAAGAACCTTGAGCAATGCTTACAGTGTACCGCGTTCACTACCTCCCTACGGGAGGCCCCTAATTATTGAATTAACTTAAGGAGCTATCACAGATATTCGATCCTTTGCAGACACGGCGTCAGTAACGCACAGCTGCTGTGACGCCAGTTTGAAGAGCCACAAATCAATCAATCAATCAATCAAACCTTTACTGACGAAAATCGATCGAAAGGCAAAGGTCTCACGAGCTGCCGACTACTCTTCTGATCGACTGATCGACCTCACAGTGCTACGCAAAACCACTGGCGACTACCGAAGGAAGAAAAAAAGTATTTATAATGCCATTGTCTTTTTGTTTCCGTGACTCGGAGAAACGAAGCCACCTGTATAATTTTGCTAGAAGGCGAATGTCAACTTTTACAATGGAAGGTAGAATTCTGCGCAGGAAGACGAACTTGCAGATCAGCTCTTGCAGATCTGGCGTTCAGGAGCCCGTTTTTATTCACGGTTTGTATTTGGAACTGGAAAAGACCTTCACCGTAATCGTGAAAAGCGGGTGTCAGCAAAAAAAATAGTGAATCACAAATGGACGTCGATTTTAATTGTGTTCGTTGCTGCAAGATCTCAGCATTCGTCCACAAAACTATAAGCCTGCATTTTATGGAGCAAAATTCAAAATATTCTATTCGAAATCCATATCGGAAGACTTGGCGGAGTCTGAAGCAAAAGCTCTCTCTCTCTCTCTCTCTCTCTTAATCCTTCAGGTACTTTGTCTCGTTTTCAGCGTTAAGGTTTCTCTCTCTCTTTCTCTCTCTCTCTCCTAATCCTTCAGGCATTTCGATCCGTTTTAAGCTTTAGGGTCTCTCTCTCTCTCTCTTTCAATCTTTGGGCAATTTGTCTCTTTTCAAGCGTTAAGGTCTCTCTCTCTCTCTCTCTTATTCTTCGGGTACTTTGTCTCGTTTTAAGCGTTAAGGTTTCTCTCTCTCTCTTTCAATCTTTAGGCAATTTGTCTCTTTTAAGCTTAAGGTTTCTCTCTCTCTCTCTCTCTCTCTCTTATTCTTCAGGCACTTTGCCTCTTTTTAAGTGTTAAGGTTTCTCTCTCTCTCTCTCTCTCTCTCTCCCCAAAGGATCTTTTCTCTGAGCGTTCAATACACTAGGGCGGAGGTAACGTTGGGGAGAAGGAGAGGAGGAGGAGGAGGAGGAGGAGGAGGAGGAGGAGGAGGAGGAGGAGGAGGAGGAGGGAGAATGGAGGAGGAACACATACGCCCGAAAACTCGGTACACGCCCCCCAGGGGGCTAAGGTCCTACTACCCTCGGCCGCCCAACGCCGAGGCTTCTCCAGCCCACTCCCCAAACTCCGCCCATCATGACTTCTACTTGCGCCCCACCCTTAGCAATGTAGTCTCTCTCTCTCTCTCTCTCTCTCTCTCTCTCTCTCTCTCTCTCTCTCTCTCTTTTCGCTACATCTCTACGTCGTCTTTCCATTACAGATTACAGTATTTTTTCATTTTCACATTTCCGTTTCCTTGCTCAGCAATCTCATATGTGTTTTCCAACATGCATGATACAATTCTGCACAGGGTGGCTTCCACACAACGATAAAACATGTCACAGACACTTGTCAGTAACTCATCACACACATATCACAAACAAGTTGAATACAAGTCAACAACAAAAGTGGAGAACGAACATTTGTCAAAAGCTGGATAGTTGTACGAAGCGCCGGTTAGAACTACCAATAAGTCAGTGACTTGTATTCAACATGTTTATGACCTGTCAGTGATAAGTTGCCAACATGTTGCTGACATGTATTACCAACTAATTTGTCATTATGTGGACACTTTCCAAAAGTATAAGACTGAAAAGTAATTGTATTTGTCTGTTAGTTTCCAATCTATGCTTTTTGTTGGTAAAACATTTTAGCCACATGTTGGCAACTTATCACCCACAGATCATAAACATGTTGAATGCACAGAAAGAAATAAGAAGAGGGAACGAAAGGAAAAGTGAGAGAGACAAGCTAAATATCCGTGTAATCAAAAGTTTGATCACTCTTGATAGCCAAGTGGTCAAAGTTGACTGTGTATTGTTTTACCTAAACCATAGGCCCAGGTTCGAATTCCGGCCAAGGCAGATGCACTTATCAATTATAATTCCCCTTCGAAGTAAGTTGTTTCAAATGTAAAGTGAATCCGATTTTAACTGGTATTCGTGACTTAGTATTTGTGATACATACATACATACACATATATATATATATATATATATATATATATATATATATATATATATATATATATATATATACACTGTATATATATATATTCATGTATACAAATAAATATAATACATACATATATATATATATATACATATATATATGTATATATATATATATATATATATATATATATATATATATATATATATATATGCAAATATACACATATATTTATATATATATATATACTGTATATACAGTATATATATATATATATATATATATATATATATATATATATATATATATATATATATATATATACATACAGTCCTACAAACAGTCATCACCACTAGTAGCACTGCTTGGCACTGAACGAGAGAACAGCGCCAATGCAATAATAACACAAAAGGCTTCCATTCTCATTCGAGGAAGGCCCCACTGCTTGACCAGCAAGCAAGTCGACTAACTTTCAATCTCGCAGAGAAAACTTTTGCCCTCCGGAATGGTCCTACCCGAATGCTTTGAGCTTTGAAACGTTTCATTCGGTGCTTTAAGGAATCGGGAACGATTCCACAAATCTCACCGAATCGCCATCAACTACAAACAAGTAAAAAAATAACTTCGGCGCAATCGAGTTTTCTGTACAGCCTCTGCAGCGTATAATCAAGGCCACCGAAAATAGATCTATCTTTCGGGGTCTCGTTATAACGCTGTATAGGACGCGGCCCATGAAACTTTAACCACGGAACGGTGGTGGCCTGTCCCATATCGTTGCTGTAAGCACGGTATAAGCACGATTACGACTAACTTTGACCTTGAATAAAATCAAAACTAGCCTCAGTAGTTTTTAAGATCTGAGGGCGGACAGAATAAGGTGCGGACGGACAGACAAAGCCGCCACAATAGTTTTCTGTAAAAAAACTAAAACTACAAGCCGTGATGTCACCAAGGACACGGAGCTGTCAATCATTTCCACCAAGGATGAACGGTGTCAGGCTGTCACTGTCTGCGAGGCACAAGAGTTTATTTACAAAAGAAAAAATAATAAAAAAAAAACAAAGAAATATATCTCACCTAGAAATCGAGAGAGAGAGAGAGAGAGAGAGAGAGAGAGAGAGAGAGAGAGAGAGAGAGAGAGAGAGAGAGAGAGAGAGAGAGACTCTCTCTCGCTCCAAACCACAGCCTCTTTCCCGTCCAACCAACCGGGCCAGCATTCCGCCTGTCTTGATATTAGATTGCAGGATAAAAGTAAAAATAAAAAGGGTGTCTTATTGAGCAATAAAATGTCGTCTCTTTTCTTGGGCAGAGTCCTGAGGGCCTCAGCAGCCTCTTACGTCCTTTATAAAAAGTATATAGGCCTATGCCAGCTTAACTCAGAAAACCAATGACTGATTAATAATATATACACATACATATATATATATATATATATATATATATATATATATATATATATATATATATATATATATATATATATATATATATATATATATAATGTGTGTGTGTGCAAGTGTATGTGCAAGCGCGTGCAAACAATTATGCATGAGCAATCTACTCTGCAGTAAACCATACGTAGGAAGCGTTAACATTTCCTGCTACCTTGGAACCAATCATCAAAAACATCATCTGAGCTTCTTCAAACGTAACTTCATCTTGTTTTATTTCTCTAAGTTTACATGTGCAAATCCCCATACTATTTTTCATCATAACCATTTTCCATGAAAAGTTGGCTTCACAAGGAAACCAATATAAATCTGTAATCACGAAAATCAACCCTAAACCAGTTATTGAAAGTTTGAAAAATGCAACATAAGAATGGAATGGACTATAAAATTTAGCCAAACTACAACGTAGGACTGGAATGGAAAGGAATATCAAATGTAGCCAAAATACAACATAGGACTGGAATGGAATGGAATATAAAATTTAGCCAAAATACGTCATAGGGCTGGAATGGAACGGAATATCAAATTTAGCCAAAATACAACACAGGATTGCAATGGACTGGAATATAAAATTTGGCCAAAATACAACAGGATTGGAATCGAATGGAATATCAAATTAAAGCAAATACAACATGGGACTGGATTGGACTGGAATATAAAATTTAGCCAAAATACAACATAGGACTGGAATGGAATGGAATATCCAATTTAGCCAAAATACAACATAGGATGGAATGGAATGGAATATAAAATTTAGGCAAAATACAACATAGGACTGGAATGGAATGGAATGTCAAATTTAAGCAAAATACAACATAGGACTGGAATGGAATCGAATATAAAATTTAAGCAAAATACAACATACTGTAGGACTGGAATGGAATGGAATATCAAATTTAGCCAATATACACATAGGACTGGAATATCAAATTTAACCAAAAAAACAACATAGGACTGGAGTGGACTGGAATATAAAATTTAGCCAAAAAACAATATAGGACTGGAATGGAATGGAATATAAAATTTAGCCAAAATACAACATAGGACTGGAATGGAATGGAATATAAAATTTAGGCAAAATACAACATAGGACTGGAATGGAATGGAATATAAAATTTAGCCAAAATACGACATAGGGCTGGAATGGAACGGAATATCAAATTTAGCCAAAATACAACACAGGATTGCAATGGACTGGAATATAAAATTTGGCCAAAATACAACAGGATTGGAATCGAATGGAATATCAAATTAAAGCAAATACAACATAGGACTGGAATGGAATGGAATATCCAATTTAGCCAAAATACAACATAGGACTGGAATGGAATGGAATATCCAATTTAGCCAAAATACAACATAGGATGGAATGGAATGGAATATAAAATTTAGGCAAAATACAACATAGGACTGGAATGGAATGGAATGTCAAATTTAAGCAAAATACAACATAGGACTGGAATGGAATCGAATATAAAATTTAAGCAAAATACAACATACTGTAGGACTGGAATGGAATGGAATATCAAATTTAGCCAATATACACATAGGACTGGAATATCAAATTTAACCAAAAAACAACATAGGACTGGAGTGGACTGGAATATAAAATTTAGCCAAAAAACAATATAGGACTGGAATGGAATGGAATATAAAATTTAGCCAAAATACAACATAGGACTGGAATGGAATGGAATATAAAATTTAGGCAAAATACAACATAGGACTGCAATGGAATGGAATGTCAAATTTAAGCAAAACACAACATAGTACTGGAATGGAATGGAATATAAAATTTAGCCAAAATACAACATAGGACTGGAATGGAATGGAATATAAAATTTCGGCAAAATTTTATATCCCAGCCTTTCTGTATTCCCTTGGGACTTATACCCACCATATATATAGCCCCTTGTCTATGTATATCTTTAGTTGCTGTGACCATGTCTTGGTAATAAGATGAAAGTGCTTAGCGTCTCAAATGTTTCGGTTTTACTCCGTGGATGTAACTTCGTTCATATATATATATATATATATATATATATATATATATATATATATATATATATATATATATATATATATACATACACACACATATATATATACATTTATTTATATACACACATATCTATATATGCATATAATAAATATATGTAATACATATATATATATATACACATTTATATATATATATATATCTACACACATAATATATGGTATATATATTACATAGCGTGTAGGCATATTGCACGTTTAATATATTTATAAGAACGCCATTACGTACCCCTCACTCATTAAACAATAGAAAAACATAGAATGGAATTCAATCCACATACTTCAAGAAGCTGAAATTAGGACACAACAAGAGAGTCAAGTTTCTCATCTCCCTTTCAAAGAATTGACCCCAAAATAATAATAATAATAATAATAATAATAATAATAATATAGACAGAACTTTTGGATTAACAACCATTTCGAAAACCTTGACAGTATAGCTATTATAGCAAAGACTGAAGCATAAAGTCTATGTCTCAGTCCAGCCTTGAAATGACTAGGCGATCTTCTACACACACATACACACACAGTCACATACAAACACAAACACACACACAAGATGCACAAGAAAATAAAAACCCTTCAGCCCACGAAGGTGGCTGGGCTCAATCGTTTTTGTTTGGTTACGTCATTCGTCTTCCCCGACCGAAGGGTAGAGATACCTCTTTTGGGACTGAGGAGGGAATCGACTGAGAATGTCGCGTGAGCTTTCATTTCTCAAGTTATCGTGTCCCCCCCTCCCCTCTCTCTCTCTCTCTCTATGCATACATACATACATACATACATACACATATATGTTTATATACATATACTTATATATATATATATATTTAAATAAATATATATCTATATATATTATATGTATCTATATATATATATATATATATATATATATATATATATATATATATATATATATATATATATATATATCTATCTATATATAAAATATATATATATATATATATATATATATATATATATATATATATATATATATATATATATACATATACATACATACATAAATACATACACAAAATTTAAATAATTAAACTTACGCGGCACTACAACTGCACTAACATACAAGAACACCAATACTAACACAATTCGCAAAGGTCTGTAAATAATAAGATACAACCGCAATTTTCAGTTTGGCACCTAAGAGCTCAGCCTTTAACTAAATCAAAACGAAGACTCAACAAACCGCCAGAGAAAGTAACGCTTTCCATTCGACTTTCTCAAAAGTCAGCGTAGGTCTTGCAGCATCTCTTGTTACCTTGGCGACGCGACATGACTCGTGCAGACATTCAGTCAGTCAATCAAGTTTCCCGCAGGTTCATTTCATCTGTGAGTGAATCTCTTGACTTCACCTGAACCTGTCCATCCGATTAAGATTTTCTCATAACATCATTATTTTTCCGGGTTTGTACAATTCTGAGTCAATCTTATATCTTTTCTCTTCAATTGACTGATGCATGTTGATATATATATATATATATATATATATATATATATATATATATATATATATATATATATATATATATATATATATATCACCTATAAAACTTTCTGCATTTACAATAGGATACAATTCACGAACGCGTATTTTTAGAAATATCTTTTCATCCTTCTACCTATTGCCTTAGGTGATTGCAAATCTTCTTCTGAAATGCTTGCCTATAAAATCTACTATTATCTTCCGTAGCCTACCAACAAGAAACAGGTTGACGCAATTATTATATATATATATATATATATATATATATATATATATATATATATATATACATATATATATATATACACATTTTGTATATATATATATGTATTTAAGCATATAGTATATATATATATATATATATATATATATATATATATATATATATATATATGTAAGAACACTGCTAGATCAACAAGCTTCAGCCATCAATAAAAATTCCTCGGTAACATTACAATTTTGTGTTACAATTAGATGATTTTTCTTAATCACCCATCAAACCAGCCTTACATTTTTGCGTGACTGCTATATGCAAAAATAATCCGGAATACAACTGGGCCACAAACAAGTAAACAGCCTAATATTTGTGAGTTATTAAAATGCTGATCACCTGGGCAATGAGTCTACCTTCACAAGTGCAATTACCCAACCATTACTGAAACTGTAAAACGGCAATTAGCTAGAATTCCAGCCTGGTATATGAATATTCTGTACCTATCCCTGCCGAGATCGACCAGAAGCACCAATATGCTGTAAATGGTGCTTCCTCGCTGTCGAACTTCTCCAAAGTTCCAGAGGTCCTTTATTCCTCAAACCTTTGGACTGTGGAGAAGCCTCCCTACAGTGAATGTGGTGCAATTGGAACTTCAGGAGTTCAAGCGAAGATGCGACGCATTGCAACCCTAATACAATTCTTCTTGTATTTTAGCAATTCATTGAATTTTATTATATCTATTTATAAATCTGTTAATTAGGTTGTTTATTTTTAACAAGTGATCCCTTCTTTCTGTATCTCCCATTACCTTCTCTTGCTTCTTCCTAATGAACACCATAATATTCTTTGGAAGCTTGAATTTCAAGTCAGTGGCCCCTGTGGTGGGCTTGTTCCATATGAATAGGGTTCTTCATTCTGAATAGAATAATAATAATAGAGTTAAGAACGAGCTGTATGACTTGGAAACGAGAAAAAAAAATCACGCTACAAAAATACCTGGAAAGATTCCTTAAAATAACGAAGGCGGGAATAAAATCAAACGATTCGGAAATTACGGAAATATAATCAGAAGGAATATTACGGTGACCTTTAGGTGTACATCTGTGGCATAATTTTCCGTCAGGTACAAAAAATGGCTGGCCTAGTTAAGAGGAACACGTCCACGAACTAATAATTATACATGACCTAAATTTGCATGAGTATGTTCGAGCAAATTGGGAGGGAATGCGACACACAACAAGTAAAAAAATGCACCGAAGTTTCTTCGGCGCAATCGAGATTTCTGTACATCCGCTACAACGTATAATCAAGGCCACCGAAAATGCATCTGTCTTTCGGCGGTCTCGGTATAATGCTGTATGAGCCGCAGCCCATGAAACTCTCAGCCGGCCGTGGTGCATGGCCTGTCCTATATCGTTGCCAGAAGCACGATTATTGGTGACTTTAATCTTAAATGAAATAAAAACTACTAAGGCTAGAGGGCTGCAATTTGGTATGTTTGATGATTGGAGGGTGGATGATCAACATACCAACTGGCAGGCCTCTAGCCTCAGTAGTTTTTAAGATCTAAGGGCGGACAGAAAAAGTGCGGTCGGACAGACAAAGCCGGCATAATAGTTTTCCTTTACAGAAAACAAAAAATTAGATTATCTTACAATGAAGTCGATAATTGGAAACAGAAATAAAATTACTGGAATTATGTACCTGATATATATTGTATATAAATGAAATAAAAGGCAAAAACTAGATTATCTTAAAGTAGATAACTGGAAAAAGAAATAAAATTACTGAAATAAAATGCCTGATCTAAAATTTTGAAAAATTAGATTATCTAGGTTCTGAAGTTCCAGTATCTGAACAAGAGATATTTTTGCTGAGCCATTAGAAAAATTTATTTTGTAAAATTAAAATTTTTGAAAAAACTGTATTATCTAGGTTCTGAAGTTCCAGCATCTGATCAAGAGATTTGCTGAGTCATTAGAAAAATGTATTTTGTATATAAAAAAATTGTGAAAAACTATATTATCTGGGTTCAGAAGCTCCAGTATCTGACCAAGAGGTTTACTGAGTCACTAGAAAAATGTATTTTGTATATCTAAAATTTTTGAAAAAAAATGACATTATTTGGTTTCTTGGGCATTGCTTTCCAAATGACACATTTCCCTTTAAAATCGCAGCCTCTGGAAAAGAGCTGGCTAAAAAGGTCAGTCGAAACAGGACTCGGCTAAAAGCGCAGCCCGAGACATCATCCCTACCAGACATAGCGAAGAAATAGTGAAACTTTGATAAGGTCAGCGTTCCTAACTTAGATAACGAGCCGAGAGTATTGATCTATTGATTTGGGTTACTGCAAGAAACATAACATTTGCATCCCGACTGACTCTGATGAAAGGTTGTAAATCTCCCAGAGTGAGGAGGCTGGAACTGCAAGGTGGTTCATTATTATTATTATATATTACTGGAACTGGAATAAAGAATTTAGGCCAAAGGTCAATCACTGGGACCTATGAGGTCATTCAGTCCTGAAAAGGAAAATGACAGTAAAAAGGTTTGAAAGGTGTAACAGGAGGAAAACCTCGCAGCTGCACTATGAAGTAACTGTTAGGAGAGGGTGAAAAGTCAGACGGAGAGAAGAGAATGTGAACGGAGGTAGTGTAAAAGAAATGAAAGAGGTTGCAGCTATGGCCTAAGGAAGGGACGCTGCAAAGAACCTTGAGGAATGCCTACAGTGCACCATGTGAGGTGCACTGACGGCAGCACCCCACTACAAGGATTATCATTATTATTATTAAAACAGTTTTACCAGACCACTGAACTAATTATCAGTTCTCACAGGAATGCTTCGTGATAGTTCAAAATAGTCTCACACTTAACTTAGGTTTTTGGTTACAGGTTTTACTTGGTAACACACACACACACACATATACACACACACACACACACACACACACACAACCAAACACAGCGCTTGTTTTTGCAAAAGGAGGAATATTGTGACCATAAGCCGCCCTCCTCCTGTCAAAACACTTACTTTTTTTTTTTTGGCCAATTTATAAAAAAAAAAAAGGACAGGAAAAACAGGACCTGTTGATGGATACATGGGCAGAGGGCCAACTTCCAAATGGCTGGTTAAGCGTGCAACAGATACTCTCTCTCTCTCTCTCAAAGAGCCAACTTCCAAAAGGCTGATTAAACGGGCAACATATATATGCTCTCTCTCTCTCTCTCTCTCTCTCTCTCTCTCTCTCTCTCTCTCTCTCTCTCTATATATATATATATATATATATATATGTATGTAGACAATTTATATATTTAGGATATATATATGTATGTATATATATTTATATGTATGTATTTGTATATGATATATTTATATATATATTATACATTACATATATATATATATACATAAATATACAGTATATCATAAATATATAAATTATATATATATATACAGAGAGAGAGAGAGAGAGAGAGAGAGAGAGAGAGAGAGAGAGAGAGAGAGAGAGAGAGAGAGAGAGAGAGAGTTTATCTCATATTCCCCTCGCGTCCCAATTTGCGACAAGTTCAATCAACGGCAGACTCCAGAAATCCCCCATCTCTCCGGGAGTCTTGTTTATGCTTTATATTGCATCGTCAACTTCCTTGGCTCCAACTTCCGCCAATTTGCTGATCTGAGATATGTGAATAAGCAGCAATAAAAAGCAATCAAATCAATTGCTAGATGGAAAGATATGTAGAGAGATTTCTAGACTTAATTCATTGCTTAGTTATTATTATTATTATTATTATTATCATTATTATTTTATTATTATTATTCAGAAGATGAACCCTATTCATATGGAACAAGCCCACCAAAGGGGCCATTGGCTTGATATTCAAGCTTCCAAAGAATATTAAGGTGTTCATTCGAAAGAATTAACAGGAGGTTATGGGAAATACAGAAAGAGGAGATCACATTAAAAGAGTAAAAATAAACTAACAAATCAATAAATAAATGGATAAGAATGTAAGTAAATTATCAAAACACAACAGCATAACAACAGGTACACATGAATAACATCAACACCACAGCGCCTGAGCGATTTCTGTCAACCCTGTCCAGGTCGTCTTAGGTTACAGGGGGGAACTGTCGAGCCTCTGGCATCCACTGCTGTGTGGATGTCTGAAGGGCCCTTTATATTCAGATTATGTTCCCTCTTCCATGAGAGTATAACTTGACACGAGTTCTTTTCTTCATTGCAACTGTTACATTTATCATATATATACACATATATAATATATACAGTACACACACACACACACACACACATATATACAGATATATATATATATATATATATATATATATATATATATATATATATATATATATATATATATATGCAATTAACACGTTTCCTTTTGCTTGGCTGAGCAACATTTCCCCATTTTCCTTTGCTTAGGTAAGCTACATTTCCCATTTTCTTTTGCTTAGATAAGCTACATTTCCATTTTCTTTTGCTTAAGTTAGTTACATTTCCCAATTTCTTTTGCTTAGGTAAGCTACATTTCCCACTTTCTTTTGCTTAGGTAAGCTACATTTCCCACTTTCTTTTGCTTAGATAAGCTACATTTCCCACTTTCTTTCGCTTAGGTAAGCTACATTTCCTATTTTCTTTTGCTTGGATAAGCTACATTTCCCATTTTCTTTTGCCCAGATAAGCCACATTCTACAATTCTCACAAGTTTCTTTCCATTATCCGGACGTTGTAACCTTTTCAAATGTTATTACAACCATACAAATCTCCACAACGTTAACAAAAATGGACGAACGCAACTCAAAAGCTATAATTAGGGGATTGCACTAAACTAATAACCATCCCCCCAAGGTTTTACACATGACTAAAGATTGTTTTATACATGAGTAAAGATTACTTTACACATGACTAAAGATAGTTTTATACATGGATAGATCATTTAATACATGACTAAAGATTGTTTTATGAGTAAAGATTAATACATGAATAAAGATGATCTTATACATGGATAAAGATTGTTTTACACCTGAGTAAAGATTATTTTATACATGGTAGAGATTGTTTTATACATAAATAACGATTGTTTTATACATGGATAATGATTGTTTTGTACACAAATAGATTATTTTATACATGAACAAAGATTGTTTAATACATGAACAAAGATTGTTTTATGCATGAATAAAGATTGTTTTACACATGAACTAAGACTGTTTTATACATAAGTAAATGTTATTTTATTCATGAATAAAGATTATTTTACACATGAATAAAGATGATTTTACACATGAACAAAGACTGTTTTGTACATGAATAAAGATTGTTTTATACACGAATAAAGATTGAGGCAGCGTAATGCTATTCTACACCAGTAATCGTCGGTTCTTTAAGCAACTGCCCTGTCATTATCCATTTGAAGGACCAGTATGACGTAACGAAGCTTATAATAACACTGGCTCGAGATTTTCCTTCTCTCTCTCTCTCTCTCTCTCTCTCTCTGTTACATTTACTCACATTCCGAATAGTTACACATGAAATCATCTGCATGATTGTGCATCTATTTTCTCTCTCTCTCTCTCTCTCTCTCTCTCTCTCTCTCTCTCTCTGCGATAGACGAGCGAATAATTTGAAAATCACCGCTAACAGAAAAAGCCACCACGGAATAAAGTAGTTCAAGCAAATTTGCAAAGAAAAAAATTGCGAAAATAAACGAGAGCTGTTCAGCTGCCCTTGAGAAAAGCAAGTTTTTTCATAGAGCGAGTTTTTTCTTTCACCAAAAAACAATTACTTTTTTTGCTTGAAGGTTAGACCTCTCAGGCAATTTCAATACTTCCTCCTTGCATTCGTAGAAGCAACATCTATTCTAGAAAGAAGATTTGAACACATTAAAAGAGAAAAAAATTTAATCTAACTGGGCAGTAGAGAAGAATTTCTTAAGACATGCAGTTAACCATATGTAATTATAATAGCCACAAAATCCTCTTAACTTCTCGAATTCTTCTCGATTTTTTGGATACGCTTGTCACTGCAAAGCCTTGGATCCAAGTGCAAGAAATATGAAGGATTTGTGATGTCCGGTGGCGAGAATCGAACCCACATCCAGAGAAATCACAAAGAGGTCACGTTGCCCACCTCGTGGTCAGGTCAGGAATGTGACGTCGTTGTGATTATGGGACACGGGGTTGGTTCCTCCCACCGGACATCATAACTGCTTCAGATTTCTTGCACTTGGATCCAAGGCTTTGTACCTGGTAAAAAGTGACCACTAGATTCTATAATTATCCACAGTGTCTCGATTTAATATCAGACACTTGAGACACAATATATAACAAAAGGTAAATCTTAATATTGAAGAAACCAGGGGAAGAAGGATTGTTTTTAACTATTAGGTAATGCCAGCCCCATCGGACTCCTCAAAGTCTGAACTCGAAAGAAAGAGTCCAAGATATTTCTTGAAGGCAGGACGTGGTCTGTAGTTTGTTTTGGATTACAGAAAATTTGACGAAAAAACTTACTTGCATACTCTATATACATATGTATTTTATATATATATATATATATATATATATATATATATATATATATATATATATATATATATATATATATATATATATATATATATATATATATATATATATATACACACACAAAGGAGCAACGCAATATGATGCCTACAAAATAAAACATTAAAATAAGTAAAAAAAAAAAAAACAAAAGATAAATTAATGTAAGCTCTCAGGTATTTCTCGTTCTTCTACACGAAGATTTAAAAAGAGAGCAAAATATTTTGAAAAATAAAGCCGAGGGAGGATAAAACCTGGTATATATCGCTGACACCGGATGTGAAAAAAAAAATAAAAACAACTGACAAATTTTTATTTTTTGCCACACCATCTAGTCTAAGATCTCCCGCCGTCTGGTTCACTTTTTGGCTATATTAGTTTTCGTAACGTTTCTACTGCTGATACCTCAGAGAGAGAGAGAGAGAGAGAGAGAGAGAGAGAGAGAGAGAGAGAGAGAGAGAGAGAGAGAGAGAGTCACACTGCAGCCTCACTCGGCAAGATTCAGGTTAATTCTAAGACTTGAGGTTTTGTGACCGCCTTGTAGGTGCATTTATAAAGAAAACAAGAGAGAGAGAGAGAGAGAGAGAGAGAGAGAGAGAGAGAGAGAGAGAGAGAGAGAGAGAGAGAGAGAGAGAGAGAGACTTTTTACAATTTGGTGAGAGCAGTTTTGCAAAAGGCGAAATGTTTACCATTAACAACTACGAAAGATTCCTATTTTCTTAAGCTTCCACTTGCATGCTATTGTAACCAAGAGCATTTGAGAAAATGTATAATAATGTGTGATGCATATTAATGATGTATAATGCATTATATTAAATTTACAATGTATAATAAATGTATAATGCATAATAATAAACGTATAATGTATAATAAATGCATAATAACATATAATAAAAACTTTGAGAAAATGTATAATAATGTATAATGTACAATATTAAATTATAATGTATAGCAATAAGTATATAATAATAACGTATAATAAAAACCTTGAGAAAATAATTTATACATAATGTATCATATTAAATATATAATGTACAATAATAAATGTATAATGTATAATAATGTAAAATGTATCATATTAAATATATAATGTACAATAATAAATATATAATGTACAATAATAAATGTATAATGTATAATAATGTAAAATGTATCATATTAAATATATATTGTACAATAATAAATGTATAACGTATAATCATAAATGTATAATGTGCAACAATAAATGCACAATAATGCACAATAAAACCCTTAACAAGAGAATAAAAAAATCCTTTCCACTTTCAAAGGACCACGTCAAAAAAAAAGACACAATACAAAAACATCTGCTGACGAAACCTTTGAGTTTTAAAGACCTGCCTACGTCACCAACATCTCCCACCAGAGACGTCCGTTGGAGCTAACATGCGCGAGGAGAAGGAATTCGTAATGGGAGGCATCTCCTCTTCCTCAGGAAAGAGTCAAGTTCTCAGAAGAAGAAGAAGAAGAAGAAGAAGTAGTCTTCTAAGGCCTTTTGTTTACAAGGAGTACCCCACATCTCTAGCAACAGGGCGGCCTTTGTCAAAATGTCATGAAGGCCTTCTCTCAATGTTCTTGCATTTCGTGGGGATTTATATATGTATTTATTTATGTATTTATGGGTCTCTAGTCACGTAGTTATTCTCGCTTCGAGTTAAGTAGGGTCTTTGTTTTGAATCACGGTTCCTCCACTTTCGTCTTTCAAGAGAGAGGAAAGGAAATTTTAGATGGGATTTGGTATTGCCGGAGAGATTTTACGCTAGAGACAAATGCTGATTGATTTCTGTCAGTGTCGCATACAAACACACGTTTATATAGATATATATATATATATATATATATATATATATATATATATATATATATATATAAATATATATATATATATATATATATAAATTATATATATATATATATATATATATATATATATATATATATATATATATATATATATATATATATATTAACAGGACCTCATTTAACCTAGATCAAGACTGTTGGTTCTGGAAAGCTTGTAACTTTTCCTGAATAAATATCTCCGCTAGATACCACCCAGGTTAAATAAGGTCTTATTGTTAATTGTATCAACGCATAGAACAATTGTGTAAGTGATAGAGTTATATATATATATATATATATATATATATATATATATATATATATATATATATATATATATATATATATATATATATATATATAAAGGCAATGCCGCGAAGGAAAGAGGAACGACGGAGTGGTGCTAGGCCTTCCGATATATTGTCCTTCAAGTTAAGTATATCTTAGTTGACGTATTGTCTGCTAAGTAAAGGACAATAAGTCGAAAGGCCTGGCACCACTCCCGTCCTTTCTCTTTCGTTCGTGGCATTGCCTTTATTTATAAATTCATCACGTTCCATATTTTCGTGATTCAGTTATACATAATATGTTGTGTGTGTATGTGTATGTGTGTGTGCATATAAATACATCTATATATGCAAGTACACACACACACACATATATATATATAATATATATATATATATATATATATATATACATATACATATACTTATATATAAACAGATGTGTGGTTCTATACGACACTGACAGAAATCAATCACCATTTGTCTCTGACATAAAATCCCTCCGTCCCCGGCAAATCCCATCTAAAATTCCCTTTCCTCTCTCATGAAAGACAAAAGCGGAGGAACCGTGATTCAAAACAAAGAACCTACTCAACTCGAAGCGAGAATAACTACGTGACTAGAGGGCCACCTGTCAAAGACTCCTCCTGGACGCCAGTGGCACTCGCTGGCACTCACGTGTGGGGGGGTGAGGGGAATATTAAGACAAAGGTCTAAGTAATCTCTAGACCGCGATTATGACCTCATCGAGGTCTCTGGCACCGAGAGAGACTCGATGAGGGCAGAAAGAATAGGACAGGATCGAATGCAGAATTCAGGTCAATGGCCAAGCGCTGGGACCTATGAGGTCATTCAGTGCTGAAAGGAAAACTGACAGCTAAAACGCCTGAAAGGTGTAACAGCTGCACTAGGGATCAATTGTTAGTAGAGAGTGGAAAGTAAGATGTAAGGAAGAGAATATGAACGGAGGTGCAGGAAAAGGAACGAAAGAGGTTGCCGCTGGGGGCCTAACGAAGGCAGAAACCCCGCAAAGTACATTACAGTGCCTACAGTGCATCGCATGAGGTGCACTGACGGTACCGCCTCCCACCTATGGGGCCCAAAGTAAATTAGATAGTTATAACAATTGACATTTTTTTTTTTTGGAAGGAACCAAATAAAGTCATAGAAATGTTTTTTATCACAAGCGGGCCAAATGTTCCTAATGACTTTATAATGTGATAATATAACCTGTTTGTTTATGGAAACAAGCCAACGCCCTTCATAATAATTCTGGGTCATAATGAAAACCCGTTAGCACAGAAGGGTGAATTATTGCACGCACGCCAGCGTACACACACACATACATACATACATAAATATATATATATATATATATATATATATATATATATATATATATATATATATATATATTATATTTATATATACACATACACACAATATATATATATATATATATATATATATATATATATATATAAAATATACAACATGAACCATAACAAGGGCCCCATTCTGGTCAAATTATATATATTTTTCAATTAGTTCTTTAACCATTTTCTCCACATTTGTGTGTGTGTGTGTGTGTGTGTGTGTGTGTGTGTGTAATATCCTTACACACATCACCGCCCAAAACAAAAAGTCATCTTCACTCATCTGCAGGACAGTCATTAAACAAGTAATCTTTAAATATACAAGTAACATTTTCAATGGACATTTCTCCAAAAGCAAAATCAAAAGACCTACTACCCATTTCAGGGACGGCAAGTCATCGTTTTTCTCAAATATCGCTCAAACTAATTATTTGATCGAAATGGTCCTTTGACACAGTGTACAAGACATCTCCCGCTAATGTAGTGCATTGTCAAACGGTTTTAGTTAAGGCGTTTACTCTTGACTTACATGGTGTTGCCAAGCATCGTCAAACTATGCATTCGAACGTCCTTTATCCCCATCTCGTCCCTCCCTCTCCCTTCCCCTCCTCATTCCTCCCTCTCCCTTCCCCTCCTCATCCCTCCCTCAACCCTCTTTCCTGGCCTCCCCATCTCCGCCCTCCCTTTCCTGTCTATGGGGGATAGCGGGCGTTCGATTGCGCAGATTAATCCTGCTGACTCGAGCGACTTTGCCTTTAAAAGTCAAGAGTAAACGCCTTAACTAACACCATTTGACAATGCACTATATTGCCAAAAATTAGCGGGAGGTGTCTTGTACACTGTGTCAAAGTACCATTTCGATCAAATAATTGGTTTGAAAAATATTTGAGAAAAACGATGACTGGCGCTCCATGAAAATGGAGAGTAGCATTATGCCATACGTCCACTTATACAAATTTACATTTACTGATCTTCAGGGGACCCTATATTTAAATACCCATTTACAATTACACACAGTCCTCGTTAGGTTAGTCGTTTTACCGTAGGAGGTTTGAGTATGGATTTACAAACGTGTATTTACACTCCCTGTGAAACCCACGTGAACTGTGTAGGTGTTATAGTCGATTGGACTCATAAATTAAGTCGTGCAATTGGAACTTCGGATGTTCAAGCGAAGATGCAATGCATTACTACCCTAATACTATTCTTCTTGCATTTGAATACATTTTTCATCTATTTATTAATATATTAATCTATTAATCTTTTTAATAGGTGATATTTCTTCTTTTTGCATTTCCCTATACCTCCTCTTACTTCTTCCTAATGAACACCAAAATATTCTTTGGAAGCTTGAATTTCACGTCAGTGGCCCCTGTTGTGGGATTGTTCCGAATGAGTAGGGTTCATATTCTGAATAATAATAATAATAATAATAATAATAATAATAATAATAATAATAATAATGACCGTAGATGAGAATGCTAACATTAAAAGTAAGGTTAGCCAGCTAGCTAACAAATAAACAAAAGAGACATGCAAACTGGCGGGAGAGTCACTACTGACAAAACAAACAAAGGGTATTACAGCATCGACTCAGACGCCACAACATGTCAACATTATCTATTATTGATTATTCTACCTCTTCGCAGATGCTACCTGTTGCCGTTACCAGGTGTCAGTTGATTGCCATCACGCAATTTCTCTCGTAGGATGTCATCTCCTTTTCCGATTCTTCAAAAAGAGCGCCTCATACACTGAATGCAAGATGG
>JANJGK010000033.1:8770896-8774257 GCA_039081455.1 Macrobrachium rosenbergii | reverse complement strand
TGTCGTTCTTATAGCGAGAACAATAAAGGCAAATATTCTTTGAAAAGAGATAAAACGAATGGACAGCGAATCTTTCTCATTATTATTTTTTTACGATTTTTACGTGGTTTATATCATAACAATAATTAATTTACAGTTTACGTCGGTTTATTTTACATTTACATTTCGTAAGCGTACACTGTAAATATACATACATCTAAAAATATGTGCACGTTTTTCAAAGTTCCGTTAAATACGCATTGTTTTTATCATTATTACTTATAAAACATGGCGTCATATTTGAAATATATATATAATCCAAATGCTCTTAATTAGTTACTTGTGTATATATGTGTATATATATATTTGTATATATTATATATATATATATATATATATATACATAGAGAGAGAGAGAGAGAGAGAGAGAGAGAGAGAGAGAGAGAGAGAGAGAGAGAGAGAGAAAGGAATTTTTTTAGTCTGTTTCCAGTCTCTATTCGTTGCTCGCTGTAATTCTCAAAAATATACTTTCTCTCTCTTTCTCTCTCTGTCTGTCTCAATTCGTTACTTGTGTATATATGTGTATATTATATATGCATATATGTTATATATATATATATATATATATATATATATATATATATATATATATATATATATATTATATATATATATATATATATATATATACACATTGATAGATAGAGAGAGAGAGAGAGAGATAAGGAATTTTAGTCTTTGTTTCCAGTCTCAATTCGTTGCTCGCTGTAATTCTCAAAAATATACTTTCTCTCTTGAACTGCATAGATAGAACGTCCGATGTCAACACTATCCTAATGGGACGATATAGGCGATAACGTATGAAAAAAGTAAAAAAAAAAAACCTGGTTATGGTAGGTAAGAGTGTACGGTTGGGGGAGGAGGGGAGGTGATGGATATCTTTGGTGTATACGGTTGGGGGATGGATAACATGGGGATATAGGGGGGGAGGAGGCCACCGAACAATCCCCAGCCAGGCGAGTATCAAACGCCACCCCCCTCAAAAGCACCCGACCACGCCGAGGCCTCCCCCCTACCCCGAATGCACTAAGGCCAAATTGCTTTCATACCCTGGGAGAGAGAGTAAAGAGTCAAACTTTAGGCCTAAAGCGGCTTCATTCATTCATTGCGAAAATAATGTGGAAACAAGAGTATAATTGAACATCTACTAAAGGTACAATATTCAGTAATCAGTAATAATTATCACTGTTATTCATCAAATGAATAATAATATAATAATAATAATAATAATAATAATAATATTAAAATGTCATTCATTCTATCGGTCTAGGCTTATAACCAACCCCGGCACGAGAATTACTTCTACGTAGCCAACGGTTGAAACGCATGAACACGGACCGAGAAAGAACAGACAGCAGTGGAACAGACGGAAAGGAACAAGAGACATAGGGGACAGGGGAGGGCGGGTGGGGGGGGGAGCGGGTCCGCTAATCCCTCGGAAATTGCCCCAAAATAAGGGACAAACAAACAGACCCACTATCGGCACCTACACCATGTTCTTTGGAGAATCGACTTTCGGTATTCATTTGTTTTTATAAACGCAGAAAATGGCTTTGCTAATATTACTTATACCAAGAATAAAAAACATTCCATGATTTTGCCATGAGAGAGAGAGAGAGAGAGAGAGAGAGAGGAGAGAGAGGAGAGAGAGAGAGAGAGAGAGAGAGAGAATCTCAAATTGCACAATAAAAATAAACCGCTAATATGAACACCTATATAGACGACTCTCGGGAGAATCTGCTAGAGGGGGTTGAGGAGAATCTCAATCTCTCTCTCTCTCTCTCTCTCCCTCTCTCACAAAATCGGAATCAAGAGAACTTTGAAGGATCTCTCTCTCTCTCTCTCTCTCTCTCTCTCCTCTCTCTCTCTCTCTCTCTCTCCACAAACTCAGAATCGAGACAAAAATTGATTTGACGAGAACTCTTGAAGGATTCAAATTATGACGTAGGAAACGTTTGTGAATGAGAATTACGATCGTGTGTGTGTTGCGCGCGTGTATGTATGCATGTATGTGTGTATGTACGTATGCACGTGTGTATGTACGTACGCATGTGCACGTGACTACGTGAAACATCATCATCCTTTAGAAAATAACACAACTTGAACAGATACATACTTGGAATAACGAACATTGAAGAGGTCGTTACAGGCCAAAATGATTTCTCTCTTCCCCCTCCTTTCTCTTTCTCTCTCTCTCTCTCTCTCTCTCAATACAAAATACGCTATAAAATGCTTTGGAAATCATTCTGATAGTAAATTAGACGCGATAACAAAACGTATTATCATAAATGACAATAAAAAAAAATACTGGTCCATTCTGGTCGGTATAATAAACCTTGGAGGCAGCGATGAGGTGGCGAGAGAGAGAGAGAGAGAGAGAGAGAGAGAGAGAGAGAGAGAGAGAGAGAGGAGAGAGAGAGAGAGAGAGAATGAACGGAGCTTCCTCAAAATAATGTATACAGTATGCATGCATATATATATATATATATATATATATATACCACAAGGTGTATATATATACATATATGATGAAACAATAAAGCCACTTAATACATTACCTTATTCTACACACGGTGCTTCAGCCAACGAACTGCATCCACCTCTCACAAAGTCTAGAAGTACATTCAACTCTCACAACGTCTGGAGATACACTGAAGCAAGGCTGAGCAAGCAGCAAGTGGTGAGGCTGGGATCCCCACTGGCAGTCCCCCCCATCCCTCCGGCTTGAGCCAACGAACACCGACCACTTCGTTACAAAGTCTACAGATACACTGACGCCGAGGCGACTCAGCAGGCCTCAGGCCAGCAGCTAGTGTGAGGCTGGGATCCCCCAGGAACCCCCCCCCCCCCTCTCCCCGCCACCAACCCAACATCTCCCACCCCATCCCCTCCCTCCCAACCATAAACTTCCCTCCCCCACCACACATCTCCCTCGACCCATTTCACAAACAGTTAAGAAATATCATCTCTTTAACGGCGGCCATTCAGCTCTGGAAATTAACTCGAATGTAAAAGCAAGCAAGCGAGAGAGAAAGAGAGAGAGAGAGAAAGAGAAGGAAGAGGTAGAGAGGAAGGAGGATCCTCTCTCTCTCTCTCTCTTTCTCCCCCGCCACACACACCGTCTCCACCGGCGCGCACTAAACAATGAGTCTATAAAAATCTTAAAATAACGACTGTTTTTTTTATTATTAGAATTGATTATATATCACATTGTTAACTTGAAATTTGATTCCTGATGAACCTATTCTACCGTACGGTTTTGCTTTGTTTATTTATCTGATTACATCACTACTGCACAGTAGGCCTATTCAGTTTAAATCAG
>JANJGK010000033.1:8738396-8765896 GCA_039081455.1 Macrobrachium rosenbergii | reverse complement strand
ATATATATATATATATATATATATATATATATATTTATATACGTATACACATATTCACGTGATGTATGGACCTAATCTACTCATTAAGCAGTAGTCCCAACGAGAGGACATAGTTACTGTTAAAACAATCTCAATATTAATTTTTTATTCATTCTGGATGAATGGACGTGGTGGTCATAATGCAATAAATACGTAAACGATAATCTCTCTCTCTCTCTCTCTCTCTCTCTCTCTCTCCTCTCTCTCTCCTCTCTCTCTCTCTCTCTCTCCTATTACCACAACATCAACAATCTATTCATTCTCCCACTGACATCATTCACAAACAACAACATTCGCCCTAATTCAGCAATGAATATCATTTACCTATTTATTGCATTATGACTACCAAGTCCATTTTTAGCCAAAATGAATAAAAAAAACGTTAATAAAAATGTATAAACAAAATCATGAATAAAACTCCCCAAGTTTGAAAGAATCGGGAAAAAGAACAGGAAATGAGAGAGAGAGAGAGAGAGAGAGAGAGAGAGAGAGAGAGAGAGAGAGAGAGAGGAGAGAGAGAGAGAGAGAGAGAGAGAGATTATCGTTTACTTATTTATTGCATTATGATTACCACGTTCATTCATCCAACATGAATAAAAAATGAATAGAAAATATTCTTGAATAAAACTTCCCAAGTTTGATTGAATCACGAAAAACGCACAAGAGAGAGAGAGAGAGAGAGAGAGAGAGAGAGAGAGAGAGAGAGAGAGAGAGAGAGAGAGAGAGAGAGAGAGAGATTATCATTTACCTATGTATTACATTGCTTGATTCAATCAATAAATCAGCCGCGCAGACATTTGGGGCTTGATCTCTCTCTCTCTCTCTCTCTCTCCCTCCCCCCCCCCCTCTCTCTCTCTCTCTCTGCCTATAATTATCACGCGAGAGAAAGAAAGAGAGAGATTGAAGAGCTCTCTCTCTCTCTCTCACTCCAAGACTCTCTAGCAGTAGTAGGCCTAGGTTCCTTTTTGTTAGTCTTGTACGTTTTCCAACAAGTGGTGGCTTAGGAGGACGAACTCTGTGATTTCAGAAACAGTCTGCAGTCGTGATATGAGAGAGAGAGAGAGAGAGAGAGAGAGATTAGGGAACTCCATCTCTCTTCCTCTTGCTGTCTCCGGTCACAGCATTTTCGGTCGATTTGTTTTATTCCCGCCAGTTTTAAATAATTCAGTTTCCATCTCTCTCTCTCTCTCTCTCTCTCTCTCTCTCTCTCTCTCTCTCTCTCTCTCTCTCTCTCCTCAGATAGACCTATCAGAAACAAGCTGGTATTTTTTTTATAGACTGAGATGGCCTTATGCCAGCATGGCTTCTTGGCCTCTCCCGTACACATCATTTGAGGACATGAACGTCAAAATTCTGTGCAATACACATGACACACTAGGAATACATTGGCCTATATACACACACTGGGAATGCACTGGTTTACACACACACACACACACACACACACATAGCAGACGAAGAAACCGCCGAGTATAATTCGTAAGCAATGTATATCACTTAGGCCTACTTGTGTAGTAATTAACTCATTTTTTTTACATACTTTAGAATCTATCTGCCACGTACGTTCATTCATTGCCTTTTACGATCTTTCCTGTGTTTTATGAGTTAACCGTAAATTCGTATCGTTATTTTACAACGTAATTAATGTGTAATGCGCATAAAATGTGTGATTTACGCATTACGACTTTTCTGTATAAGTTGACTGCAATTCATATCATCCATTTTCCGTCGTCTCGTACGTAAGTGCGATTTACGCAAGCGTTTAGGAAGCTGTTTGGTGAAGGGGGGTTGGGAAGGGGGCGTTATTCTACAATGTAATTAATGTATGAAACGTATAAAATTTAGGGCGCATAAAATGTATATAACGAAGCCAGTCAAAGGAGACGGGAGGAGGAAGAAAACGGCGCAATTAACTCACAAGAGAAATATCGTCGCGTTCGAGATAAAAGTATTATTGCCCCGAGTTGCACAGTAATAAGTATCGCAATATTATGGTTGTGTTCAGTATTGAATCCTTTTTCAACCCCCATCGTAGACTGCGATTCTGTTCCTTCCACCATGTGAAATAGTCTTTAATTCCTTATTGCGACGTTGATTCCGATGCTCGTATGTTTTATATAGCAGCGTTTATACGTGGTTGTCTTCAGTCGCCTCGTCAACCCCGTAGCGTCGAGATAAACATGGCGGGAAATGATGGAGACCACGACGGGCGCAAAAACCTTGATAAATTCGATGATGGCGACACAACAAGGCGTCACATCTTTCTATATCCTGTGAGTATTTCAAGTGGAAGGTTGTAGTTGTAGTTATAGACTGTTATATAGGTTGCGATGACCGCCACCAACCCGGCAGGAGCAGAAACATTTTGGTGTTGTTGCCTAGTGACCGTAGCAACAAGGCGGACATGTTGGGACGCGGGTTAAGCGTGAGAAATGTGAATTTCCAAAGTCTTTTCGGTCATTTATTCCTTCTGGTTTTTTATTTTCGTCGCGTCCATTCAATTCCCCGTCATTTATTCCTTCTGAATTGCTATTTTCGTCGCGTCCATTCAGTTCCCTCGAGTCGATGCAGGCCGGTTTTTAGTTAGATCAAGTCAGGGTATCATGGTCGATTCAGTTCCCCTGGCAAGTTTCTTTTCCAAGTCGGCATTATCCTTTTTGTCCGCACGTTTTCTGTCCGGGCTTTTTACCGTCCGCACTTTTTACTGTCCGCACGTGTTTGTCCGCACTTTTGCTGTCCGCATTTTTACTGGCCACTTTTTTCTGTGGGCTTTTTTCTGTCCGCAGTTTTTTGCTGCCCACGTTTTCTGTCCGCACGTTTATGGCCGCATTTTTTCCTGTCCGGGCATTTTTCTGTCCGCATTTTTTTGTCCGCTCGTGTTCTGTCCGCGTTTTTTCCTGTCCGCTCTTTTTTCCGTCCGCACTTTTTCTGCCAGCACGTGTTCTGTCCGCATTGTTTTTTGTCCGCACTTTTTCTGCCCGCACTTTTTTCCGTCCGTACTTTTTTTCTGTCCCCACTTTTTTCTGCCCGCACTTTTCTGTCCGCCCACAGATCTTAAAAGCTACTGAGGCCGGAGGGCTGCAAATTGGTATGTTGATCATCCACCCTCCAGTCACCATACATACCAAATTCCAGCCCTCCAGCCTCAGTAGTTTTCATTTTACTTGAGGTTAAAGTTAGCCATAATCGTGCTTCTGGCAGCGATATAGGACAGGCCACCAGCGGGCCGTGGTTCAAGTTCCATGGGCCGTGGCATGACCATTAATATAATTCAGTTTAAAAAAGTATTGAATTATTATTATCATCATCATCATCATTATTATTAATATTATTATTATTATATTATTATATTTAGGGGCACACATACTTCTCATGAGCTCATGTGGCCTAAGTGTCAAATTTGGTAGAAATATTTCCAGTGATTATTATTATTATTATTATTATTATTATTATTATTATTAATATTATTATTATTATTATTATTATTATTATTATTATTATTATTATTATTAATGAAATAGATGTAACTGCTCATGAGCTCTTGTTGGTCTAAGTGCCAATTTAGAAAAAGTAGTTATTATTATTGTAATGTTATTAATTAATGGCAGTCTTTAGTTATTTGCTAAAGCCAACAGCTCTTGGGGGTCACAAAACCTTTCTCCTGCTGTGGGTTACTGTACCATTTTCCTGCTGTGGGTTACTGTACCTTTTTCCTGCTGTGGGTTACTGTACCTTTCTCCAGCTGTGGGTTACTGTACCTTTTTCCTGCTGTGGGTTACTGTACCTTTCTCCAGCTGTGGGTTACTGTACCTTTTTCCTGCTGTGGGTTACTGTACCTTTTTCCTGCTGTGGGTTACTGTACCTTTTTCCTGCTGTGGGTTACTGTACCTTTTTCCTGCTGTGGGTTACTGTACCTTTTTCCTGCTGTGGGTTACTGTACCTTTCTCCTGCTGTGGGTTACAGTACCTTTCTCCTGCTGTGGGTTACTGTACCTTTTTCCTGCTGTGGGTTACTGTACCTTTTTCCTGCTGTGGGTTACTGTACCTTTCTCCTGCTGTGGGTTACAGTACCTTTCTCCTGCTGTAGGTTACTGTACCCTTTTCCTGCTGTGGGTTACTGTATCTTTTTCCTGCTGTGGGTTACTGTACCTTTCTCCTGCTGTGGGTTACTGTACCTTTTTCCTGTTGTGGGTTACTGTACCCTTTTCCTGCTGTGGGTTACTGTATCCTTTTCCTGCTGTGGGTTACAGTACCTTTCTCCTGCTGTGGGTTACTGTACCTTTTTCCTGCTGTGGGTTACTGTACCTTTCTCCTGCTGTGGGTTACAGTACCTTTCTCCTGCTGTGGGTTACTGTACCTTTCTCCTGCTGTGGGTTACTGTACCTTTTTCCTGCTGTGGGTTACTGTACCTTTCTCCAGCTGTGGGTTACTGTACCTTTTTCCTGCTGTGGGTTACTGTACCTTTCTCCAGCTGTGGGTTACTGTACCTTTTTCCTGCTGTGGGTTACTGTACCTTTTTCCTGCTGTGGGTTACTGTACCTTTTTCCTGCTGTGGGTTACTGTACCTTTCTCCTGCTGTGGGTTACTGTACCTTTCTCCTGTTGTGGGTTACTGTACCTTTTTCCTGCTGTGGGTTACTGTACCTTTCTCCTGCTGTGGGTTACTGTACCTTTTTCCTGTTGTGGGTTACAGCACCTTTTTCCTGCTGTGGGTTACTGTACCTTTCTCTTGCTGGGGGTTACAGTACCTTTCTCCTGCTATGGGTTACTGTACCTTTCTCCTGCTGTGGGTTACTGTACCTTTCTCCTGCTGTGGGCTACTGTATCTTTTTCCTGCTGTGGGTTACTCTACCTTTTTCCTGCTGTAGGTTACTCTACCTTTTTCCTGCTGTGGGTTACTGTACCTTTTTCCTGTTGTGGGTTACAGTACCTTTCTCCTGCTGTAGGTTACTGTACCTTTCTCCTGCTGTGGGTTACTGTACCTTTTTCCTGCTGTGGGTTACTGTACCTTTCTCCTGCTGTAGGTTACTGTACCTTTCTCCTGCTGTGGGTTACTGTACCTTTCTCCTGCTGTGGGTTACAGTATCTTT
The DNA here is from genome assembly GCA_039081455.1 of Macrobrachium rosenbergii. Classification (NCBI taxonomy): domain Eukaryota; kingdom Metazoa; phylum Arthropoda; class Malacostraca; order Decapoda; family Palaemonidae; genus Macrobrachium; species Macrobrachium rosenbergii. Next base: position 8,760,769 of record JANJGK010000033.1, on the reverse strand, counting down.
TCCCTGCAGAAGGTTACAATACCTTTCTCTTCCTGGGGGTTACAGCACCTTTCTCTAGCTGCCTTTGTTCTCCAAGACAGAATTTCCAATTTGACTACTCTCATGTGCCCAAATTTCTGCACCCCATGCTTGAGGAACCATGATATACCAGGCTGGAATGTAGCTTTCTCCCTGACCAAGAATCGTCTTAATTCACCTGTTGCCATGTTGGTTATGACCACATAACCCCCATCCAAGCAGTGGTTTAGCAGAGGCCAAGATATATTTTGTGGGGACCAAAGAAAACGACACAAAACTAATGTACCAATTCTGTAATTAGTAAAATATGCTACTCTCGAATCTATGTATCCATGTGAATGAAGGAAAATAAGAGTAATTACTAAACCTGTATTTGAAATTACAGAGGTCAGTTTTCAGTGAAATTTCAGCTCTTACTATAATGGAAATTTCCTCACAACCTTATATTCAACACTAACCTCATTTCTGTCATCAAGTTTTAGTTTTCAACTATGGTATAATATCCTTGTCATGCAAATATAGTTAAAAACCTATTAACTGTAATTCTACTTTTGACCACCAAAGGCTTAAAGTTTAGCTACAAAGGGGATTTCAACTGGGGGCCCCATGGGGGGGCAAGCATCTGACTGGTGGGGCCCAGTCTCCCCCATAGCCACGCCACCGCATCCAAACCTCAAGGATTCTGTAACTTAACCCACAGCAGTGCAGATCATTCCTGAGCTTAAGGACTCTGGGACATAAGGCCCCCTTGATGCCACATAGCCTCTGTACCGTGTTTCCTTGCAAGGGGATACTGCCAACAGTGCACCTTACGCGGTGTATTGTAGGCTTTACTTGAGGTTCTTGTACTCTACCCTCACTCATTTTATCTTTCTTCCATCTTACTTTCCCCAAGCTTTCCTTCTGGTGCAACTTTAAAACCACCTGTACTGTCAATTTCTCTTTCTGTGTTGAATGACCTCATAGGTCCCAGCGCCTGCCGAGACCTTTTCCATGCAAATTCATGGCCTTTTGGCCTACGCATCATAGGTGCATTCCTGTTATGGAAAAAAAAAACAAAAGTAAATGTTCGCTTACCTCAAGGGTCAGTAAAATTTAAGGTTACCATAGTGAGGGTGGCTGGCTGAATAGATGGACTGTTTTCCATCTTGTTCAGAGGGAGAGGGTTCTTTTAAGTGAAAATTTTCAGGTTTATATTAAAATAATCCAATTTATTCTAACTCTTGGCAGTCAATTTTATCTTGCCCTGACGTACCCCAGAGGTACCTGCCCGTTACGGAAATTCACCTGCTGACGCAACAAGGGTGTAGACAAAGTTCCGCAAACCTTCTCTTTCTCTTGGCCTTGGTCGTACCCGGGCATTCCCATACCCAGGGGCAGGAACGTTGAAAAAGTGGACGAGCAAGAAAGGCAGGGCATGGGGAAGGAACAGCCTGAGGCGGGAGAATGAAAGGGCCCTGGAGGAGGAGGAAGAATAGCTGGTACTTAATTTTGCTTACAACTAGCTTGTATTTAGCGGGTGCTTAATTTTGCCTAAAACGAGCTTGTATTAAGCTGGTGCTTAATTTTGCCTACAACTAGCTTGTATTAGCTGGTGCTTAATTTTGCCTACAACTAGCTTGTATTAAGCTGGTGCTTAATTTTGCTTACAACTAGCTTGTATTAAGCTGGTGCTTAATTTTGCCTACAACTAGCTTGTATTAAGCTGGTGCTTAATTTTGCCTACAACTAGCTTGTTTTAAGCTGGTGCTTAATTTTGCTTACAACCAGCTCGTATTAAGCTGGTACTTAATTTTGAGGAGACCTAATGATGATTATATTCATAGAAAATTAATGTCCGTTTTTGTTTTACGGTAGTTTTTTTATTGCCTTTTTTGTTTTAGGATTATTTTTCATTGCCTTTTTTGTTTTAGGATTATTTTTCATTGCCTTTTTCAGGATTATTTGTTATTGCATTTTTCAGGATTATTTTTTATTGCCTTATTTGTTTTAGAATTATTTTTCATTGCCTTTTTTAGGATTATTTTTTATATTGCCTGTTTTCAGGATTATAATTTGTTGCCTTTTTTTCAGGATTATTTTTTATTGCCTTTTTCATGATTATTTTTTATTACCCCTTTTTAGGGTAATTTTTATTGCTTTTTTTGTATCAGGATTATTTTTTATTGCCTTTTTTCAGGATTATTTTTATTGCCTGCTTTCAGGATTATTTTTTATTGCCTTTTTTGTTTCGGTAATTTTTATTACCTTTTTCAGGATTGTTTTTTATTGCCATCTGGGAATTCGTAGTTCTTGATTTCCCTAAAGCCTCAGGATGCTATACACTTCTCTAATTCTTCCTTTTTTTTTGCAGGTTGTTGCAGCCTGTAGCCTGAGCAGGCTGCAGTCTTGCCCAAGGCCGAGAGGGACATAAGGTCTAAGGTCTACCCAAGTGGGTGGAGTCGCAGCCTCCTGCCTGGGGTAGCTATGGAGGTGATGACGTACCCCAGGGGTACCTGCTCGTTATGGAAATTCACCTGCTGACTCAATGAGGAGGTAGACAAAGCTCCGTAGACCTTCTCTTTCTCTCGGCCTTGGTCGTACCCGGGCATTCCCATACCCAGGGGGCAGGAACGTCGAAAAAGTGGACGTGCATGAAAGGCAGGGCATGGAGAAGGAATGGCCTGAGATGAGAGAATGAAAGGGCCTGGAGGAGGAGGAAGAGTGGCTGGTACTTAATTTTGCTTACAACTAGCTTGTATTAAGCTGGTGCTTAATTTTGCCTACAACTAGCTTGTATTAAGCTGGTGCTTGATTTTGCTTACAACTAGCTTGTATTAAGCTGTTGCTTAATTTTGCCTACAACTACCTTGTATTAAGCTGGTACTTAATTTTGCTTACAGCTAGCTTGTATTAAGCTGGTACTCAATTTTGAGGAGACCTAATGATGATTATATCCATGAATAATGCCCTTTTTTTGTTTTAGGATGATTTTTATTGCCTTTTTTCAGGATTATTTTTTATTGCCTTTTTTCAGGATTATTTTTTATTGCCTTTTTCAGGATTATTTTTATTACCTTTTTTCAGGATAATTTTTATTACCTTTATCCTGAATTTTCAGGATAATTTTTATTACCTTTTCAGGGTAATTTTTATTACCTTTTTGAGGATTATTTTTATTACCTTTTTTCAGGATAATTTTTATTACCTTTTTCAGGATAATTTTTATTACCTTTTTTCAGGATAATTTTTATTACCTTTTTCAGGATAATTTTTATCTTTTTTCAGGATAATTTTTATTACCTTTTTTCAGGATAATTTTTATTACCTTTTTCAGGATAATTTTTATTACCTTTTTTCAGGATAATTTTTATTACCTTTTTCAGGATAATTTTTATTACCTTTTTCAGGATAATTTTTATTACCTTTTTTCAGGATAATTTTTATTACCTTTTTTCAGGATAATTTTTATTACCTTTTTCAGGATAATTTTTATTACCTTTTTCGGGATAATTTTTATTACCTTTTCAGGATAATTTTTATTACCTTTTTTCAGGATAATTTTTATTACCTTTTTCAGGATAAATTTTACCTTTTTTCAGGATAATTTTTATTACCTTTTTCAGGATAATTTTTACCTTTTTTCAGGATAATTTTTATTACCTTTTTTAGGATAATTTTTATTACCTTTTTCAGGATAATTTTTATTATCTTTTCAGGATATTTTTATTACCTTTTTTCAGGATAATTTTTATTACCTTTTTCAGGATTATTTTCATTACCTTTTTCAGAATAATTTTTATTACCTTTTTTCAGGATAATTTTTATTACCTTTTTCAGGTTAATTTTTATTACCTTTTCAGGGTTATTTTTATTACCTTTTTTCAGGATTATTTTTGTTACCTTTTTTCAGGGTAATTTTTATTAACTTTTTCAGGATAATTTTTATTACCTTTTCAGGATAATTTTTATTACCTTTTTCAGGATAATTTGTATTACCTTTTTCAGGATAATTTTGATTACGTTTTTCAGGATTATTTTTATTACCTTTTTTCAGGGTAATTTTTATTACCTTTTTTCAGGATAATTTTTATTACCTTTTTCAGGATAATTTTTATTACGTTTTTCAGGATTATTTTCGTTACCTTTTTTCAGGGTAATTTTTATTAACTTTTTCAGGATAATTTTTATGACCTTTTCAGGATAATTTTTATTACCTTTTTCAGGATAATTTTTATTACCTTTTTCAGGATAATTTTGATTACCTTTTTCAGGATAATTTTGATTACCTTTTTCAGGATTATTTTTATTACCTTTTTTCAGGATAATTTTTATTATTTTCAGGATAATTTTTATTACCTTTTTCAGGAAAATTTTTATTACGTTTTTCAGGATTATTTTCGTTACCTTTTTTCAGGGTAATTTTTATTAACTTTTTCAGGATAATTTTTATTACCTTTTTCAGGATAATTTTTATTACCTTTTTTCAGGATAATTTTTATTACCTTTTTCAGGATAATTTTTATCTTTTTTCAGGATAATTTTTATTACCTTTTTTCAGGATAATTTTTATTACCTTTTTCAGGATAATTTTTATTACCTTTTTTCAGGATAATTTTTATTACCTTTTTCAGGATAATTTTTATTACCTTTTTCAGGATCATTTTTATTACCTTTTTTCAGGATAATTTTTATTACCTTTTTTCAGGATAATTTTTATTACCTTTTTCAGGATAATTTTTATTACCTTTTTTAGGATAATTTTTATTACCTTTTTCAGGATAATTTTTATCTTTTTTCAGGATAATTTTTATTACCGTTTTTCAGGATAATTTTTATTACCTTTTTCAGGATAATTTTTATTACCTTTTTCAGGATAATTTTTATTACCTTTTTCAGGATAATTTTTATTACCTTTTTCAGGATAATTTTTATTACCTTTTTCAAGGTGATTTTTATGACCTTTTTCAGGATTATTTTTATTACCTTATTTCAGGGTAATTTTTATTACCTTTTTCAGGATAATTTTTATTACATTTTCAGGATTTTTTTTTTTCAGGATTATTTTCATTACCTTTTTTCAGGATAATTTTTATAACCTTTTTCAGGATAATTTTTGTTACCTTTTTTCAGGGTAATTTTTATTTTTTTCAGGATTATTTTTATTACCTTTTTTCAGGATAATTTTTATAACCTTTTTCAGGATAATTTTTATTACCTTTTTTCAGGATAATTTTTATTACCTTTTTCAGGATAATTTTGATTACCTTTTTTGGGATAATTTTTATTACCTTTTTCAGAATAATTTTTATTACCTTTTTCAGGATAATTTTTATTACGTTTTTCAGGATTATTTTTAATACATTTTTCAGGGTAATTTTTATTACCTTTTTTCGGGATAATTTTTATTACCTTTTTCAGGATAATTTTTATTACCTTTTTCAGGATAATTTTTATTACCTTTTTCAGGATTAATTTTATTACCTTTTTTCAGGATTATTTTTATTTCCTTTTTTAAGTATAATTTTTATTACCTTTTCAGGATGATTTTTTGCCTTTTTTCAGGATGAATTTTTATTGCCTTTTTCAGGATGAATTTTTATTGCCTTTTTCAGGATGAATTTTTATTGCCTTTTTCAGGATTATTTTTATTCCCGTTCTTGTTTCAGGATTATTTTTTATTGCCTTTTTCCAGGATGATTTTTATTGCCTTTTTCAGGATTATTTTTTATTGCCTTTTTTTACGATTATATTTTATTGTCTTCTTGTTGAAATCAGTATTGGGATTAGTTGAAATTTATATTTGGCTTTCTGCTAAAACAGAATTAATTGTTCTTGTGTTTCCTTAAAGGTAATATTCAATTTAATTATTTTGATTAAAAAATGATTTTATTCCCCTTTTTGTGACATTTTATTTGAAAGTTCAGTTCAAGTTTGTATTGAATTTCCTTCCGATTTTCAAAGCCAATTGCCGGAATGGGTGATTGACAAGTGAGTGCAAGATGGAGACTCCTGCAAGTTCCCTGCTCATTTCTTCAAGAACAACAGCATTTCTCTTGTCCTCTGAACTGCTGCTTGCTGTGCTGTGTTGTGCTGTGCCTGAGTCATTATGCTGTCCGATGACGTCAGGTTTGATGGTAGGGGTTGAATCTCTTGAGTCAATACCAGCAAACCCTATTTCTAATGACCCACAGCCCTCTGAGGCTGCATTGTACTTTGTTTATTTCTAATGACCCACAGCCCTCTGAGGCTGCATTGTACTTTGTTTATTTCTAATGACCCACAGCCCTCTGAGGCTGCGTTGTACTTTGTTTATTTCTAATGACCCACAGCCCTCTGAGGCTGCGTTGTACTTTGTTTATTTCTAATGACCCACAGCCCTCTGAGGCTGTGTTGTACTTTGTTTATTTCTAATGACCCACAGCCCCCTGAGGTTGTTTTGTGCTTTGGTTTGAAGCATTTGGGTGTGAATGTCAATATTTAGATTGCAAATATGTTACTGAATTAGGTTTAATGCCATGAAATAGTCTCCATCCCCATTTTGGCATATAAGTAAACCTTTACAAACCTAACATCATCTCTGTGCTGACAGTTGTTTGGTGAACTTGATTTTGACTCAGTATTTTCCTTCCAGAAACGAGAGAAGGGGTGGCCTGTCCACCATTGCTATGGTATGTCTTACCAGCCTATCTCCAGCCAAGTTTAAACAGGGCAGTGATACCCTTTTGGAAAACAATGGAAATTATGGTTAAAAAGCTTTATTTTTGCACTTATTTTGGTGTGTTCACTCATGTTGTCAGTTGCATGGTTCCACATTCTGATGTTCGCTTTTTGTGGACCTTCTTACGTGGCCATTAACCTCTGGTAATTTATGCTAAGTTTAATTATTATTTATAAGCTTTTTAGTAAATATTAAAATAATTTTCCATTTATCAGAAGAGTAATGTGAATGCGTTTGTGAATTGGGTGTAATGTTGTGAAATAGACACCACTTCTTCCCTTACAGTTTAATTATTTGTCACTACTTTTTTCTTTTTTTTTTTTAATAGAGGGCTTTTTAAAACTTCATATATGGATTAGGTGTCATTGGTTTTACTACTATGCTGACATATGTGTTTTGAACTTGATTTTGACATAATATTTCCTTTTCAGAAATGTGAAATGTGCCACAATTGTGTAGATACTTTTTTTGACTGTTTACAATTATTATTGGCTACATATATGTCCACTTTCTGACGTCAGTTTTTTGTGGAACCTTGAGAAATGTGCCACAATTGTGTAGATACTTTTTTTTGATTTGCCGTTATGATTACCTGCATTTATGTCCACATTCTGATGTCAGCTTTTTGTGGACCTTCTGAAGTGACTGTTAACCTCTCTGGTGATTTATGCTAAGTTTAATTTTTATTTATAAGCTCTTCAGTAAATATTAAAATCATTTTCCATTTATCAGAAGAGTCAGGGTCACTGAATATCATACCTTTCTGTGAGGGGATTATTTTCTGTATCACTGATTGTGTTTTTTTTTTTTTTTTTTTTTTGTCAGTTTCATTCCTTCCAACATGGCTGTGTTGGCTGTGAACTTTTTTTTTTCCAGTTGTGAAATTTTTTGCATATAAGAGTAAATATCAGTATCAGTAATGTAAATGCGTTTGTGAATTATTTTTAATGTGAAATAGACACCACTTCTTCCCTTACAGTTTAATTATGTGTTACGTTTTAATTTTTTCCTTTTTTTTAATAAGTGACCTGTTGATCCCATCTGTGACTTTCAGATGAACACCAATTCTTCGGGAGCTTGAATTTCAAGCCAGTGGTTCCTGTGGGCTTGATCCACATGAATAGGATTCATCTTCTGAATAATGACAAATCCAAATTCATCTCTTTAAGGTGGTTAAGTTTTTACTCAAAACTCCACAGTGTCCTTGTTTTAATATGTGTTACCACTTGGTCACTGTGTCCTAACTGGACATTCAGGCAGAAATAGAGGGCTTTTTAAAGCCTTGTATATTGGTTAGGTGTCATTGGTTTTACTACTATGCTAACATATGTGTTTTGAACTTGATTTTGACATAATATTTCCCTTTCAGAAATGTGAAATGTGCCACAATTGTGTAGGTACTTTTTTTGATTTACCATTATTATTGTCTGCATATATCTCTGCATTCTGATGTCAGGTTTTTGTGGAACCTTGAGAAATGTGCCACAATGGCGTAGGTACTTTTTTTTTTATTAATTGTTTACTATTATAATTGTCTGCATTTATATCCACATTCTGATGTCAACTTTTTGTGGAACCTTGAGAAATGTGCCACAATTGTGTAGATGCTTTTTTTTGATTGTTTACGATAATAATTGTCTGCATGTATCCACATTCTGACGTCAGCTTTTTGTGGACCTTCTTAGGTGACCATTAACCTCTCTGGCGACTTATGCTAAGTTTAATTTTTATTTATAAGCTCTTCAATAAATATTAAAAATAATTTTACATTCATCAGAAGAGTCAAGGTCACTGAATATCGTACCTTTCCTTGAGGGGAGTATTTTCTGTATCACTGATTGTATTTTTTTTTTTTTTTTTTTTTTCGTCAGTTTCATTCCTTCCAACACGGCTGTGTTGGCTGTGAACTTTTTTTCTTTTTCCAGTTGTGGAATTTTTTGCATTTAAGTGTAAATATCAAGATCAATATTGTGAATACTTTTGTGAATTAGGGGTAACGTTGTGAAATAGACACCACTTATTCCCTTACAGTTTAATTATTTGTTACTTTTTAATTTTTTCTTTTTTTTTAATAACTGACCTCTTCTGTTGACCTGTTACCATCTGTGACTTTCAGATGAACACCAATTCTTCGGGAGCTTGAATTTCAAGCTAGTGGTTCCTGTGGGCTTGTTCCACATGAATAGGATTCATCTTCTGAATAATAACAAGTCCAACATCATCTCTTAAGGTGGTTAAGTTTTTACTCAAAACTCCACAGTCTTTGTTTTAATATGTGTTACCACTTGGTCACTGTGTCCGAACTGGACATTAAAGCAGAAATAGAGGTTTTTAAAGCCTTGTATATTGGTTAGGTGTCATTGGTTGTACTACTATGCTAACATATGTGTTTTGAACTTGATTTTGACACAATACTTCCCTTTCAGAAATGTGAAATGTGCCACAATTGTGTAGGTACTTTTTTTGATTTGCCATTATTATTATCTGCGTATATCACCACATTTTGAGGTCTGGTTAAACGTATCATTTATAACTAACTAACCACATTCTGACTTCAGGTTTTTGTGGAACCTTGAGAAATGTGCCACAATTGTGTAGATACTTATTTTGATTGTTTTCCAATGTTATTGTGTGCATATATCTCCACATTCTGACGTCAGGTTTTTGTGGAACCTTGAGAAATGTGCCACAATTGTATAGGGACTTTTTTGATTGGTTACCATTATTATCGTCTACATATATCCACATTCTGACGTCAGGTTTTTGTGGACCTTCTTACGTGACCATTAACGTCTGTGGCGATTTATGCTAAGTTTAATTTTTATTTATAAGCTCTTCAATAAATATTAAATTAATTTTCCATTCATCACAAGAGTCGAGGTCACTGAATATCATACCTTTCCTTGAGGGGAGTATTTTTTGTATCACTGATTGTATTTTTTAAAACTTTTTTTCGTCAGTTTCATTCCTTCCAACACGGCTGTGTTGGCTGTGAACTTCTTTTTTTTCTGTTTCCAATTGTGGAATTTTTTGCATTTAAGTGTAAATATCAGGATCAATATTGTGAATACATTTGTGAATTAGGTTTAATGTTGCAAAATAGACCCCAAATCAGTACTTACAATTTAACTAATTATTTGTTACTTAATTTTTTTTCTTTTTTAATAACTGATGTCTTCTGTCTGTATTTCCTGTTACCATCTGTTTACTTCTTTCAGATGAACACCATATTCTTCGGGAGCTTGAATTTCAAGCCAGTGGTTCCTGTGGGCTTGTTCCACATGAATAGGATTCATCTTCTGAATAATAACAAATCCAACATCATCTCTTAAGGTGGTTTAAGTGTTTACTCAAAACTCCACAGTCTTTGTTTTAATATGTGTTACCACTTGGTCACTGTGTCCTAACTGGACATTCAAGCAGAAATAGAGAGTTTTTTTAAAGCCTTGTATATGGGTTAGGTGTCATTGGTTGTACTGCTATGCTAACATACGTGTTTTGAACTTGATTTTGACAATATTTCCCTTTCAGAAATGTGAAATGTGCCACAATTGTGTAGGTACTTTTTTTGATTTGCCATTATTATTATCTGCGTATATCACCACATTTTGAGGTCTGGTTAAACGTATCATTTATAACTAACTAACCACATTCTGACTTCAGGTTTTTGTGGAACCTTGAGAAATGTGCCACAATTGTGTAGGTACTTATTTTGATTGTTTTCCAATGTTATTGTGTGCATATATCTCCACATTCTGACGTCAGGTTTTTGTGGAACCTTGAGAAATGTGCCACAATTGTATGGGTACTTTTTTGATTGTTTACCATTATTATTGTCTGCATATATCCACATTCTGACGTCAGCTTTTCGTGGACCTTCTTACATGACCATTAACCTCTGTGGCGATTTATGCTAAGTTTAATTTTTATTTATAAGCTCTTCAGTAAATATTAAATTAATTTTCCATTCATCACAAGAGTCGAGGTCACTGAATATCATACCTTTCCTTGAGGGGAGTATTTTCTGTATCACTGATTGTATTTTTTTTATTTTTTTCGTCAGTTTCATTCCTTCCAACACGGCTGTGTTGGCTGTGAACTTCTTTTTTTTCTGTTTCCAATTGTGGAATTTTTTGCATTTAAGTGTAAATATCAGGATCAATATTGTGAATACATTTGTGAATTAGGTTTAATGTTGCAAAATAGACCCCAAATCAGTACTTACAATTTAACTAATTATTTGTTACTTAATTTTTTTTTCTTTTTTAATAACTGATGTCTTCTGTCTGTATTTCCTATTACCATCTGTTTACTTCTTTCAGATGAACACCACATTCTTCGGGAGCTTGAATTTCAAGCCAGTGGTTCCTGTGGGCTTGTTCCACATGAATAGGATTCATTTTCTGAATAATAACAAATCCAACATCATCTCTTAAGGTGGTTTAAGTGTTTACTCAAAACTCCACAGTCTTTGTTTTAATATGTGTTACCACTTGGTCACTGTGTCCTAACTGGACATTCAAGCAGAAATAGAGAGTTTTTTTAAAGCCTTGTATATTGGTTAGGTGTCATTGGTTGTACTACTATGCTAACATACGTGTTTTGAACTTGATTTTGACAATATTTCCCTTTCAGAAATGTGAAATGTGCCACAATTGTGTAGGTACTTTTTTTGATTTGCCATTATTATTATCTGCGTATATCACCACATTTTGAGGTCTGGTTAAACGTATCATTTATAACTAACTAACCACATTCTGACGTCAGGTTTTTGTGGAACCTTGAGAAATGTGCCACAATTGTGTAGATACTTATTTTGATTGTTTTCCAATGTTATTGTGTGCATATATCTCCACATTCTGACGTCAGGTTTTTGTGGAACCTTGAGAAATGTGCCACAATTGTATGGGTACTTTTTTGATTGGTTACCATTATTATCGTCTACATATATCCACATTCTGACGTCAGCTTTTCGTGGACCTTCTTACGTGACCATTAACCTCTGTGGCGATTTATGCTAAGTTTAATTTTTATTTATAAGCTCTTCAGTAAATATTAAATTAATTTTCCATTCATCACAAGAGTCGAGGTCACTGAATATCATACCTTTCCTTGAGGGGAGTATTTTCTGTATCACTGATTGTATTTTTTAAAACTTTTTTTCGTCAGTTTCATTCCTTCCAACACGGCTGTGTTGGCTGTGAACTTCTTTTTTTCCTGTTTCCAATTGTGGAATTTTTTGCATTTAAGTGTAAATATCAGGATCAATATTGTGAATACATTTGTGAATTAGGTTTAATGTTGCAAAATAGACCCCAAATCAGTACTTACAATTTAACTAATTATTTGTTACTTAATTTTTTTTCTTTTTTAATAACTGATGTCTTCTGTCTGTATTTCCTATTACCATCTGTTTACTTCTTTCAGATGAACACCATATTCTTCGGGAGCTTGAATTTCAAGCCAGTGGTGCGGATTCATCTTCTGAATAATAACAAATCCAACATCATCTCTTAAGGTGGTTTAAGTGTTTACTCAAAACTCCACAGTCTTTGTTTTAATATGTGTTACCACTTGGTCACTGTGTCCTAACTGGACATTCAAGCAGAAATAGAGAGTTTTTTTAAAGCCTTGTATATGGGTTAGGTGTCATTGGTTGTACTACTATGCTAACATACGTGTTTTGAACTTGATTTTGACAATATTTCCCTTTCAGAAATGTGAAATGTGCCACAATTGTGTAGGTACTTTTTTTGATTTACCAGTATTATTGTCTGCATTTATATCCACATTGTGACGTCAGGTTTTTGTGGAACCTTGAGAAATGTGCCACAGTTGTGTTGATACTTTTTATTTTTTTTTATTTTTTACCATTATTATTGTCTGCATTTATATCCACATTCTGACGTCAGGTTTTTGTGGAACCTTCTGAAGTGACTATTATCCTTTCTGGCGATGTCTGCTCAGTTTGATTTTCAAGTTTGGTTTTCATTTATGTGCTTTACAGTAAATACTTAATAAATCTCTCTTTATATATCAGAAGTTACGGTCAAAGTTTATCAAACCCTTCCTTGTTCTGCAATGTGGGTTGTTTAGCTGTGCAGACATTCTTCTAACTGATTTAGAAGAAGATTTTTGTCACCTTCTTAACCTTTTTTCTACTTGACTTCAGAAAGAATCTTCATGGCCATTCTTTTGGGAGAGAAGAAACTTTGATTGATCATCAAGTCTACTGAGGAACTGAAACCAAGTGTGGATGTCTGGTGATTTTTCAGGAAGTATAGGTTTTAAGTAAGTACAGTTTAGATTTGTTGGTGTCATAGCCTTTTTCAATGGGAAGATTTGAGTATAGATCAACACTGGGTGTAAAGCATGCAAAGCAGTGTCTATTATGATTAGAGACAAGTATTTTTGAATCTTACTTTTCTGTAGCGTCTTTCAAATGAACATCATATTCTCTGGGAGCTTGAATTTCAAGTCAGAGGTTCATGTGTGCTGGTTCCATATGAATAGGGGTGTATCTTCTGAATAATAATAATAATAATAATAATAATAATAATAATAATAATAATAATAATAATAATAATAATAATAATGGCAAACTCATGGAAATTATTAGTTGAACCCCTCTTAACCAAGTTCCCATTTCTACAAATAGGAAGTTTTAAGGACATAATTTTAAGGACAATTGATTGTAGTGACCAGCGTCAACACTAAAGGAATTTATAGTCTCTTGCTTTCCATAAGAATATTTTCTTTTTTCTCTCCCTCTCTTGCTTGCCATAAGAATATTTTCTTTCCCTCTTGCTTTCCACAAGAATATGTTCTGTTCTCTCTCTCTCTCTCTCTCTCTCTCTCTCTCTCTCTCTCTCTCTCTCTCTCTATTATGCTGTCCATAAGATCTTTTCTTTCTCACTCTTGGTCTCGGGAAGTACTTCCCCCTGGGGATATAATGATCCACCCCACTTTTTTTTTTTTTTTTTTTTTTACCTGGATAAGGTGGCCCAATTTAAGGTTCCTTTCAGTGGCCCTTTACCCCACAGCCTGGGGGTTGACTGTCCTAACTGGACATTAGGCAGAAATCGAGAATTGGTTCTGGTAGCCTTATGGCCTTGCACTATAGGTTTTAGGGGTGTCATTATTTGTTCTGTTTTGCTAACATGTGTTTGGTGAACTTCATTTTGACAATATGTTTTCCTTCCAGAGATCAAAAATAATAAGAGGAACTACTAAAATCGTAGAACTATCAAAGAAGGCCCAGGAAAGAAGACTGCAGTTTAGAGAAGAGCTGAGAGACAGACAGACAATTGTCAGAGGACGATGTGTTTGACCAAGCCAGGTGGAGGAGGAAAGCTGTCTGAAACATCGACCCCACACAGAAGTGGGAAAAGACGCAGAGAAAGAAGACATGCTCCCTCCATAACTGAGACAGGATCCCTCAGGTGTGTTCACCAGTATCTCCATGATGTGGATTTGTGGGACACTGCCAATGAGGCTCCGGTAAGTAACAAGATTGCTGCTGCTACAGCAATCAGAAATCTGTAGTAGGAGAATAGTGTTAAAAAAGAACTGAAGCCTTATCCTAATATTTTAATTCAGTTCTGTGTGACAGCACAACCCTCCCTATCTAGTCTGTCAACTTGAATCTGGGTACACAAGTACATAGAAAATTTTAATCCAATCTCTTCTTCTTATTTGAATTTTGTTGGCCATCGGATCCACCCTAACCTGAGTACCTTAACCTAATTATCATGAGGAAAAGCAGCCCAAGTATCATAATGATAAGCAATATTATTTTAAAAAGGGTTTTTTTTTTTAACAATATTTATCTTGGAGTGCTTATTTTACATAAACCACAGAAAAATATATAGAAAAAGTCCTTGAATCTAAGTGGTTAGACTCACTCCTAATGAATAATGGACCAAAAATTATTTTCCTCCTTCAGCAAGGTAGCAAATGTCCTTTGCACTGTTATACACAAAATGCAAAGGTACAGTAAGTATAAGGTTTGTGTGTCAAATTCAGATAGTTCGTCCAGTCCTTGAGAATTTTTATTGCATCAAATAATAATTTAGCACAGACCCACTGGTCACATTTTATAATGAACTGGCATCTTTATCTGTGTGGGTTCAGGAATTTCCACTTCCATTTTTGTAGGTGTAAAGCTAACTTCCCACAGTGTAGGGCACAATCAGTATACAGTATAGTGTACCTAGACGTTCCTGTGCCTTGGATCCCAAATAGGACACTACATGTGTATTCATATACCACACAGAATGAACGCAGCAAATGCACTAGTCTTTCCCTTCAAACCTTGTACAAATTATCTTGACAGTCACCATCATCTATCATGAAACAACCAAGTGGCTGGAGGCATGCACATTGCATTCCTCCTACAAGCTGAATGAAAGTAGTTCCTCCCTACTGGAAGGAGAAAGGTCCACCATTAATATCACTGCAACCAGAAAGGCTGTGTCCTTTTTGCCAACGAAGATAATTAAGATACTTAATTTTTGTACACATTTTTCTTTGTTACTTGTCTCTCTCCTCTCAGTATTCCTAAGGTAATGTCAGCATGCAAATCTTGAAGAAGCATTGGGCCCAGAGATTTACATATTTTGACATCTCAACAGACAGGGGTTTAGCAGTACCTTGAAATGAGTTCATATCCTGGGTTGAATGTGGGAAAGAAAACATGCTAACTATTGACCGGACAAACATGCATTGAATACTAAAGTAGGTTTTTTGTTTTTCAGGTAGATATGAAGAGGACACTTGTCAGCAGAGCAGGAGAAGAGATTCCTCTTGTGGGCTGGAAGGGATTTTCAATTGTTTTGCCCTGGTATCCCTTACTAAGCCACCACCTAGAAAACAGCTACTGTACTTTGAGCCCCCTGTCTTTTTAGCATTGAGGGGGCTAATCTGACGGGGAATGTAACTGGTATACTGCAAAGTAGCTCTTGTTGAAATAGAGAGTTACTAGATATTTTCAAAAAATAGACTTTGTTTGTGTTTTGCTAATATACCTATTCATCCAGCTCTCTGAAATAGAGCCAAAATAAAGAAGGTAAGCACAGAGGTCAGGAAGCAATAGGTGAACCCTACACTATTTGCAAATGCCGTGTTTTGTTGGTCATGTTATGTTTGAACTTGTCAAGAGTGGACCACTAATGGCTGTGGTAATATAAAAATGCCAGACAGAACGTAGAGTTAACCAGTCATTCATTGTCAAGAGTAGTCCATTGATGGCTGTGGTAACACGAAACGGTCAGACAAAACCAATAGCTAATCAAAATCATTGTCAAGAGCTGAGCATTGATGTCAGTGGTAATGTAATGACGGAGAACTTACAGGTACGGTGAATGAGGAGGGCATGAATAACGACCTTAAATGTGGGAATATAAACCCTGTAAGAGGTGCGAAAGAGACAAGGTGGACATACTGCCAGTTTATTAAGAAAGGCCATTTATAAAGCGGCGTGCGGACGTCTTTCAAAAGGATGCTGGTTCTCAATGTGAAACGAGAAATAAATACAAATGTAGAGATAAAATGACGATAATGGTCTGACACGTAAACGGCCACAAATAAATCTGTAACAAATTTACGTAAAATGGCTATTTGCCGTTACCTAAGTTTGTGGGAAAGCCACCGTAGAAAACGAGGGTGAACTACAGAAGGGGGTAACTTGACAATCCCAATAGTTTCGAAACTACAAGGCCCCTGATATCTTTGGCAGTTGTCCCAGTACCCTGTTGAAATTACTGTTGCTAACTGGCATGCACAGTAATGCGCTCTCTGATGAGGCTAATTGAACAGTAGATAACTGCTAAGAGAGCGTTGATTATGTATGACCCAATCCTCTTCCTCAAACTAGCTTTGATTCTTCCAGTTCTTGTTGCCAGGAAGAATCTTATTGCTTCTGCCCTAATTTGTTGTCACGTTCCGTTTCACCGCTGAACCGCCTCGTTTGCCCCAGTGCTTGGCGTATGTTTGTAAATCTACCCCCAGATGCAAGTATTCAACCGTGAATTTTCCAAAGCACTGGGTTTACAAGTTTATTTTTCGCTATCTTCGTCGTAGATATTTCACTTTCAGTCAGTCCTACCACCTTTAGGTTAACGTTTTCCTTTTCGTTAATTTATTCACAATTGTGTCAAAGCTCTTGAAATTACTATATTTCTGTTCTGGCGAGTTTTAGAAAGGTTCTCATTAGTTGGTAGCTTAGATGTACGGTTTGGAAGAGAAGTTTTTGAAACCTTCGTTCAGGTGTTCAATTAATAGTGATCTTGTTCACCAGACCGAAAATTTGTTTCCACGATACCTCCTAAATCAGTGGTTCCCAACCTTTTTCCTGTCATTTCCCCCTGCACCTAGTGCAACCCTCCAGATTTCCCCCTTCATGTGTATGAGGGAAAGAGTAGTTAAAACACACTGTGACCACTTACTAATTTATTTTTCCATTATAGACAAATATACTGATAAACAAATAGATAGAGAGCGGTTAGTTACCCGCATAGCCATAGAGAGTGGCTAGTAGCAAAATAAAAGGACTTTTGTTTATTCTTCCACTTGAAAATTGAATTAGTGAGAAGGTTGAGGCTGCTGCTTGTGCACCAGTGTATCAATATCAGGGCTAGTTTTGGCAAGTGCGCAACATGTCACATTCCACCTCCAGTCGGTTTCGTGCTTTGGGCTTGATTGTGAGTAAAGTAGAAAATCCTGACTCGCAAAGGTAGGTTGTGGAAAACAGAATGAGTAGGTAGTGTAATTATTTCCCCCCTGGTAGCTTCAAATTTCCCCCAGGTTGGGAACCACTGATTCTAAATGGTACTTGTTCAGGTTTTAATGCCCCATTACGGTCTGTGTGTATTATGCAGGCCGAAGGCCATTCTTGTGTGTGGTAACCTAGAATATGACAACTTGCAAAGAAACTCCTAATTACCTGGTCTGTAATGCCTTCAAGTATGGACGATTATTGTATATAATGCAATCAAAAGGCATGTGCAAGGTTATTGAGAACATTTCAGCATTGTAGACAAATCTTCCAAACAGGCAGGGCAGCCGATCGAGACTACAAAGTCTACCCCAAAGCCAAATCAGTCCTTACCCCATACTAAGGAGAAAGGCGGAAGGCTATGAGTACTTCCATCAATGGGAGAGGCCTGTTTGATGCAGTTTGCGTATGTCAAGGCGTTCATCCCTGTTTTTTGGCGAGGCACGGGACCTGTAACCAAAGGGAACCTTTATGGTGGCTGTATCAGTTTTGACGTCTGATGCCAAAGAAGTCATTCTATGTATCACGTTGTTGAGAACAAAGTGCAGGTGGATATTATGCATTAAAGCCCCTGCAGTCTCAATTGTGGCCAGACAGAGGGAAGACGGGCGTCATTTCAGATTTTTTATGGGGGGGCAAAGGCTGGTTGGCGAGCGAAGCGAGCCTAATCTCCTGGTTATTAATTTCTTGAGCTACTTTGTGTGCTTTTTGAAGCATATAAAATAGAAAGATAAAGTTAATGTGATGACATTCGAATTTAGGTAGGATTAATGGAGAACCAGCTGCTGTTACTTCTTGGGGTGAGGGGGGGCAAGTTGAGGCTTGGGGTGTCAGGTGACGCCCTTGAAGGTAGAATGTCTTTATTGCATAGCATACTTGAGATGATGACTGGGTAAGGAAGCTGTTGACACCGATCAGGACTGTTTCTGGTAACAGCCCTGTCTGAGCATGGCTGGAAAACTTTACCAATCGTATGAATCAGAGGGATGATTCATGGAGGGTTAATCACTTTGGTACTGCCTGTATCTTCCTGACTGGGTGTCGAGTAACGGCTCTGACAGCCTCGTCTGTAGAACCTCAAGGACCCGTGTGAAGACTAACAAATACTTGACAAAACATTTATCAATTAGATTTTTCCTTTATGGTGTTGGAAAACTGGCGAGTTCTCTTAGTCCTCTTTCCCGTAGGGGGTTAGTTCCGTCAGTGCACTGTAGGCGGTGCTTAAGGTTATTTGCAGGGTACCTTCAGCCCCTAGCTGCAACCCCTTTCGTTCCTTTTACTGTACTTTTATTTCTTATCTTACTTCCCATCCCCTCCCAACAACTGTTTCATAGTGCATCTGCAAAAGGGTTTCCTTCTGTTACACCACTCAAGTTTTGCTGCCAATTTCCGTTTGAGCACTGAATGACCTCATAGGTCCCAGTGCTTCCCCTTTGGCCTAAATTCTATCGATTCAATTGGACCACTTACAAAATTTAAGAGGATAGGTTTACGCAACTTTTTTACTTTAGGGGGAAAATAAACATATTATTTTGATGATTTAGAAGGTATTTTTTTCTTGTCGGGAAAAAATGGAAATTAAAATTTTCATTTTTCTGTATTTTTTATTGTTTTTTCAAATGATGAAAACGTTTTCATAGTTACCTATTCGAGACTATCTCGGCGAGAATTACCTCGTCAGAGCTCTCCCGGACGAGGAAAACCTCGAAGAGGTCTTCCTTGTTGAAGATTACCTCCTAGAGGCCATCCCCCGCCGAAGTTTACCTCGCTCAGGGCTTCCCAGGCGAGGACGACCTCGTTGATGCACCCACGGACAAGGATGACCTCGATGAAGTTGTACTGGTCGAGAATTACTTCGTAGAGGTAATTTTTATAATATAAAAAGTATCCAGTGGCAAAAAATGTAGCTTTTACATTACGAAGATTCAGGAGGAGGAGGGAGAGTACAGCTGCTACCTCAACCCTCCCTTCTCCCGTCTGGGTACCCTCTACCTTCCCGGGAGCTTTAGCCGCCCGCACTCCCGAAGCAACTTGCGTGAACTTTTTAAAATTATTATTACAGTTTACTTGTAATCCTTCCTTGAATTTTTATCATTATCGCCTTTTCATGGGGAGCTGAGGTTTTGGGGGGAGGGGGTAGGCTGGTGTTCAGGTAAAACCCTGCAATACAGTCGAGAGTATTAAGTCATTATATTCAGCTTCATTATAGCACTGCATTACGTGTCTATATAACAGCAATGACTACGGTTTCCCTGTCTGTGAAGGGGGTGGGAGTGAAGAAGGGATTATGGGGCGAGGAACCCTCCACCCACTTCACTTACAGACCAACTTCCGAGATTTCAAGGCCACCAGGTGACAGCTGGAGACGTACCGAGGGGTTTCGATTGTTTTCAATAAGAGTTTGTGCCTCATTTTGTTTGTCAGTTCTCATTTCAACGAGACGGAAGGCGTGTTTGTATGTATGAATACCAAGGCCGTTTGGCGAATGATATGACAAATTAAAAGCTTCTGATGGGGGTCAGTGATTGTACACTTGTGTGTGCGTTGGCCCTTTGTAACTTTCTTCCACAACACTTTATGTGCTCCAGTCTATAATAGTTTGTTATTCCTTGGGCTACGGCAGATAACCAAAGCTTAAAATATTGAATAATAAAATCAATATGGCACTGAATTTCAGCAAAAGAATGGGACGGAAGCTTGACTAAATTTTATTCTTAAAGAATTGGTTTGACTTTTTTTTAATGTTCGAATATCTGTTAAACTGTAGCCTATTTTTATTCGCCCAGTGTCGATAGCATCTCGCTAATAAATGGTGAATATCGCTTGAATTGGAATTATGCATAAAAAAGGAATTTCACTTGTTTCAGATATTTGTAAACAAGCACACACCATACAGCCAGGAAGAAGGCGGGGTTGGGGGGTCGCTATTCCCCCCTCCCATAAACCTTCTCCCAACAGAATACCTTATTGACTGCCATAACCCCCTTTCCCTCGGACAGAGAGAGGAGACAAAGACATATGGAAAGGCGAAGAGAGAGAGGAGGTAAGGACAGATATGGAAAGGCCATAAAGACAGAAAGGGAAAGAGAGAGGAGGTGAAGAGACATGGAAAGGCGATAAAGAGAGAGAAAGGAGGTAAAGAGATATGGAAAGGCGATAAAGACAAATAGGGAAAGGTGAAGAGAGAGAGATTTCGCCCCCATCCACCAATGAGTGAGTGTTCGATTAGACTCGGTTATGCTAACAAACGTTAGGTATGTAGGTCAGCATAACCTGTGCTAGTCCAGGCTTGCCTAAGATATGCTAACGGCTAACCTGTGTGTTGTCTAGGTCATGATAACAATCGCAAGTGTTTGGCATACGTTTTGGTATCAGATGGTATGATAACATAAGTTATCATAAACGATGTTATCCAAGTTTAAGCTCGGCTACAATAGCCTAGATTTGCATTGGTTATGCCAACAAAGTTTATCATATGTCATGTTAACAAGAATCTGATAACCAAGATTAGCAGGGGCAATGCTCACCAGCGTTATCATACACTATGCTAACCAGCGTTATATTGGCATATGTTATGATAACAGTGTTACGCTAATTAGTGTTAATTTGTTACCCTAACTAGTGTTGTAATGTGAGCATATTTTTATTGTTTAAAGTTGGAACATATTTCATAGTCCTTTAATAATAATAATAATAAAAGCTTAATGGTTTTTCTTGGCATATTGGAGTGTTTTTTTTTTTTTGTCATATTGGAAATAAATATATGACTGGGAAATTATAGTGAATCAATCAATTTACTTCTAAATCATTTTATCCTATTTCGTTTCAATTGCATTATTCAATTAATTGAATAACCAAAATAGAGTATAATTAGAACCATTCAGAGTTCGACTGTTCTTTAATAAAAGTTTAATAATATATATTAACTAAAAAGTTACCAAGTACTCTATTTTTTAATTATTACACAGGCGTATACAGTCTAGCCTTTTCATAAATACTCTTAGATTATTTTTCTGTTATCTATTTGACAGTATCAGGTAATATTAACCATTGGTAATACTTAAAATAATTAATATAAAAAATATAAATTTCTAAATGAATATGGTGAGCTTTCGTTAAGATTGACAGTTTTTGGGAAATGGAATTCTATACCGAACCTCATCTAAAACTTTGACCACCGATACTTGGAAATGTTGTTGCAGACACTCTTTCAATTTGTAAATGAATAAACATAATGGACTTTCGTCAGCTTATGGCAACAATCCACTTAGAGAAATCTTATGTTGCAAGAGAAAAACTTCGGGAAAATGAAATCTCTCAATGATATTTGAATGTCTCTCAGAATTATATACGCTACTGGGAGCGAGGAAAGTGAATGCAAGATTTTACCACGATAAAAAGTAAATTCTATTCGCAAATTGAAAGAATTGGGACGACCATTTTTTGACAGATTTTTCTTTATTGGCACAAGGCCTCTCTCTCTCTCTCTCTCTCTCTCATGTTACACAAAGGAGCGATAGTTCTGGTCTTCTCTTTCTCTCTCTCTCTCTCTCTCTCTGCGCAAAGGAGCGAAAGTTCCGCTCTCCCCCCCTCTCTCTCTCTCTCTCTCTCTCATGTTACACAAAGGAGGGATAGTTCTGGTCTTCTCTCTCTCTCTCTCTCTCTCTGCGCAAAGGAGCGAAAGTTCCGCTCTCTCTCTCTCTCTCTCTCTCTCTCATGCCATAGTGCTAGCTTAGGTCCTGGGGAAGAAAAACGTGAAGACTTTGTGTTCCATAAAAAGTGAAATTGAAGGCAAAGTTTACGCACATCCAAGTGATTGCAAAACCAACCTGAAAAGGATTTAAAAGCGGATGCAAGTAACTAAATAAGTGATAAAACTTA
>JANJGK010000033.1:8715465-8738296 GCA_039081455.1 Macrobrachium rosenbergii | reverse complement strand
TAATCTAATGTAATCAAGCCTTATAAAGACATTACAGTTTTCCCAGTTAAAAAGAAGATATAAAATCGTCATTGACTGGCTGGCTTTAGAGCAGGGGAAACCAGTCACTAATAAAATGTGGTGTTTCTTAACTCAGGCTCTTCTTTTCCTGCCAAATTATTACTTTTAATCTGAAATTCCAGCATGTTTTACAAGGCGTATCGTTGCTGCTTCGATGTGTAAACACTATTTACAACCTGATTTACAATTTCCTCTGAACACCAGCCAAGAAAAAAAACGCACGTAGGCAAGTAGCTGATCAACCGAACCAGCAGCCTAGTTTGGTTGCTAAGGAGCGGTTGGATAGGAGGGGGCAAATATCGAGTTTTTCTATCGGGTCTCCGTGAGTAAATATTGAACAGTCCGTGGAGCGTCAGGCAATTTATTTTAACAGCGTGACTCCTTCTAGTTAGGGTTGGAATCCGTTTAGGACGGAAATCATCCAAGATGAATATTTCTCCTCCATTCATAATCCACGATTGGAAACTCTTTTTTGCCATTTTCCCCGTAGGGGATTTTTTCCGTCAGTGCACCTCATGCGATGCACTGTAGGCATTACTTTACGGCCCCTAGCTGCAGCCCCTTTCGTTCCTTTCACTATACCGCCTTTCGTATTCTCTTTCTTCCGTCTTACTTTCCTCAACCCTCTCCTCACAATTGATTTATAGTGCAACCACGAGGTTTTCTCTTCCTGTTACACCTTTCAGACTTTTATTGTCGGTTTCCGTTTCAGCGCTGGATGACCTCATAGGTCCCAGTGCTTGGCCTTTGGCCTAAATTCTATATTCAGTTCAATTCAATCAATTCGTTCTTTTTGCCATATTGTAACATTCTTGGATTCTGACAGACTGTTGATGTTGAGACCTTTAACCCTGTGATCTCTAGTGTAATAATAATAATAATAATAATAGTAATTATAATAATAATAATAATAATAATAATAATAATAATAATAATAATAACCAAAACTAAGGACATAGGAAGGTAACGCATTCCATTGTAGTATTTATATGTAAATAAAAAAAAATGGTGGTAAGAGCATGATATTAAAATGTACATTGATGAAGTGTGAATGGAAAAATCTTTAATGGCGAAGGTTAATATTTGTGATGCGTATTCGTCTAAACACTGATAGGTCTTAATTAAATGAGTGAGTGTGTTTAGTGACTATAATCAAAAGAGTAAGTGTGTTTTGTGACTATATTTAAAAGGGTGAGTATATGAAGAGACTATAGTCCACAGAATGAGTATGTATAGGGACTATAATCAGAAGAGAATGTTTAGTGACTTTATTTTAAAAATGGTGAGTGCCTACAATTAAAGAGTGAGTATATTCAGTGACTATAATAGTGATTTTAGTTAGATAGTGAATGTTTTTAGTGTCTATAATCGAAAGAATGAGAATGTATAGTGACTATAATGAAGAGAGTATGTTTAGTGACTATACCGAAAAGATTAAGTATGTTTAGTGACTATAATTAAGAGAATAAGGATGTTTAGTGATTTTAGTTAAGATAGTGAATGTTTTTTAGTGTCTATAATCGAAAGAATGAGAATGTATAGTGACTATAATGAAGAGAGTATGTTTAGTGACTATAACGAAAAGATTAAGTATGTTTAGTGACTATAATTAAGAGAATAAGTATGTTTAGTAACTGTAATTAAAAGAGTGAAACACACTTTAAAAGGGATTAATGGGTAAACCAGTAGTTTATGTTTTCCAGGGAAACTGCGCAATATTCAGGAAAGCGTGAAGACGTAATATTATTAATTATTATTATGTGAGTTTTCGATACCAGGCAATTAAAAAACATTGTGAGCCTAGTGACCTGATATAAAGAAAAGGTGCCTTTGAAGTCAGTCCAGATTTTTTTCTCCCGTTCATGTTTTATCTGTTGCCCTGGGGAGCTAGGTTCGTTTAAAACGCATTTTTACAAAGGTGATTATTAGCTTTTAAACTTGATGAAGTGTACTTAAGATGATTGACAGAGCGGGGCAGTGACGTGGAAATATATTATTTCATGATTTTTTTTATTTAGTTGCGGCAAAACGGTTGGGACTGAGAAGGGAACAGATGAAATTAAGGTTATATTTTTACGGTAATGTTAAACTTTCTCCAGACAAAGTTGAAATAGATAGATACCAAGAATTGACAAGGCGTTGCTCCCCATGGTTTGGTTATAATGCAATGATTCTCAAACTGGGTGCCCCTGGGGTGCCACAAACAGTGCCTAGGGGTGCCGCAAGGTTGTCATGAATTTTGTCTTGGCTAGATCCTGTCGGTGAACATTTTGTAAAAGACGAAAAAGTTTGCAGAAGTCTTGATATAATTATTATCAGTGTGTCTACTCTAGTATAACACACACAATAAATATATATATATATATATATATATATATATATATATATATATATAATATATATATATATATATATATATATATATAGTATGGCGTGCTGATTTTGGTTTGAGTATGGATGATAATTTTATTCATTAAATAAGAAGTTAATAATTCATGCGATATGGTGGGATGGTGAAGGGAGGGTGCCACGGTAATGATTACATTAGTTAGGGTGCCATCACTCAAAAATGATGCATCAGGAAACACGATGCTTTGCAAATGAAGAACAACATTGCCGCTTCCTGCGAAGAGGTTTTAGTTTTGGTAATGTGAATCTGCTAGTGCCCTTTTCTGAACCGAACCTGCTTTCGTGGAAATTTCAGGTGGGTTTTTGTAATTTCTGACCCTACTGAAAATCTTTCCTTTTACCAGTTCTGGACCACATTTGCCAGATCTGATTTACAGTCTGAAAATTTTGGTATAATTTTTTTTTACACAGTATTACGTATTAAGGAAATGCTGTGTTTACAAGTCTGGTACTTACAATTTTTCCTCTAGTAATGACCGATTCATTCATTGAGACTTTATATAATACATGCATAAATATACACACACATCTATATGTATATATGTATGTGTATATATATATATTTATATTATATATATACAATATATATATATATATATATATATATATATATATATATATATGTATATGTATATGTATATATATATATATATATATATATATATATATATATATATATATATATTAGAGAGAGAGAGAGAGAGAGAGATGCGTCCGGGTACAAAGAAAGCAGCCTCATATACTCAAAAAGTAAATATGCAAGAAATATTTTTTATTTCGCACGGAACAATTTTTTTCTCTCTCTCCAAGACTGTTGCTTATATCAACCTTGACGAATTTTCTCCCAAGTTTATCAGCGAATGCACTTACTTATCTCTCTCTGTTTTAGGTCGGGTGAGATTTCTCCGAGGGGGTCTCCGCCCCTCGACCCCAGAAAAAGCCCACGGGGAGCGACAGAGGGCCAGCATCCCCCAGCGACCGTCGGCTGCCGCTTTCTTCAGCACACTCAGGGTGAGTAGTGTTCAGGGGACTTCAGATGCCTGATTTTAACGTCATTGTCTGTAGCCGTGGTCTGTGTATGACATCTGCCTTATTTTCTTTTTTCTTTTCCTATTTTCGAGTGGTTACGACCAGTCGTATACATATGAAACGCCAAAAGGTTGAAAGTTGATGCTGTATTTCAGAGACCAACTCTCTCCCTCTTCAGGCAAGCTTATGAATAAGAATAGATGGAATTCTGTTTTTAACAGAAAATGTTTCAGTCATGTGTGTATTTGTATGTAAGTTTGTATGCATGTATGTATATACAGCATATATATTATATATATATATATATATATATATATATATATATATATATATATATATATATATATGTATATATATATATAATATATATATATATATATATATACACAGTAGATAGATAGATATAGATGTGTGTATATTATATATATATATATATATATATATATATATAATATATATATATATATATACTGTATGTTTATGTATACATACATGCATACATCTCCTTAATTAATACGCTCGACCCCATTTTCATTTTAAAAATCGTGTGGAGTCTGTTTCAGTACAGTTGGTTCCCCTTCGAGAATCTCAATCGTAATTGCTTCCACTCGCATTGTTGACTCAGTTTAAACTCTGTTCCGATCTTAGCATTGTCTTTTGTTTTCATTACTAAGTTTTTTGTTTGTTTTTACTCAAGAGAATTATTTATTGCGATATCAGAAGTCGAGAGAAGAACTAAAAGCCATGTGTTCTTTTATATGTATATGTATAAGCATATGTGTTTTGAATGTATGGGAACTTTTTTTAAGGTACTAGTTTGATTTTTTTTTGTGTTTTTTCCAGTATATGCATTTGAGTAATGTAAGTATTCTGATATATAAAGGTAATTTGGGAATTTAAGCTAGGTGGCAATATATTATACATATATCTAGATGTATGTGTATATAAATATATATATATATATATATGTATATATGTATATATACATATATATCTATATATATGTATATATATATTTATATTTATCTATATATATAATGTATATACATACATATATATCTACATGTATCTTTAGTCTTCCAAACTGATTTCCACGTCGAAAGAAAGTTCAGTCGACATAACTCAATTCAAGCAGGAATTTGTCCCAAATATACTGGATAGATGCTCTCAAAACCTAGGTTATGGTAATTCTGATGAATCTTTTGTCATAAATTAAGTTGCTGGAATAGAACTTCTTGTTCCCTTCTCTCTCTCTCTCTCTCTCTCTCTCTCTCCTCTCTCTCTCTCCTCTCTCTCTCACTCTCCTCTCTCTCTCTCTCTCTCTCTCTCTCTCTCTCTCTCTCCTTACTTGTAATAAGTGAATTAACCGTTTGAGAGTTTTGGAATGACATATATTTTTTTTTGTGTGAAAACAGAATACCTTCCGTTTTCCAATGTACACTGAAGCAGTCCAGAGAGAAAGGTATATTATATGAACTGTATAGTTCCTGTTCATCTTTCAATTCCTACAGTTCTTCTTGTATTTTAATAATTTACTTTAATTTTTACTTATTTATTTATTAATTTCTTAATATATCTTTTTTCCTAACAACTGATCTCTTCTTTTCTGTATGTCTTAATACATTCTGTCACTTCTTTCAAATGAACATCATATTATTAGGACGCTTGAATTTCAAGTCAGTGGCCCCTGTTCGGGGCTTGTTCCATATGAATAGAGTTCATCTTGTGAATAATAATAATAATAATAATTATAATAATAAATTTAGTGTCCTATATAGAACTCCATGGGTCCTTAAGCCTATTATGTCACTCAGACCGATTTTAGCGCCTTATAATTCAACAAAGTTACCCCATAGCCAACCTCCTAGTTCCTCTCCTCAGTAATCGTGCTAATAACCAGTTTACCCTTCAGAATTCCACCAAATTCCGTCCTGAAATTCTTGTACGAGACAGTGAATTGCATTCATGAACTGTATGGTTTGGGTTCAACTTTCAATTCGTATAATAATAATAATAATAATAATAATAATAATAATAATAATAATAATAATAATAATGATGTGTCACTCTTTACAAACATGCCCCTTTGCTAAATAGTAGGGATTATACTCAGGAAGAATTTCCCTGCTGTAAATGCTATATTCAGTGACTTTGATTTCTTTTAGAAAGCTCCTTGGACTTGCTGTGATCGATGCCCACTTTGTTTTCTTAACAGCAAATTGTGTGAACAGGTTGAAGGTACGGCAATAGAGGTTCTGCATTCGCCAATATATATATCTATATCTCTCTCTCTCTCTCTCTCTCTCTCTCTATATATATATATATATATATATATATATATATATATATATATATATATATGTCTGTCTGTCTATTGTGTGTATAATTTACCAATTGGAATCTTAACACCTCTTGGTCCAGTCCTTCTCCATCTTCCCAAGGCATCTCAGCTATAAACCCTTCATCTGCATATCGTCCGTCATTCTCTACGCAGGTCTAGACCACCACCTTACACCGCTGTCGTATCCCCGGTCTGAACGTTTTTCCCAGGTTAAATTGTGATTTGGCACTCAACCATCGTTACTTCGAGTTTATCACGCTAACAGTTTATCTCAGCACAGCCCTTCTTTGTTTTTTAATTTTGCAGCGAACATCCGCACTGTACTTCCATGGAGATGGAGTTGGCTCAACATTCCTTACTTACATTTTAACTAACTCTTTAAACCATGGACAGTTTCATTCCAGATCTTTTAGAATCCTTGTTAGTGCCTTCCTTGTTCCATCTGCTCTGTTTTACCTTCCCTCCTGTCCATCATTCATTGAATTTTCTCTTAATTGTCTGTGTGGAAGATGAATGGCAGGGAAGGATTATATGATTAGGAAGAATTGGGAGAAACAAAGGATTGAGGCCTGATATTTGTAGGGAAAAGTTTTCGGAATTGGATGTTAATATCTGCGAGTAGAGTAGAATAGAATATAGAATTCAGGCCAGAGGCCAAGCGCTGTGACCTGTGAGGTCATTCAGTCCTGAAAGGGAAATTGACAGTAAGAAGGTTTGAGAGGTGTAACAAGAGGAAAACCTCGCAGTTGCACAACGAAGCAGTTGTTAGAGAGGTGGAAAGTCAGATGGAAGAAAGAGAATAGGAACGGAGGTACGGTAAAATAAATGGAAGAGGTTGCAGTTAGGGACCTAAAGAAGGGACGCTGCAAAGACCCCTAAGTAAATCCCTACAGTGCACCACATGAGGTGCACAGACGGCAGTACCCTCCCCTCCCCCCCCGCCCCCCCTGCGAGGATTAATATCTACGAAGCTCGGAGATTGTGGTGAGTGGTGCAGTGTATGTATGTGTGTTTAGTAGGCCAGTGGCATGTTAGTGCGTTCTTTGTGTCTCAGATTTTCTGCAAATAATCAGCATTGCTGTCGTCATTGTTTTTCTCTATTGTGAAAAGTGTATAAACCGTGCACATGCAAAGCTGTGCCGTAATTGTGCTTTCCCCATCGACCTGACTTTCCATTAGAAAGGTATCGACGACGGGAGGCGCAAAGGGCCGGCGAGATTTACTACTAATAGAATCGCACGCTCCGTAGATCCTGTATTTATGGGCTCTGCTCCTTTTTCTATCGTTTTGTTGCTGTTACTTAAGTTATTTCCAAGAGTTAGTTACCAGTACGCAGTAGTTATTTCCAAGAGTTAGTTACCAGTACGCAGTAGTTATTTCCAAGAGTTAGTTACCAGTACACAGTAGTTATTTCCAAGAGTTAGTTACCAGTACGCAGTAGTTATTTCCAAGAGTTAGTTACCAGTACGCAGTAGTTATTTCCAAGAGTTAGTTACCAGTACGCAGTAGTTATTTCCAAGAGTTATTTACCAGTACGCAGTAGTTATTTCCAAGAGTTAGTTACCAGTACGCAGTAGTTATTTCCAAGAGTTAGTTACCAGTACGCAGTAGTTATTTCCAAGAGTTAGTTACCAGTACGCAGTAGTTATTTCCAAGAGTTAGTTACCAGTACGCAGTAGTTATTTCCAAGAGTTAGATACCAGTACGCAGTAGTTATTTCCAAGAGTTAGTTACCAGTACGCAGTAGTTATTTCCAAGAGTTAGATACCAGTACGCAGTAGTTATTTCCAAGAGTTAGTTACCAGTACGCAGTAGTTATTTCCAAGAGTTAGTTACCAGTACGCAGTAGTTATTTCCAAGAGTTAGTTACTAGTACGCTATATTCTGTCAGTTTGTGGACAGAGTCAAGGTTTCTCTTTTTTTTAAGGAAGGGTTTAGTTAAATATAAATATATATATAAGGATTTCGTTAAGTACGATAAATATTTAAGGATTTCGGTAAGTATAATCAGTATTTAATGATTTCGTTGAATATATATTTAAGGATTTCGTTAACTATGATATATATTTAAGGATTTTGTTAAGTATGATATACATTTAAGGATTTCATGAAGTATAATCAGTATTTAAGGATTTCAAATTTCGTTCAATATATATACTTTATGATTTCGTTAAATATAATTAGTATTTAAGGATTTCGTGAAATCTAATAAGTATTTAAGGATTTCGTTAAGTATAACAAATATTTAAGGATTTTGTTAAGCATGATATACATTTAAGGATTTCGTTAAGTATAATGAATGTTGAAGGATTTCGTTAAATATAATCAGTATTTCAGGATTTTGTTAAGTATCAATATTTAAGGATTTCGTTAAGCACAATAAATATTTAAGGATATCGTTAAATAAAATCAGTATTTGAGAGAGATTAAGGGAGAACCTCTGGTACAAGTTCGGTTCGTGTTTTTGTAATATTTATCCCAACGTTTTTCAGAGACATTTTTATGACCGTCAACATGTTTTCAGAGCATTCTTTCCGCGGTCTGTGACTTGTGCATTTTTCGTTTGACAGAGTGGTTAGCCAGATTTCCTTTTGAGAATATTTCTGTGGTTGAATGACCTGAACCTCAGACCTTTCCGGTAAAACAGGCTGTAGTTTTCTGATAAATACTGATAAGATTTTTTTTTTGTGAGGGTAATTAAAAATTAGTCTTCGAATTTGTGTTTTTTTATTCATGGGAACCTCCTCTACCAATTTTGGTAGGTGGTCCTTCTCTCTTTTCTTAGTTTTTGGCCTGAGTTTTGGAAGAACAGTTGAAGTAATTGTTTGAGATTTCCGCACAACAGTTGGAACATTAATTTTGAAATGTATGTCAGTTTCCGGATAAATTAGAGTATGCTTGGCCTCATATTGAGTGGATATTCTCAAGGTTCTTGATATTGTATCTGGGGTAACTGAAACGTATAGAGCAAAAGCACTGGGAAGATTTTCTAGTGTCAAGAAATATTTTTAACCCGTGCATGCATTGTACTGGAAAAAGAATGAAAAGGAAAGAGAATCTTATTGGGAGATTCTCAGTCTGCGCCTGGCTGGGTTTGGAGAACATGCAAAGAAGACAATATTATATTTTAAAAAAGGAAAATGGTTAGATTAAGGGTTTGCTAGACTGAAGAGCAAAATGGTGCAGAAGTTGAGTGCCTGGATGTATATCTGATCATTATTTGATATAGGCAAGAGTTAAGCTAAATATCATTTGGAGAAAAGGGATTAATAGTGTGGAAGACAATATTATATTTTAAAAACTGAAAATGGTTAGGAAAAGGGTTTGCTTGACTGAAGAACAAAATGCTGGATTTAAGTCAAAAGTTGAGTGCCTGGGTGTACAGTATATCTGATCCTTATTTGATATAGGCAAGAGTTGTGCTAAATACCATTTGGAGAAAAGGGATTAAAAGTGTTGAAGACAATATTATATTTGAAAAAGGAAAATGGTTAGGAACAGTTTACTAGATTGAAGAACGAAATGATGGTTATAACGGTCAGAAGTTGAGTGCCTGGATGTATATCTGATCATTATTTGGTACAGACAAAATTTAAGCTAAATATCATTTGGAGGAGAAGAAGAGTTAAAAGCGTGATTGTAATCGTAATTAAGACAAGCTGGTTGGATAAGAATGGGGTAGAAAGAGCATAGAAATGAGGAAATGGGTGAACTGTGGACAAGGATTAACTACACAGAGAAATACTTCAGTAGGGAAGTAAGTAGGTGACCACTGCTTCTAATTTATATTCAGAAGAGGGAAAGGCTCCAGCGGTATGCGTGAAAGAAAGGGTAGTTCCATTATGTAAAGAGAAGTGTTGGTGCCAGCTGTGAGGATTATAAAGGGTAACATTACTTGTGTATCAGGAAAGGTGTATATTAAGATATTGATTTAGAAAGAAGTATGACAAAAGGACTAACAGGGGAAGGACAGAGTTGGGTATCAGAGAGTTATGTGAGGAGTTCGAAAGTAAAAGGGCCTGAAGAAAGCCTTTGAGAGACCCGGTAGAGGCGAAATGTGGAGGCATTTGTGAATGTATGGTATAAAGCAAAAATTGATGAGTGCCACTGAAATTTTTTATGAGGAAGTGAAGTTGGTTTCTGAAAACTTCTAAGTGGGAGAGTGACAGGTTTGTTTTGAAAGTTGAAAAGTGGGTCTGGGATAAGGGTGTGTTACGTATCCGAGGTTATTCTGTCTCTCTGAGAATGGCATCGTGATGCTTCTAGAAGTCAGAGAAAGGACAGTAGTTCGAAGTGCAAATGTTGTAAGATAAGAAAAGTGATGGAGGGAACTTGGAATGGTTGATGTTTGCTGGTGATCAGAGATAGTGACAAGAATCTGCAAAAAACAAGGGAAAGAATTTGAGAGTTGTTGTAATCAGGTGTAAGGTTTTGATGGTAACTGGAAACCAGGATTATATATATATATATATATATATATATATATATATATATATATATATATATATATCATACATATAAATATATATATATATAATATATATATATATATATATATATACACGAGCTTGTTGGCATGCGCTACACACGCTGGAACCCAGCTCTGCTGTCTCCCCTACTCCCCGATCCCCTACCTACCCCACCCCCACCTGGGGAGGACAAACAGGTTTGCGGGAGGAGGGTGGCGGTCTTCCCTACCGCCCCGTTCCCCTAGCTACCCCACCCTCATCCGGGGCGGACAGACCGGTTTGCAGGGGGTGGGTGGCTGTGTTATGTCTCCCCCACTGTCACCCGGGGGAGGGCAAACAAGATTCACTTGGATTTTATTATATATATATATATATATATATATATATATATATATATATATATATATATATATATATATAAAGAGAGAGATGTCAACGAAGCTTTATTAACGATTGAAAAAGAAGGGTTTCTAAATGATATGCAGAGCCAAAATATAAATGTAACGGGACCTAGAAAAAAAAAGAAACCTAGGAATTGTTTTTCCTCTCATATCGGACCTAAATCAGGCTTTATTATTTTTAGCGGAGTCAGCAAAATCTTGGGCAGCTTTTGTAAAAGCCTGGATTCTTCTTTTGTCTCCCGGCGGAATTCTGAACGACGAAAGAAGAAGAAGAAGAAGAAGAAGAAGAAGAAGAAGAAGAAGAAGAAGAGGAAGGAGAAGAAGAAGAAGATAAAGGAGGAATCTCTTGAAAAATTCTTTGGTCGTTTCGTGTTTTTTCCGTTCTTGGTGGAATGTCATTTTCAAGCTTATGAGTTTCAGCTCCTTATTTGTACTTACTGTTCCCCTTTTACGTCTTAGTATGTCACTTTTCAGCTGAACATCTAAGTATTATTTATTTTTTTTTTTTTTTTTTTGAGGGGGTGTCCCTCTATTTTTGGGCTGGCCTCTTTCACCAGGAATGGTATGGAAAAAGAATTGCTTGTGCTTGATGGAGCTGAGGAAGGATTGTGGATAAGAACGCTTGAAGTAGGTTGAAAGGAACTGAAAATTCACGTTCGTGTTTTCTTGATAATTTCCATATTGACTTTTGACATCCACGGTATAAAATGAAGAGTCCCATCTGTTTCAGAGATTGTGTAGATGCGCATTATATATACGTAAACAAAGAGAGAGAGAGAGAGGATTTCTGAAATTATGTACTTTTTGACAAACTTCTTTGTGTGTAAAAGCTGTCTGGCATTTGAATGTGCACCATTGAACATTCTCCAGCTGGAATATCGCTGCTTTCATGTGCACGCATCCTGGATTATGTAGAACATCAGCTTCTAATATCTGTTCTGCTATGTTACAGAAAGTAGCGCTGTAAGAACAAATTGTATACTTATTAGATATTAAAATCAAAAATAGTTAGACAGGAGGAGAGGTCAACTATCCCATAAGATTAGGGTTACAAAAGTGCTGTAGAGACGTTATCTACAATGACCCAAACTACATCAAAGGAATTACAGGACTTAAACAGAGTTTGTGCTTTAGGCATGCATAAGCTTCCAGTCACTGAATTGCTTTATTAGTGAGGCTATAGATCCACAGGAAGAGGATGAAGAAAAAGGCAATATAAGTTATATGAATATTTTTACTCATAACTCATGTAAATGCAAATGAATGCAGAAGGTTCACCAAATAGTTTTAAAATTGATAGTTTTTAGATTTGCCCAACGGAAGGACCCAGGGGCCACCAGCGTTGCCGAAACGTGGAAATGTGTCCTCTTCCTGGGGGGAAGTTTGGATGCCCAAGAAGATCTGGTGCAGAAGTGGCGTCTTCATTTTAGAGTCTGCCACACCAAGTTTGAAAAAAATGTTCACACTCTTTTTAAGGGTTTATTGTGGTCAGATGTATTAGTTTCATTGACCTGTATTATCAGTCATTTGCATATTTATATAAAAATTTATATAATAATAACTTTTAGGGGTTTATTGTGGTCAGATATATTCGTTTCGTTGACCTATATTCTCGGTCATTTGCATATTTATATATAAATTTATATTATAATAATGACTTTTTAGGGGTTTATTGTGGTCAGATATATTCGTTTCATTGACCCATATTCTCGGTCATTTGCATATTTATATGTTTATATAATGATGACTGAATAAAGAGCCATCAGAGAATGGCTGTTAACCCCGAATTACGAAGCAGCAGAATGCAAACGATAACAGTTACAGCTTCAGGTTGCCATCTAATTAAGGTAACTTAAATCTGTTGAAAGTTGTTTTAATAAATGTTAAAATTGATTGTGATCAACTTGATAAGGGAAGTTATGGGAAATCATCTTTAGGCTGTGAAGGAAAAGATATATTGTTTTATGTACGGTAGATTTTACATATGGTTGAAAGAGTTTAAAATTTAGGCGAGCGTGGAAGTCAGTGGTGCGGAAATGCGGCAACACTGCGGCCAGGGCTTTCACGAGAAAAGTGGTGGAAGACAAAACAGGGGTAGTATGTCATGATAAATTTCAGGTATGACAATCGTTGTTCTTACGATACTTCCTATATTAGACTCCTTTTAGACTTGTTTATATATTTATCTCTTAATTTCCTATTTAACTGTATTACGGCGTCAATAACCTAGGTGTTGTGATGCCAATTTTAATTGCCATAAATCAGTCAGTCAATCTTTGTGTCTTTTTGGCATACAGTGTTGAGGGTGCCAGAATTAAAGTGATTGTTTCCTCTTATCATCTCTCTCTTGCGTCTGCACGATTTATAACCCTCATATATCAAAGTTTAGCATGTTTCTTAGAAGTTGTTGAAGACTACCCCGTAGGGGGTTAGTGCCGTCAGTGAACCTCATGCGGTGCACTGTAGGCATTGCTTGAGGTTCTTTGCAGCGTCCCTTCCTTAGGCCTTTAGCTGCAACCCCTTTCATTCTTTTTTTACTGTGCCTCCGTTCGTATTGTCTTTCTTCCACCTTACTTACCTCAACCCTCTCCTAGCAGTTGTTTCATAGAGGTTTTCCTCCTGTCACACCTTTCAAACCTTTTTGCAGTCCATTTCTGTTTCAGCGTTGAATGACCTCCTACGTTCCAGCGCTTGGCCTCTGCCCTGTAATCTACATCCTAGTCTTTTCTGTCGAAGACCGTGGAAACAGGAAGAGCATCTCAGGCATGATTTTCAGATCTGTTCAAAATTTGTTTGTGAAATCGAGAGAAAATTTTCGAAAGGGTTAAAAGTATCATGTTAACATGACATTCGCTCATCTGTTTCTTTGTAAGTGGTCTGACATGAAAGAAATATTTGCGGAATATCATTACAATTCCCTTTCGATGGTCTCATAAGAATTTCTGAAGTTCCAGTTGCACGACATCCTCCTCAGGGAGACTGTACCACAGTCCAGCAGTGTGAGAAATAAAGGACCTCTGGAACTGAGAAGTTTGACAGCGAGACTCATGGACTGCATAATAATAATAATAATAATAATATAGTCCTTTTCTTTCTCGTCTGAAGAGATAAAGGTTGACAGAATAATGAATTTCATAACGAGATAGTAAATGGCGTGTATATTAAAAAAAAAAAAAAAAAAAGAAGACTGGACTTTGAAATACATGAACGAGTCTATAAACTGACGCGAATTTGTGGCCAACATTCATTACATAATGCTCAAAATGATGCATTAGCTTCTTTTAAAAAGCCGAATTTCTTGCAGATTAACCCCCAACTGCCGAAACGAGGCCAATTACGGAGCCTTTATGCGGATTAAAACAATACAAGTAAAAAATGCGCCGAAAGCAATCGATTTTTCTGTACAGCGCATAATCAAGGCCACCGAAAATATCTATCTTTAGGTGGTCTCGGTATAATGCGGTATGAGCGAGCCGCGGCCCATGAAACTCTCAGCCGGCCGTGGTGGCCTGTGTTGTTGCGT
Source organism: Macrobrachium rosenbergii (assembly GCA_039081455.1). Classification (NCBI taxonomy): domain Eukaryota; kingdom Metazoa; phylum Arthropoda; class Malacostraca; order Decapoda; family Palaemonidae; genus Macrobrachium; species Macrobrachium rosenbergii. The sequence continues at coordinate 8,724,064 of JANJGK010000033.1, read as the reverse complement.
TGCCAGAAGCATGATTACGGCTAATTTTAACTTTCAATTAAATAAAAATCACTGAGGCTAGAGTGCTGCAATTTGGTGTGTTTAATGAGTGGAGGGTGGATAATCAACATACCAATTTGCAGCCCTCTAGCCTCAGTAGTTTTTAAGATCTGAGGGCGGACAGAAAAAAGTGTGGACGGGCAGACAAAGCCGGCACAATAGTTTTCTTTTCAGAAAACTGAAACGCGGCCATTGAAAATAACGTGACTTTGTTGCATTCTGATTTACAAAACCTGAACATAATTATTTTTTTCTGTAAATTTGTTCGTTCAATAATAAATAAAAAATTGTAGCCTCTTGGCACCATTTTTTTGTGTAAAATATTGTATATGAGTTTATATTCGAAATCAGGTATTATTATTATTATATTATATTTTTATTGCTATCATTATAATAAAGGTAATAATAACTAATATTTTATTATTATTATTATTATTATTATTATTATTATTATTATTATTATTTTTAAACCGATAGAAATATTATTAATACTTTTTTCGAATGTGAATTCATATTATTATTATTATTATTATTATTATTATTATTATTATTATTATTATTATTATTATTATTATTATTATTATTAGGGAGGGTTAGACTAGTGACTGCTAAAATACCTGGAAAAGGCTCGTTAAGAACAGCGACCCCGACTAAGGATTAAGCTGAGAAATATCAGTAATACTAGTAGTATCACTCTGATTTACATTGTGTTTTGAAAGCCACCAGTCAGCCATTTTGAGATAAGTGACCCATTTCCGTTATTTGCATCACTGGTAGATGTAGAGGTGGCAAGTTAGCCTTTATGATGAATTGAACGATATTATTATTATTATTATTATTATTATTATTATTATTATTATTATTATTATTATTATTATAATATTCAGACGATGAAGAACCCTGTTCATATGGAACAAACCCACCAATGGGGCCATTGACTTGAAATTCAAACTTACAAGAATATTTAGGTGTTCATTTCTTAAGAAGTAACAGAGGGTAATGGGAAACAGAAAGAAGAGATCAGTTATAAGAAAAACAAGATTTAGGAAATTAATAAATAAATAAATAAATAAAAATGTCGAGAAATATTAAATTTATTTTATGTCACAAAGAAACTTCGATGCCGTGCAAGGGTTTGGAAACAGGATAGTTGTTAGCGGACAACTTTTGTTTATATATAAAAAAATTTACTGCCTGTTTTGTTAATGGCAAAAATGTTGGAAGGTTGCAATAATTAAAGTGCAAGGGTTTGGAAACAGGATACTTGTTAGCGGACAACTTTTGTTTATATATAAAAAAATGTACTGCATGTTTTGTTAACGGCAAAAATGTTGGAAGGTTGCAATAATTAAAGTGCTTACAGCCCGGACTGCTAAAAAAGTTGATGAAAACTGAATGCTTCTTCAGAATAGGATCAACAATTGTTTTTATTCATTTTTTTTTCTTGCACTGTTATGCAGGAAAAAAGGATTACAGTACAGATAACTTAAAGTTTGCAGTGGTCTGTAAGTTAAGAAATCCCACAAAAGCGAACGAGAATTGAAAACCTTTTGAACACATCGAGGTGAACTTTGCTTCAGACACGGATAACGATTGAGAATTATCGAGAAAAGGAGGAGGCGAGAAGATAATACAAAGAAGATTGCAGTGACAAGGGAAGATTCGTTCAGTAAATCTTAAAATTAAGCTTTAGAAGAGGTTTGTTAACAGAGGAGTACTTTCTCATGTGAGCGCTTGTCCCCAAAGAGATCTTTCTGTATGAGTGGCTTCTCGAAATGTCATTTTTGTATTATTATTATTATTATTATTATTATTATTATTATTATTATTATTATTATTATTATTATTATTATTACTATTATTATTATTGAAAAGGATGGCTGTATTATGCGAATTTATCTTATAAAGGATGCTGACCAACATCGCTGAGCCTAAAAAGCGAATTATAAGGAAACCAGAAAAGAGCCTGTATAAGATTAATTCGCATAATACAGCCATCCTTTTCAATAAGACCTGTTTAAGAGAGGGTCTATTTCCTTCATATTATTATTATTATTATTATTATTATTATTATTATTATTATTATTATTATTATTAAAGTCTCAGATGTAAGTAAAACGTTAAATTAATATTCTCGTGTGTATGCAAGGGTAATGGCTATTTCTCTCTCTCTCTCTCTCTCTCTCTCTCTCTCTCTCTCTCTCTCTCTCTCTCTCTCTGTTACCAGTTTTCTTGAATAGTTTATGCCCTTATAACTTTCTATTTTTGACGTATGGTCTTGCCATAAATGCAAAGAATCTGGTTTTGTTCTCTGTCAGTACCTTTTATTTTTCTTTTAAGAACTGGAGAGTAAGACAAGTGAAGTCACTAATCTGTGGTGAAGGAGATAACACGAATAATAACTGTAACCGTATTGAAATTGTGTACCAAAGTTTGTCTTCTGCAAGTGTGTTGGGAAATATCACTAACTATTATTCAAATGATGTGTTCACCATAACTCCTCTGATGTAACTGTATGCATAATGTACACGTAAATAATGTTTTTGAGTTGTTGTGAGTACAGATGTGACCATGCACACACACACACACACACACACACACATATATATATATATATATATATATATATATATATATATATATATATATATACAGGCAGTCCCCAGTTATTGATGGAGTAATGTTCCCGAAGGCGTGACGATAACTAAAAATCGGCAATAATAGTGCTGATCCCCAGTTATCAGCGCCAATCCCTGGTTATCAGTGTCAATAACTGGGGATCGGCACCGCTGTTAAGTGGGGATCGGCGCCGATAAGCAGGGATTGGCGCCAAAAATCCAGTTTCTGTCATCACTAGACAAACACCGTGAAACTGGATCGCTGATAACCGGGGACTGTCTGTGTATATATATATATATATATATATATATATATATATATATATATATATATATATATATATATATATAAATCTGCGTGTATGTATGTGCGCACACACTCACAAGAGTAAGAACAACACAACTTCAAGGCTCTTGAAAAGTATTCATTATTCATACTGACATACTACATTTCATTGAGACTGTAAATTCCTTTTGAAGTCGAGATTCTAATACTTTCATGTTTGGCTCTTTCTTTTTTTTCTGTCAATCGCGAAATGCAGAGGATTAAAAAGATGGCAGCGGATATGAGGAAAAAGGTCGGTTTTGTGTTGTAAATAAGTACTCTATGACAACAGTTAAATAATGTCGAGCTTTTTATGTAGCTTTGACTGTCAACAAATAAATAAAGCAGTTTTTTTTCTAGCCAGCACAGCAGCCGTGGTTGTTGATGTCATTGCCACCAAAACATAATCAAGCATCATATTCGTTGATGTGTCGATTAAATTTTTTTCTTCTTCTAGAACTCATCCAGCCAACACTCGTTTTCTTTCTTAATACACCCGTTTTCTTTCTTCCTACATTTCCTTTTCCTTTCTTCCTACACCCCATTTTCTTTCTCAATAAATACGTTTTCTTTCTTCCTACACCTCGTTTTGTTTCTTCCTGCACCTTGTTTTCTTTCTTCTTACACCTAATTTTCTTTCTTCCTATACCTCGTTTTCTTCCTTCGTATACTCCATTTTCTTTCTTACTATACCTCATTTTCTCCCTTCTTATACCCCATTTTCTCTCTTCATACACCTCTTTTTCTTCCTTCCTTCCTATATCCCATTTTCTTTCTTCTTATACCCCATTTTCTTTCTTCCTATACCTCATTTTCTTTCTTTCTATACCCCATTTTCTTTCTTCCTATACCTCATTTTCTTCCTTCATATATCCCATTTTCTTTCTTCCTACACCTCGTTTTCTTCCTTCGTATACCCTATTTTCTTTTCTTCCTCCACCTCGTTTTCTTCATTCCTATACCCCGTTTTCTTTCTTCGCACACCTCTTTTTCTTCCTTCCTATACCCCATTTTCTTCCTTCCTATTCCCCATTTTTTTTTCTTCCTATACCTCATTTTCTTTCTTCCTATACCCCATTTTATTTCTTCCTATACCTCGTTTTCTTCCTTCATATATCCCATTTTCTTTCTTCCTACACCTCGTTTTCTTCCTTCGAATACCCCTTTTTTTTTTCTTCCACCTTGTTTTCTTCGTTCCTATACCCTGTTTTCTTTCTTCTCACACCTCTTTTCCTTCCTTCCTATACCCCCTTTTCCTTCTTCCTGCACCTCATTTTCTTCCTTCTTACACCCCATTTTCTTTCTTCCTACACCTCGTTTTCTTCCTTCCTGTACCCCATTTTCTTGCTGCCTACACCCATTTTCTTCCTATACCCCCCATTTTCTTTCTTCCTACACCTCATTTTCTTCCTTCCTCTACCCCATTTTCTTCCTTCCTATACCCCATTTTCTTTCTTCCTACAACTCATTTTCTTCCTTCCTCTACCCCATTTCTTCCTTCCTATACCACATTTTCTTTCTTCCTACACCCCATTTTCTTCCTTCCTTCACCTTGTTTTCTTTCTTCCTACACCTCATTTTCTTTCTTCCTATACCTCGTTTTCTTCCTTCCTATACCCCATTTTCTTTCTTCCTACACTTCTTTTTCTTCCTTCCTACAACCCATTTTCTTTCTTCCTACACCTCGTTTTCTTCCGTCCTATACCCCGTTTTCTTTCTTCTTACACCTCGTTTTCTTCCGTCCTATACCCCGTTTTCTTTCTTCCTACACCTCGTTTTCTTCCTTCCTACAACCCATTTTCTTTCTTCCTACACCTCGTTTTCTTCCGTCCTATACCCCGTTTTCTTTCTTCTTACACCTCGTTTTCTTCCGTCCTATACCCCGTTTTCTTTCTTCCTACACCTTGTTTTCTTCCTTCCTACAACCCATTTTCTTTCTTCCTACACCTCGTTTTCTTCCGTCCTATACCCCGTTTTCTTTCTTCTTACACCTCGTTTTCTTCCGTCCTATACCCCGTTTTCTTTCTTCCTACACCTCGTTTTCTTCCTTCCTACAACCCATTTTCTTTCTTCCTACACCTCGTTTTCTTCCGTCCTATACCCCGTTTTCTTTCTTCCTCCACCTCGTTGTCTTTCCCTCTCACTGGATGACGCTTTGCCTTTCTTGAAAATGATTGTCTCTTTGTACTAAAGCGTTCCCTAGTATTTTCAGAAGTGTTTTTTTAAAAGTGACGTTCGCCAGAAACATTTTTAAAAACTTAAAAGTTCTCGTTTACGTGTCTACTAAATTAATTCAGTGTTGTTTAAACATTTAATTGAGGAAACTTCTTTCTGTTCCGTCGTTGCTGTGCCAGACTTAATTGTTGCTCTGCTGTTCTGTATCGTCTTGATCTAGACTTCTTTGTAAATAGTTGTTTTTTTTTTTCATGTTAGTGTGTTTACCGAGATCTGTACTATCAGTTAATTGTATGTATGTGTACGTATAGCCCTCTCTCTCTCTCTCTCTCTCTCTCTCTCTCTCTCTCTCTCTCTCTCTCTCTCTCTCTCTCTCTCTCTCTCTATATATATATATATATATATATATATATATATATATATATATATATATATATATATATATATATATATATATATATATATATATATAAATATATATATATATATATATATATGTATCATATATATATATATATATATATATATATATATATATACGAGTATATATATATATATATATATATATATATATATATATATATATAGTATATATATATATAAAAATTCATACTAGAGCTCTCTCTCTCTCTCTCTCTCTCTCTCTCTCTCTCTCTCTCTCACTCTCTCTCTCTCTCTCTCTCTCTCTCTCGTCCATGCAGTTTAGAAGTACATAGATGCATCCCCGTTTCCGTGTATTGTCTCAGAAACTGTTGTGTTAATGTGATTATGTTGTTCTGATATTTATCGAATCAGGGGCATCTAATTAAGACCTCCCTTTTCGTACAGAACCAGCTATGAGGTGTTCAGTGTTTACATAAAAATAATTTATAAAGTATTTAGTAACTGTAGGATAGTTGCTTGATATTTTGTCACTAAATATAATTACCATACGAGGTATTTGATCATATTGATATTATTAGAGTAAGTAATTGCTCAGTAGACAAATAGTAGTGGATTTATAATTGATTGAACCACAATATGGTCAGGAGAAATTGTGTATTAAGTCAAGTGCCATTGTTGTTTACTGGACAGCATCAAGAATTCTTGAAGTTGACAGGTCTTTCATCACATGAAAATTTCCACATCATATATATATATATATATATATATATATATATATATATATATATATATATATATATATATATATAATATATATATATATATATATATACTGTATATACACAAATATATGTAAATAAATTATATTACTTTTTCTAGTCAAAGTTGTTTTATATCTCCGTAGCTGGAATGATGAGAGAATTGCTGCAAAATGGTTGGATAAGAGAAATTGTCTTGAATGGAGTGTGGAGTCGATTATGTTTGTAGCTAATGTTTTGTTGTTTGAGAATGGCTTAGAGAAGAATCAGAGACTAGTGACTGCGCCATTTTGAAAGATTTTGTAAGAGGAAAAAGTTGAAACAGAACGTAAGCAAGAGGAATGCTTTGCTGGACAGTGAAAGGTATTAAGGTGGAACAATTAATGCTAATGTGAATGGTTGAACGATGGAAATGGTTGTTGATCCCTGCAGGTATCGGTTAGTAAATTAAATAGAGAATGACAGGATAGTTGAAGCAAGAAAGTAGCAGGATTTGTGCAAAAGGTATGATTGCTGAAGCCAATATTGCAATAAATGAAGATAATGTTGCGCTGATTCGTGCTTGTTAGAAATGAATCAGTGTGTGTACGACCGATTGAGAGATGTAAATTATATTTTATCTGATGAATGGAGCTCAGCCAATTTACAGGACTCCATGAATCCCTGTCTTCAATTCTCATGACTTTGATGAAAGGAATTCTCAGGTTTGATGTGAAAACTTTCAAATCACCAAGACCTGATTTCTAACGAAAAAGAGCTGCATTTCGTCATCAGAAGCTTCGGGACATTAGGCAGATCTCTGGAGAAATGCAAAGACAAATGACCATCAATACAAACAAAAAATTTTGGAATGTCAGGTTTGTTTGTGTTTGTGTGTGAGGTCGTGTGATGAAGAGAGTGAGAGGGGAAACTTTGTGAGTGAAACATTGTGTTATTTTCTTGTTGTTTTTCGTGGTACCTAAGTGATTGGTTCTTTCGATTCTAAGTACAAACGCACGAATTGTACAGGAACATGCACAGCAGAGTCGAAACCGTTTTAATAATTTACTTCCATTTTTATCTATTTATTATTTTTATTATTTTTTCGTTTTCATAAGTGATCTCTCTTTTGTGCATTTCTAATGAACGCCGTAATACTGTTTGGAAGCTTGGATTTCAGGGCCAGTGACCCCTATTAAGGAATAGGGTTCGTCTTCAGATAATAATAATAATAGTAGTAGTAGTAGTAATAATGTTTCCACATGAATAGGGTTCATCTGCTGAATAATAATAATAATAATAATAATAATAATGATAATAATAATGTACCTTCAATCCCATAGTGACCTTGCCTTTTGTCATCTTTCTCTTTCAGGACCAAATTCCAAAGGACGCGGAGCAAGGACGGGAAGGTCACCCGCCGGAAGGACATCCTCTTGGACGGCGTCAGGAGTAACTCCCATCCAGGCAAGTTCATCAAATCCTCGGTGGGGATATCCTCGGTAAGGGATATCCTCTGGAGGGGGATGGCCTCTGTGGGAATATCCACGGTGGGGATATTCTCCATGGGGGATATCCTCGGTAGTGGATAGCCTCTGTGGGGGTATCCTCGGTAGGGGATATCTTCAGTGGGGTATATCCTCAGCAGGGAATATCCTTGGTAAGGAATATCCTCAGTGGGGGATATCCTCGGTAGGGAATATCCTCAGTGGGGGATATCCTCGGTAGGGGATATCCTCAGTGGGAGATATCCTCGGGAGGGGGATATCCCTCGGTAGGGGATATCCTCGGTGGGACTATCCTCCATGGGGAATATCCTCCATAGGGAATATCCTCCATAGGGAATATCCTCCATAGGGAATATCCTCAGTGGGGGTATTCTCCGTGGGGATACCCTCAGTGGGGGTTATCTTCCATAGGGAATATCCTCGGTAGTGGATATCCTCCGTAGAGATATCCTCAGTGGGGATCCTCCATAAGAATATCCTCGGTAGGGGAGGGGCGTCTTCAGCATCGTCGTCATCCACTTCGTCAGCTAAATATTTTCTCTTTTGTATTTCTTATTTATTAGTCTTTAGAGGGGGGGGGGCGGGGGGGAAGGTTGCTTGTTTACAAAATTTTTTTTCCTACATCCTAATGATTTCTCTCTACTTCTTCCCTGTCAGTAATATTCTAATTTTGCTTTACATCTCCTTTGTGCTCTGATGCTGATTGCATTTTTGATTAATTAAAGTTTCAATACTTTTTTGAGGACCCTGTTATGAATTGTGGTAATATAATTTTGAATATTGTGGGTCTTGCTTTTTTTTTTAAAGCCTTAC
>JANJGK010000033.1:8692155-8715365 GCA_039081455.1 Macrobrachium rosenbergii | reverse complement strand
TTCGTTAACAATGTGCCCCTTGTCATAATTATATCATGCTGCCACGTATGTGGATGGCAGTTTTTCCGTAGGGAAAAGTTCTCTTTTTTAGTTTTATGTAAAAGAAAACTATTGTGCCGCCTTCGTTTGTCGGTCGGCCCTCAGACCTTAAAAACTACTGAGGCTGGAGGGCTGCAAATTGTGAAGTTGATTATCCGCCCTCAGACCTTAAAAACTACTGAGGCTGGAGGGCTGCAAATTGTGAAGTTGATCACCCACCCTCCAATCATCAAACATACCAAATTGCAGCCCTCTAGCCTCCTCAGTAGTTTTTATTTTATTTAGGTTAAAGTAAGCCATAATCGTGCCTCTAGCAACGATGTAGGACAGGCCACCACCGGGCCGTGGTTAAAGATTCATGGGCCGCGGCTCATACAGCATTATACCGACACTACCGAAAGATAGATCTGTTTTCGGTGGCCTTGATGATACGTTGTGCAAAAAACTCTATTGATCTATTTTCGGTGGCCTTGGTTATACGCTGCACAGAAAACTCTACTGATCTATTTTCGGTGGCCTTGATTATAAGCTGTACAGAAAACTCGATTGCGCTGAAGAAACTTCGGCGCATTTTTTACTTGTTTTTCTAAATTTCAACAAAATGTAGTTATTTTGCGGAATAGATGAATTGTGTTAAACTGTGAAGGTGAGGTCTGGTAATGTTAAATCAATTTCTCCTGTTATTTGTTTTCCCTATATGATTGTGATACGATATAATTAGACCGTAGCTATGGTTCCCTACCCACAACAAATAAGTCAGAGTGGTTTGCCCTTGAAAATTGCTAATAAAAATCGTGTAGTTTGTTATACTGACGAAAGGCGCAGGCATTCCGTCATTGGTCAGTGTGACACGACTGTAATCAGTTGTTATTGCAAGTCCAACGGCTTCATGCTCTGTGGCGATTCTCTGCTCTTAAGGTTAATTCAGTAATTACAAGTTAATATTGTCATCAGCTTTGAATATAGTTTGACACATGATTATATATATATATATATATATATATATATATATATATATATATATATATATATATATATATATATATATATATATATATATATAGTTTAGCTTTAGATCTGTGCATCCTGGACGGCCAATGTTCGTTTCTACGCTAAATTACATAAAGGAATGAATCAATCTATCAGCCATTTCATTTCTTTGTATGGTCAGCTGCTTCTGAAAACTTAATTGCTGAAGTATTTAATTCATTATTATTATTATTATTATTACTAGAAGAAGAAGAAGATTACATTTCCCTCGTATATTAAACTAAAAACTCAACGGTAATTCAACAAATCCAAATTAAATGGAAATTTACTGAATAAAGGTCTTGCTTTTCTGTATGCTACTGAAGTATTTGATTCATTATTATTATTATTATTATTATTATTATTATTATTATTATTATTATTATTAGAAGAAGAAGAAGAAGAAGAAGATTACATTTCCCTCGTATATTAAACTAAAAACTCAACGGTAATTCAACAAATCCAAATTAAATGGAAATTTACTGAATAAAGGTCCTGCTTTTCTGTATGCTACTGTCTTTGTGAAAGCGCCTCGCGCGAATAGAGCTCGTTGCTTCTATTTCTTTCCAAACACTGACGAGTTAAATTGGGCGCATTTGAATTGTGGGGCCCTTTTGCAGCCTTTTATGAGATGTGCATCACAGGCCAAGGGGAGTAAACAGGGGTATCATAGGAGATTCAGGTTAATGAAGAATTCCTACCTGTCGCGTGTTATGTAGAGGATGGATGTAACGAACGCATTTTCCCGAGATGCAATAACCGAGTACCGAGACCTTTCCCTGAAAAAAGCAGGACGCCATATCTTAAAAACCAACCATAGAATTTTCTTGAAAATAACCTTATTATGTTTCCCACGCCCAATTTAAGGAGAGGGCTTCAACTTACCCTAGGGGCCAACACCCAGGGGCTCCGGCTGGTACAATACTTAGCATACGTCTCAGGAATTTGCATAAAGGACCTCTGTGCTTAAGTGGGACCGCAAGTTTAATATTTTCACTCTTGTTTTGCTGAGTCTTGGGCGGTTTTTAGAAACTATTATTATTATTATTATTATTATTATTATTATTATTATTATTATTATTATTATATTATTATTATTATTATTATTATTATTATTATTATTATTATTATTGCTCAAAAAGTTACAATCTCGTGAAAAACGGTTTGTGTAATAAAAATCCACAATTATATAGTAGACTATATTAATATGTAAAAATATAAAAAAAAGCAGACTTTCGAACACCCGAACGGTGTTCCAAATCAGTATTTACGTTAAAATTTAAAAAAACACTGTTCAGGTGTTCGAAAATCTGTGCTTTTAAATACATTTTCACATAGTAATATAATTTACTATATAATTGTGGCTTATTATTATTATTATTATTATTATTATTATTATTATTATTATTATTATTATTATTATTATTATTATTATTATTATTAGACTTTCGAGTGAATACAGAAAAAGAAAACATGAAAGAGTAGATTGAGAAACTTCTACATAGCAAACATTTGAGACCGTACTGCACGCTTGGGATTCCTAGGAATGAGATTACGAGGCCATCAAGCTGTCAGGGGCGGAAGTATTATTCCTTTTTACCCCGCCCATAACCCAGACGAAAAGACTTCAGAGACTTCAGAAGCCATTTCACAGCGTCGCAGGCGCTCCCGAAGGTGTACAAGGAACTGCCATTTCCTTGGTGAAATGGTTCTCCTCCGGAATTCGAGTAGATTAGAATCCAGGGTCTGGAATTTACAACCGGTTTTTTTTTTCCGTAGGGGGTAGTGCTTGAAGATTTCTGCGGTGCACTATAGGCATTGCTTGAGGTTCTCTGCGGTGCACTGGAGGCATTGCTTGAGGTTCTCTGCGGTGCACTGTAGGCATTGCTTGAGGTTCTGTGCGGTGCACTGGAGGCATTACGCAAGGTTCTCTGCGGTGCACTGGAGGCATTACTCAAGGTTCTCTGCGGTGCACTGTAGGCATTGCTTGAGGTTCTGTGCGGTGCACTGGAGGCATTACGCAAGGTTCTCTGCAGTGCACTGGAGGCATTACTCAAGGTTCTCTGCGGTGCACTGTAGGCATTGCTTGAGGTTCTGTGCGGTGCACTGGAGGCATTACTCAAGGTTCTGTTCGGTGCACTGTAGGCATTGCTTGAGGTTCTCTGTGGTGCACTGTAGGCATTACTCAAGGTTCTCTGCGGTGCACTGTAGGCATTGCTTGAGGTTCTCTGCGGTGCGCTGTAGGCATTGCTTGAGGTTCTGTGCGGTGCACTGTAGGCATTACTCGAGGTTCTCTGCGTTGCAGTGTAGGTATTATTCGAGTTTCTGTCTAGCATCCCTTAGGTCCCTAAGCTGCAACCCCTTTCATTCCTTTTACTGTACCTCCGTTCAGATTCTCTTCCATCCATCTTCCTTTCCACCCTCTCCTAACAATTGATTCATAGTGCAACTGCAAAAGATTTTCCACCTGTTACTCCTTTCAGACCTTTTTACTGTCAGTTTCCGTTTCAGCGCTGAATGACCTCATGGGTCCCAGTGCTTGGCCTTTGGCCAAAATTCTATATTCTATTCTTCTTCTATTCAAGTAGATTAGAATCCAGGTCTGGAATTCACATCCGGTTTATTTTTTTCCATTATTTTCCCCTCTTCGTTTTTGTTCATTTACTTGGAAATGGAGATTAAAATCTCTGGCATTTATAGAATACTTTTTTTATTTAGTTGCTAGATCAAAAAAACGGTTTTGTGTGGTTGAATGAATCTTTATGGGGCAAGCTTTGGGGAAGTTTAAGTGCGTATAGGAACGAGAGAAACTACCATCAGAATTATATATATATATATATATATATATATATATATATATATATATATATATAATATATATATATATATATATATATATATATATATATATAAACACGTTACATATGAATAGGTTTCGTCTTCTGAATAATAATAATAATAATAATTAACTTACCAGTTTTATAGAAGACATATATTTTGCTTCGTTTGGAAGACCTCAAAGTCTTCTATGCTTCAAGACCATTGAACATTGAATGTGTTTTTGTTCCGATTCCATGAAAGAAGTCGTGCTAGGTGATATGAATGCAAAGGTGGGAGACAGAGGGAATGAGTCACTTCTGTGACTTGTTTTTTTACTCTCAAATTTTACACCCCCAAAATTTACCTTGGGATGAACTTACAAGTCATTGCTAAGAAATTCACAATCTCGTGAAAAGCATGTGCAATAAAAATCCACAATTATATAGTAAATTGTATAATTATGTAAATGTTATTTCCCAGCCAGGATTCTGACCTATTCCTTGTAGGTGTGATATTCCCGTGGCGGGGCGGGGGGGTGGGGGGGTAGTGCCGTCAGTGCAACTCACGTGGTGCACTGTACACATTACATAAGGTTTTTTGCAGCGTTCCTTTCGGCCCCTAGCTGCAACCTCTTTCAATCTTTTCACTGTACCTCCGTTCATATTCTCTTTCTTCCATCTGACTTTCCACTTTCTCCTAACAATTTTTTAATAGTGCAACTGCTTTGAGGTTTTCCTCCTGGTAATACCTTTAACACCCTCTTACTGTCAATTTCCCTCTCTGCACTGAGTAACCTCATAGGTGCCAGCGCTTGGCCTGTGGCCTAAATTCTGTATTTTATTCTATACTCTTCAGGTGTAATACATCGGTGATAGGGACCTAACCACTCAGCTGTCGAGAGAGATGAGAGCATGATGTCCACTTGGTGGAGATGGCTTGACCTCGTTCTAAGCACAAGACCTGAACCCGAAATCAACTCCACATCTTGATAGCTGAGTGGAGTAGTCCTTGTCAATGATGTGTTAAACCCAGAAGGCGTAGGTTCGAATCACTGGCCGGGCTAACGGACTTTTATAGTTCGTTTTGGGTCTTAATTTATCCCCAGGGTAAAGCGAATTCGATATTAAGGTGTAGTCTTGGGTTATCTTTTATATATATATATATATATATATATATATATATATATATATATATATATATATATATATATATATATAGATAGATAGATATATATACTGTATATACAGTATATATATATATATATGTATGTATGTGTGTATAACTGAATCACGAAAATATGGAACGTGATGCATATATAAATAAAGACAAAATCCACGAAGGATGGTTAAACAATGGAGTGCTGCAAGGCCTTTCGACTTACAGTCCTTTACTGCTAAGTGAAGGACTATACGTCGAAAGGCCTTGCAGTATTCCATAGTTTCTCTTTCCTTCGTGGAGTTTGTCATTATACATGTGTGCATATATATATATATATATATATATATATATATATATATATATATATATATATATATATATATTAGATACCCACAAAAATCTGTAAAATAGCCTAAAATCTCCAAGGATTATCTTTTCTTCTCCTCTATATTTTTCGAAAACTTACTGATTATAAGTTCATGAATTAGCTTTTTCTTTCATTGCTGTTGAATTTGAGTTTTTCTTTCATTGCTTTTGAATTTTGAGTTTTCCCGTATTGCTTTTGAAATTGAATTCTCCTTTATTACTTCAGAATTTGTGTGTTCCTTCATAAATTTCCCTTTATTGATTTTGAATTTGAATTTTCCCTTATTACTTTTGAATTTGAATTTTCTCTTATTGCTGTTGAATTTGAATGTTTCTTTATTGCTTCTGAATGTGAATTTTCATTATATGCTTTTGAATTTAGTTTTTTCTTTATTGCTTCTGAATTTTGATTTGAATATTTTGCTTTTGAATTTAGATTTTCCTTTATTTCTTCTGAATTTGAATGTGCAGTTTTTGCTTTTGAATTAATATTTTTCTTTATTGCTTCTGAATTTTAATTTTAATTTTTTGCTTTTGAAAATCAAATTTTTCTTTGTTTCTTTTGAATTTTAATTTTTTTTTTTTGCTTTTGAATTTCAATTTTTCTTTATTGGTTCTGAATTTTAATTTTAATTTTTTGCTTTTGAAAATCAAATTTTTCTTTATTGCTTTTGAATTTGAATTTTCCTTTATTGCTTTTGAATTTGAATTTTCCTTTACAGGTACTGAATTTGCATGCAAAGGATGGTATTCTTCACAGATTACAAATTTGCTTAAATTTTCGTGCCCAATCAAATGCTTTCAAGGTCTCACGGCTCCATTTCTTTGATGTCACGTTTTCTTAATCAATTGTGTTCTCATAGTATATGCGTTCCTGTTTCCAAAAACTTACATTTTTTTTAAGGCAGTTGGTGATAATTTTGTAGTGACTGAGCCTATGGATCGGGTGATATTGAATATATATATATATATATATATATATATAATATATATATATATATATATATATATATATATATATATATATATATATATATATATACTCGTATATATATATATATATATATGTATGTATGTGTATATATATATATATATATATATATATATATATATATATATATATATATACACACATTCATGTATATGTATGTATGTACGTATAAATGTGTGTTTGTGTATGTGTACTATTGCTTATAATATTTTACTTCTGGTTTTTGAGAATATAATTTTACTCTCTTTTTTTAACCAATATTCCATCATGCTTCATTACATAATGTTTATATGTTTATGAAGTGCAGTATTCTGATTTTTACTGAAGTTTTTTGTAATGATTGTTTTTACAGAGCATTGGTGCAACTTACAACAAACATTTTTATAAGTAGAATTCGTAAATTTGACCATTTTTCACTGAAATGATTTTTTAATTTTATATATAAATTGGGCAAAAAGCTATGTTTTTATACAGTAATGTAAGTTAGAAAAACTAGATGTTTTGTCTGCCAGATTATATTTTGTCGTAAAGTTGGTGCCTTCTCATTTTACTAAATAATAACAATTTGTTTTTATTTTGCCACATGAAATTTATTTTAAATGATAATTTCAATTTCCCTCGTTTGAAGATATTAGATGCCTTTTGTTGTTTGAAGAAATCATTAGATTTTGTAACATTTAATCTGATCATATCAAATCAGGACATTGAGATACCCTGTGAAAGTTTGCCCACTTAAGATGAACTAAGATTGTACGTGAAAGTACCTGGTTAGTGGTTTCATGACCCTTCATTGCCCCTTCTTTCTTTGGGAAGTGATTCATCTCCCTCCAAAGATTCCCCGTCCCTTGGGAAATGACTTGGAATGCCCTTTTTAGGGGCGTCGATTCTCCCATCCATCGCCTTTGGTGGTATTTTAGATCTTTTTTTATGGGGGGGCGGGGGAAAGTTCATATACTCTAGTGCTGCTCATGTTCCCACCGAGCCCTATGGTTAAATAACTTGCTGGCATAAGAAGCCTTCGCAGGAAAGGCGAAAGGAGAGATCACAGATACTGCGCTTTTGTCCATATTTCAAGACCTGATCACAGTACAGCCACTCCCCTACTTACGAACGAGTTACATTCCCAACAGCCATTCATATCTTGATGTATTTGTAGGTTGATTTTTAATATGTAGTGCATAGTTTTTATTGATTGCATTCAAATTTTGCTCTGGGTGCCCATTCAGCTAGTAAGAATTTCTGCGAAGAACAGAAGAACATGAGGGAGAAGAAGACCCTGTTCCTTTAACCAATTCCCTGATTATCCCGAGTATTCTCGTTATTAACTATCATATATTCTTCTGACAGTCACGAGAGTATTCGTTCATACACCTAAAACATTCCTGCTTAAGTCTACCTTCCCAATTTAACTCGATCTGTGATGAATTTCCATTTTCTATATTTCCCATTTTCTGTATTTAGTATGTATTTTTTTAATCATGCAGTATTGAGAGGAATTACTTTGGATCCTAAAAAGGTAAAAAGAATGCTAAATTTTGGATGTTGCTGGGATCTAAATTTTATTTTCTTTTTACCTTTCTAGCATCCAAAGTAATTTCTTATAATACTGCATGATTAAAAAGAAATTGATACTAAGTATAGAAAAAGGGTATTCATCACAGACTGAGTTAAATCGGGAAGATAGAAATAAACAGGAATATTTTAAGAGTATGAACTAATATTCTCGTGATTGTAAGAAGAATACATGGAAGTTAATCACGAGAATACTCGGGATAATCAAGGTAGGGGTTAAAAGAACAGGTTCTTCATCTTCCTCGTGTTCTTCTGTTCTTTGCAAAAACTCTTACAAGCAGAATTGGCACCGGAGCAAAATTTGAACTTACGGGTGGCAAAGGGGAGAGCTCCGATCACAATTTTAACTTGTGGCCCTATCTCTTCATATCTCTGAAAGTTCATACAGTAATTAGAGTCGTGTCTGTAACTGTGATCAGGTCTTGGAATAAAGACAAAAGCACGGTGTATTTCAAGACCTGGTCACAGTAACAGGTCAGGTCATGAAATGTAGACGAAAGCTCAGTGTATTTCAAGACCTGATCACTTGAAATACACTGAGCTTTGGTCTGCATATCAAGACCTGATCACATTTGTGATCAGGTCTTGAAATACAGACGAAAAACTCTGTGATCTCTCCTTCCACTTCTCTTGTGAGCGCTTCTTATGTATTTTTATATGCCACGGGACCATTGTTTGTGGTATTGGGATGAACTTTGCTGTACCCGTAATTGAGAGCCGCTGTTATGCTGTGCAGATGTGAGCGTTCAACGCCAAGACAGCACAACCGATTACGCAGCTGACAACTCCTCGGCAGAGCAGTCTTCTTCAGGAACGCCGCTTTCGATGTCCCCAAGGCGAGGGCCTCTCCTGACTGCCGCCCAACAACAGAACTCTCATGGTAACGAAAAAACAAACAACTCTTCGTACAAACACACATACACACACACACACACACGTACGACTTTTGCATCTAAAGAAAAAACTAAAAAAAAAAAACATTAACATAAAGCTGCTGCAGCTCCTAAATCATTAAAAAAAAAAGTTCTGTGTCGTTGTTTTGATTAATGCAAAGCTTTTTTTTTGCGAAGTCTACAGTAGTAGTTTGAGGTCGGCATAGGCCTGAGCGAGTTGGGTGGCTGTATGGTATATATACTATAGACTCTTTGCATGCTTATAACTTCGAGGCTAGAATGGCGTCTCAGCACTTCTTTGACTTTTTTGGAGTATGTTTCTGTACCCGCCTTCAAGTAAAGGAAGAGGTTAGTGTTGTATTTCTCTTTGCCCTCTCTCTCTCTCTCTCTCTCTCTCTCTCTCTCTCTCTCTCTCTCTCTCTCTCTCTCTCTCTCTGTCTCTCTCTCTCTTCCTTTCTACCTCTCTCTCTCTATATATATATATATTCTCTGTTCTTTGGTGTTGTAGTTTTGTATATATATATCTCTCTCTTTCTAATATATTTGGCTTAGCTGTATTGTCGACTGGAATGCCTCTTTATATCCGTCTACAAAAAAAAAAAAAAATCTATATCGTAACTGTAGATTTAAACGCTGCTCCTCCGTTGAGATAATTTCCTTGTAAAACATCTGAGCTCTTGCCAGTTCCTCCTCTTATGTAGCAGCTGTGTATCCCTACTTAAAAACCTGTCCCCCTAAATCATTGCTTAAAGATAAAAGTCCGTTTACTTTCCTGGGAATTCCAAAGAATATTTGTGTCCTCCCCGAAGTCTGGTCTGTGTTTTTGCCCTTTGTTTTGCTAGTGGCAAGTATTTGCAATTTTGGCGGAGCGTCAAGAGGTTTCTCCCCCTCCCTCCCCCCCCCCCCCCCTCCCTGTCTTGCTGCGATTTGTGCTTGCTTGGGACATGGAATATTAAAAAGGGCATTTTTTGGAAGCTTCTTTGCTAAAAAAAAAAAAAAAAAAAAAAAATTCAAAAAGGCTTATACTCACGTTGCTAGCGCTATATATACATATATATTTATACAGTAAAACTTGTGTGAAAAGTGTACTCTATGCCATTAAGATTTAGAAATCAGTTCTTGGTAAGTGTTACTGATTCAGTTGTCTTTGACCGCCAGAGCTATTCGGCTTTCGAAGTGAACTAAACACTGCATCGCAGTCCGGTTGCTCTCTCGTCTATCTCCTAAGTGTAGATATGCATGCGTAGAGTACTGTATTTGGGAATGTTTGTTACATGACCCTGTTCCTTGCACACTCTGGTCTGTGTTCTTCAGACTCTAATGAAGCCCACGAATCGAGATCTTTGGTAAGGAAACGAGAAAGATGCTGCCTGCATATTTCACATGGGACTTGGTTGAATACATCGGTGTATTGCTGTAGTGCGTTGCTATGACCTCGTAAAATCGGTCCTGTTATGCTGTAGTTAGAGTAATGTGCATTTGCATTCAGTGTACATATGCATGTGGATGTGATAACCAGTATATGTTCGTTATAGATGGGAAATCGCTACTTGTGTTAAGGATTATTATGTTAAGGAATTATAACTGATAATATAAATTACTTGTCATTCACTTTACCATTGAGTTCGGCAGGTTTCGGCTGACAGATTATCGCTGTCAGTGGTGTTAGTACTGAAAGGTTATTGAAATCCCGTACGTCATTTTATTATTGTGTGTGGTTATTCTAACGAAACGTTCAAGGTTAACAGGTACCCTGTACTCAAGATGACAAATCCATTGGTGCTTTCATTCCTTCTGTATGACCATTCAGCTTCGTTGTCATCAGACCTTGCAATAGCCAGGGGGGTTGATTTATGTTTCCCAGGGTGAATTTGTATTCATAATTTCAGTCAGAAGCATCTGTGATTGATAACGTTGAGATGATGTACAGTTTTCTCAACTTTCGCTGAATGCTTTTCAAAGCAGATGCCTCTGTGTTTTAAGTATTTTAGCCCTGAGGAAAAGAATATTTGCAGTAACTTTTTAGTTGTTTGTGAACTCAGGAAATTTCACTCCTATGAGTAATTTTTTAAATATTTCCTAACACTCAGCCTTCTAATACTCGTCAAGGTTTGCTGGCCTAGTGTTGTTTAGTGTGCCCATTTACCGTAAAGTTAACAGTATACAGAAAATAACGTAAGCATGGTATTTGATAATGTTCAATCATCAGTTGTGTTTATCTCTATCAAGACTGATAGTTGCAGTGGTCTAAGCACCTAAACAGTATTCATTACTGAGCATTAAAATGTCAGAATGATGTGGCTTTCTGGCAGTGAGGAGAGGTTCATTTTGTATGTGATTCAACTCTCATGAAGGACCTTTGTCAAAGTCTTAAAAGAAATATTCTCATACAGAGTTAGTGTTTGCTACTTCTGAATCACATTCTGCAGCTTACTATTTAAACTACAAAAACCTGTGTGCTGAATAGAGTGGTGGCTTCCATCTGCTGACCACTGCATTTTCCAGATCCACCAAAACTGGAAGTGGAATAATAGCATTCCTTATTGTCTTCCATCTGCTAACCACTGCTTTTTCCAAACCTACCAAAATTTTAATGGAATAATAGCAGTCCTTATTTTCTCCAGGTCTTGAAACCGTCAAGAAAATGACTGGTATTCAGAGTCTGTGCAGAAAAGGTTTCTCTCTCTCTCTCTCTCTCTCTCTCTCTCTCTCTCTCTCTCTCTCTCTCTCTCTCTCTCTGAGACTAAGACCAGCCACTTCTTGAAGGTAGAGCATTGGCCTCAGAAGGGATTGACTCCACTTGTATTTGAAAGTGACTCACTGAGTCACTGTAGCTGAGTGAATTGATACGAGTGATTTGCAACTTCAGTGAAGCAATGTTTTTGATGTGAAACCATTTAAACAGGCACCTTAATGCCCAGTGCTATCTTAGACTTCAAGGAAAAGCTGCAGGCGGTGACAGAATAGTGGACAGGTCCCAAAACCAGATGGAAGTAAAATGACTGACTTTTAATAGTTAGAAGATAATCAAGAATGAAGGAAATGGCAGAAGATTAGAGGCTAAACAGGTTGTTTCCGATTGTATTCTATCACGGCAGTTTTAGTAGCCATAAATCAGTCAATCAGTGAGGAAAAAAAAAAGTACAGCAGTAGCTTTAAAGGTTCTCAGGTGTGACGAGTATCCCACCTGGGACAGGTAAAAGCCCAGTTCCACCTGTGGGTGAGATAGTGATGAAAGGGAAATGGAGAAGTCTTGGTCGCGTCCTTTGCACAGCCCCTTGGAGAACAGTATGTGGTGGTGTCAGATGGTCTCTTGTGTTTACCAGAAGAGTTGGAAGACCCAGGCCTGACTGGATCAGAACTATGAGAAGAGAGAGCGGTGACGTGTGGACATTAGTCGAAGAGCTAACAAAAGGTGGTCATTAGTGGCAGAATTTCACAGAGGACATATTTCTAGCGTTTAAACACGCGACGAGAATCTGTAATACAGCCAGATCTTAGATCTTACGGTTATGCATCCAGTGTCAGTACAGAAACGGCGTTGAACGCATTCCGCCATTTCAGTTGTCAGGAGATTAACGCTCGCTCTGCTGAACGACCAAACAAAACTATCAGTTCCATGGACATTAAGTCGTGTATATTTCACTGTAGATTACAAGGCATTTGAATCACTCGTTATCGTTAATGAAGTTTTTACTTGTGAGATAATGGGACGTCAGGAAAGGACGATGCATGCCGTATTAGGCATCTGACTTCCTTCTTAAGAGACTCCTGAATTCTTAGAGTCCTCTCGAGAAGTCAGTCGAGGTCTCTTGAAGTCATTTCATGATGTCACTGCAATTGAACATCATCATTGAAGTCATTTATGCTCATTAATGCTGAGCTTAACAACCTTACCAAGAACTATTATTATTATTATTATTATTATTATTATTATTATTCACAGGATGAACCCCATTCATATGGAACAAGCCTACCACAGGGGCCATTGACTTGAAATTCAAGCTTCCAAAGAATGTGGTGTTTATTAGGAAGTAAGAGAAGGTCAAGGGAAATACAGTAAAAAAAGAGATCTCACGTATTAAAAAGACAAAATAAATTGATGAATGAACAACTAGATAAAAATGTGTTAAATAATAACAAGAGCTAAATAAAAATCTATTGAAGTAATGACCCAAAGCGAGAGAGAGGAACATCAGATGCGTTTTCTTCTCCTGAATATTGACTCGACCAGATTTCCCAGTAAATAAAGAACGGGACTGGAATCGTAAATCTGTTCAGTGTCAATATCGTCCGCAATACGTTAATGTTTCATGCATCTGATGGATTGGGGGGAAGGTACACTTTGCAGACCTTGATGGCTTGTTTTGTCATTTATTTGTTAGTTTTTGTTTCTTGGGCGCTAGTTTTAGAAAGATGGCCGGACAAAGAAACCTAAGATTAAAGCTGTATATTTTAAGAAGGTTATGAATCAGTTAAGTAGTGCACCTCACGCGGTGCACTGTAGGCATTACTTAAGGTTCTTTACGGGGTCCCTTGCTGCAGCCCCTTTCATTCCTTTTACTGTACCTCCGTTCATATTCTTTTTCTTCCATCTTACCTTCCACCCTCTCCTGATAGTTGTTTCATAGTGCAACTGCTCGGAGGTTTTCCTCCCATTACTCCTTTCAAACTTTTTACTCTCAATTTCCATTTCTACGCTGAATGACCTCATAGGTCCCAGCGCCTGGCCTGTGGCCTAAATTTTTATACAACAAGGATTATCAAAGTTAGTAACTGCTACTAATGAATTAGCCGTTTTCAGATTACATTCATTAGTTCAGAGTCAATACTTTGTCTTCATATTATCTTAAAACGGTTCACAGTTATTAGAATAGAATAGAATATGGAATTTAGTCCAAAGGCCAAGCGCTCGGACCTGTGAGGTCATTCAGCGCTGAAAGGGAAACTGACAGTAAGAAGGTCTGAAAGGCGTAACAGGAGGAAAACTTCGCAGTTGCACCATGAAACATTTGCAAGACAGGGTCGAGGAGAGTCAGATGGAACAAAGAGAATATGAATGGAGAAACAGTAAAAGGAATGAAAGAGGTTCTTCCCTCTTTCTGGATAGTTGGGAAACAAGACGTTTTCCAACCTATTTCTAGATAGTTAGGAAACAAGAATTTTTCTCCTATTTCTAGATAGTTGGAAAACAAGTATTTTCCCCAATATTCTTAGATAGGAAACAAGAATTTTCCCCCTATTTCTAGATAGTTAAGAAACGAATTTTTTCCCAATGTTTCTAGATAAGGAAAAAAGAATTTTCCCCCTATTTCTAGATAGGATACAGGAATTTTTCACAATATTTCTAGATAGTTAGGAAACAAGAATTTTTCTCCAATATTTCTAGATAGGAAACAAGAATTTTTCCCCAGTATTTCTAGATAGGCAACAAACATTTTTACCCAATATTTATAGATAGTTCAGGAAACAATAATTTTTCCACTATTTCTAGATAGGAAACAAAAATTTTTTTCCTTTATCTAGATGGTTAGAAAACAAGAATTTTCCCCAGTATTTCTAGATAGGAAACAAGAAATTTTCCCCGTATTTCTAAATCGTTAGGAAACAAGAATTTTTCCCCAATATTTATAGATAGGAAACAAGAATTTTTCTCCATATTTCTAGATAGTTAGGAAACGAGAATTTTTCCCCAATATTTCTAGATAGTTAGGAAACAAGAATTTTCCCCAATATTTCTAGATAGCAAACAAGAATTTTTCCCCATTATTTCTAGATAGTTAGGAAACAAGAATTTTTCCTCATATTTCTAGATAGTTAAGTAAACCAGAATTTTCCTCCTATTTCTAGATAGTTAAGAAACAAACATTTTTTTCCAAATATTTCTAGGTAGTTAAGGAACCAAGAATTTTTCTCCCTATTTCTAAATAGTTTAGGAAACAAGAATTTTTCCCCCAATATTTCTAGATAGTTAAGGAAACAAGAATTTTCCTCCTATTTCTAGATAGTTAAGGAAACAAGAATACTTCTCCTTATTTCTAGATAGTTAAGGAAACAAGAATTTTTCCCCAATGTTGCCAGATAGTTGGAAAACAAGAATTTTTCCCCAATATTTCTAAATAGTTTAGGAAACAAGAATTTTTCCCCCAATATTTCTAGATAGTTAAGAAACAAGAATTTTCCTCCTATTTCTAGATAGTTAAGGAAACAAGAATATTTCTCCTTATTTCTAGATAGTTAAGGAAACAAGAATTTTTCCCCAATGTTGCCAGATAGTTGGAAAACAAGAATTTTTCCCCAATATTTCTAGATAGTTAAGGAAACAAGAATTTTTCCCCAATATTTCTAGATAGTTAGGAAACAAGACTGCCTCCCCCCCGCCCCCCGCCATATTTTGTTGACAAAGATACGAGTTGTTCTTAGCGACTGTCAGCTCGTGTCATTCGCGCGGAATTGTTTCCGCACGACAAAACCCTTTGTTATGAAGTTGCAAAACAGCGAAGCAACATTTGCCGTTCTTTTTGACATTTTCGCTCTCCTGTTCGCCTTTTTTGTTCATGTTTCCCCTTTCAGCGCTCAGGTCCCAGCGCAAGGTCTTTGGCCCAAATTTTATATTCCAGTTTCATTCCATCCCATACATAATAAATAATTGCACTCAGGTGCGTTGTTTCTTTTCAAAAGCAGTAAAGTTTAAGGTCCAGAGATTTCTCCCAATACCTCGATCAAAGTCTTAAGAATGCTTCGGACTTCAATCTGGACCTTGGTATGCACACGCTGGTATTATGTCTACCAACTCTGACTAACCCTGTGTAGGCAACTGGAGGTATAATGCGTGCCTTTGTCCCTTCTGATTTATGCAAATGAATAGCAGTTGAGCAGGTTTGTAGTGTGTTTTGAAGATCTATTATAGAACTTTAGTCTGTACTTCATATTGGGTTTATATACTAACGTGTATCGAGTTTAATAACTTGAATGTTATTATATTGCCTGTGCTGAATCTGAGGCTCTCTCTCTCTCTCTCTCTCTCTCTCTCTCTCTCTCTCTCTCTCTCTCTCTCTCTCTCTCTCTCTATATATATATATATATATATATATATATATATATATATATATATATATATATATATATATATATATATATATATATATATGACTTATTGGACCAATCATTTTTACTCGGTTCATACAGTGTACTTCCTCTGTGTTGGTGATGTTTACCAGGATTCGGAAATTGCTCCCATCAGACCTGTCACTCTGGGTTCAGAACGAGTTGGCAGCATTCCTCGGGTGGTCTTTTTACCAACTAGAAGACCAAGTATGTAGGTCCCAACGCCCAAGTTAAGATGTTTTTGCAAGGTGAACAATGTCAAAATAAAGCTGAATTTCTATTCCAAGAGTCTGGCTTTATTCCATGTCAAGATAATCTTGGTGCTTTGATTAGTCGAGTGTGAAATGGCATCACTATTGAATTTATATTAGAAAAGTCAGAATTGATTCCATGTCGAGGCTGACTTTATGCTGTGAGAAGTCTTATGTAAAATGGCATCACTGTTTGCCAGTTAAGTGATCCAGCTTTCAATTTCAACTTTAATTCACTTATTTTATAGATATACCTTTAGACTTTAAGCT
Organism: Macrobrachium rosenbergii; assembly: GCA_039081455.1. Lineage (NCBI taxonomy): Eukaryota > Metazoa > Arthropoda > Malacostraca > Decapoda > Palaemonidae > Macrobrachium > Macrobrachium rosenbergii. The sequence goes on along the minus strand of JANJGK010000033.1, from coordinate 8,698,869 downwards.
TGAGAATTTTTGGTTGTAAGCTGCTGTCATTATGTCCTCATTGTATTCATTTATATTCTTTGGAAGCTTGAATTTCAAGTCAATGGCCCATGTGGTCTTGTTCCCATATGAATAGGGTTCATCTTCTGAAAAGTAATATGATGCTTTACAATGGCACAGATTTTGAGTATATTGCAAACTTCAGAGTCAGCTGGTTTGGTCAGCCCTGTAACCGTTCACGCCTAGAGTGTGGAATTCTCTGCCATTCGTTTTATATCTTCAGTGCTGCAACGCCTTAATTTTTAAATAATCCGCTATCATCACTTTCAAAGTGGCCAAACTTGAATTTTGACAGTCCTTCCCATATACATATACATATATACACACATATATATATACATACATACATACACACACACATATTCATAAACTTCAGTTTATGGTAGTATGGAAATTTAAAGTTACATGTACGTGTTTGATAATAATGTTTGATAAACAATAGAATTTCCCGTAGACTAAAGTCAGCTGGCAGTCACTGCTTGGTTAAGGGCATTAATACCCGGTATTTGAAAAGCTGAGAGTTGTGTTTCCTGTTCTCGACTTGTGACTCAAACAGTTTCGTGTTTTAGCTGAGTGAGCACTTTGGTTGTTCAGGGGGGAAAGACTCACGGACTGACAAACTTTTTCTAATGTAGCGAGACATTTGTAGCACTGAAGAGAATTTGAGCAAACTTGGGTTCAAATAATGTACGCCAGGCAGTACATGAGGTTTACACTGCCAGTGTGTGGGCGAGTATAGTCACCCAATATTCAAGCCTAGGCAGCACATTCATGGATGTTCACTAATGAAGGCCAGGTTTTGTTGGCACATAAGGCAGCAAGATAGCTCGGTATTCTGGCTATGAAACCTCTGTAGCAGTTTTTCACTCCGTAAGTAGAAAGTAAAGTGGTTGGTAGTCTCAATAAATTCAGAACAGGCGAATGACTTATGTAGTCTCCAAGGACAAGGCTGGACCCGTGGTTGACGTTCCTTAGCTAACTGTACACCTAACCATTTGAATTGTTTGGCTGTACTTGAGGCTACCTTTATTCTAGGTTTTTTTTATTATTCTTACTGTTTTTACACACTGAAAAGAATATTAAATGCTGTTAGAAAGTGTGGTATGCTTTGAAAGGACCCTTAAATCTGCAGAGGTGAGAATTTTAATGGGTAATGGGAACTGTGAAGTCAGAGTCGTAATCATCTTAAAGGGAGATTCAGAAAAAGTTGCTGGAATGCTAATAATTTTCAATTGTCATTTTAAATGAAATATATATGCACATTTGTCATCAACAGAAGAAAAATTCCAGTCGGAATTATAAAGTCATAATCAATGTGAAATTCAGAAAAAGCTGCTGGAATTTAAAAACAAGAAAAATTCCAGTCGGAATTAACCATTTTATATTAAATATATACGTACATGTCAGCAACAGAAGAAAAATTCCAGTCGGAATTGTCATTTTAAATTAAATATATACGCACATGTCAGCAACAGAAGAAAAATTCCAGTCGGAATTGTCATTTTAAATAAAATATCGATACACAAGTCAGCAACAGAAGAAAAATTCCAGTCGGAATTGTAAAGTCACAATCATTTTAACGGGAGATTCGGAAAAAGATGCTGGAATATAAGGACATTTTATGGTGACCATTGTTATAAGAGAAAGGACTGGAGAGAGGAATTGCATTCGCCATGTTTGGCTCTGTAAGCCGAAAGTAGATTTACAGTGCGGTACGAATAGAGAGGAAATTATTTGAATTATTTAAAATGAAATTTACATCTGAGGAAAGAATGAAAGAGAAAAATACATTTTGTAACAATGTCTCGTGTGTTTTAAAAGAATATTTCTGAAGGTTTTTTTTTTTAGCCCGTTTTAAACGGTAATATATTTATACTTTTTATTTTCGAATCGGTTGATTTGATCAAAATAGCTGATTGATTCTTCGCGCGAAAGCTTTTCTCGTGCGCCGTTCAAACCAGTATTTTCATATTGCTGTTAAAAGTTGCCATTTTAATATTCAAAGGTAATCTGTTTTTTTTTTTTTTATGAATGTCTTCCAAATAATCATTTTGCAATTGCAATAAATGCACTCTGCACTGCTTAGTCAACCGAATTGGAAAATATAAAATGTTATTATAAGTTATATCTTTGCACGGTTTTAATTGACGCTAAAATACTCAGGTGTATTTATTTACCTTTAATTTTTTCCTTAATGTGTATTTAATGAAAGATGATCACTCTTAGATATTCAACTCCTAGAGATGCGTTTTTTCAAGAAAATTAAGTGAATTTGGAGTCTGTTTGTAATTGAATACAGGTTTACCGATTTCAAATGAAAATTAGTGTTGATGTTAGGTTCCATAATCTCTCTTTTTTTTTGTGTATATATGTATATATATATATATATATATATATATATATATATATATATATATATATATATATATGTGTGTGTGTGTATGTATATATGTATGTATATATATATATATATATATATATATATATATGTATATATATGTATATATTTATATATGTATATGTGTTTATATAGATATATGTGTATATATATAATATATATATATATATATATATATATATATATATATATATATATATATATATATAAATTTTGATGCATTTCTCCTGTGGATATATTTTATACCTTAAATTCGTTCGTAATTCCAGAGACTAGCGGCGGAGTGGGGGGAGGAGGACCGCCCCCCGATTCGGGTGACCAAGCCAGCCTACCCAGTGGCATTCTTCCATCCAATTTCACCCCGCCCACGCCCGCCCGCACCTTCCAAGACGGCCAGCAGGATGGGCGGTCTTCTTATAGTCCCGCCCTTGGGCGCGACTTGTCCGAAAGCGACGCCCCTCATTATCAGGTGGGTTTGGTTTTGGCTTTTTAATAATTTTTAAACGTTTTAATAATTTTTAATAATTTTAATCTTTTTTTATGAGTAAATCTACCTACATCTATCTAGTGGCATTTTGATAATTTTCAATCATTTTCTTTTTCTGCGCGTAAATCTATTTACATCTATATATTGGCATTTTAAGTTGGCATTTGAATATTAGCAGTAACGGCTACTGAATAAGAAGTAAGGACTTATTGTACCTGAAGAGATGTTTAGATTTGACGTTCAACCTCTTGCGGTGAAAATAGGATCTCATTATCCTCTCACTGTGGGGTCATCGACTGATTGGGTGACCGCGATTGGACTTTCAGATTTCCTAGATGAGAAACGTCACCTTGTCAGTGGCCTTGATCGCAGCAATCTGTTGTAGGTTACCGTCCTTTTTTGGACGCGCGTGACTGTCAGTGCAGTGTTTTAGTAATGAAGAAGACAATGTTAATTTTCTCTTTTTGGCCAAAATTTGTTCAGTCCGTTTCAAGACTTTTGCGCCCCAGTTGACCTCCTATCCATTTCGGGGACCGCGAGTCATCGTTTTTCTCAAATATCTATCAAACTAATCATTTGATCGAATTGGTGCTTTGACACAGTGTACAAGACACCTTCCGCTAATTTTTGGTGATATAGCGCATTGTCAAATGGTGTTAGTTAAGGCGTTTACTCTTCACTCTTAAAGGCAAAGTCGCATGAGTCAGCAGGACTAATCTACACAATCGAACGTTTGCTATCCCCCATAGACAGGAAAGGGGGGCGGAGATGGGGAGGCCAGGAAAGTTGGTTGAGGGAGGGATGAGGAGGGGAAGGGGGAGGGAGGGACGGGATGGGGATAAAGGACGTTCGAATGCATAGTTTGGCGATGCTTGGCAACACCATGGAAGTCAAGAGTAAACGCCTTAGCTAAAACTTTTCGACAATGCACTATATTACCGGAAATTAGCGGGAGGTATTTTGGACACTGTGTCAAAATACCTTTTCGATCAAGCAATTAGTTAGAAAGATATTTGAGAAAAACGATGACTCGCGGTCCCCGAAATGTATATTATTGTGTTTTTGTCCTCTTGTGAAATTAATAGCATTTGATCCTGCCTCAAGAACTAGTTTATTTTCCTGAAGAGGTTCAGGTTTGTTAAACACACAAGTGTTACGAGTGTAACTCTTCCATGTATGATATTTATGCTTACAATACCTTATCTGATATCTCTTGATTTCAGCGAGCTATCGAATCATTACTTAAGCTTACTTTTCTTTTCTTCCAAGTTTCAAAACATTGTGGTACCTAACGCCTCCTAAGTGCACCGCATTGCTTAAGGCTCTTTGCAGTGTGCCATCGGCCCCTGGCTGCAACCCCTTTCGCTCTTTTTACTGTACCTCCTCTCATATTCATTCTTCCGTCTTACTTTCCTCAACCCTCCCCTAGCAATTGATTTACAGTGCAACTGCGAGGTTTTCCTCCTGTTACACCTTTCAAACCTTCTGCTGTCAATTTCCGTTTCAGCGCTGAATGACCTCATAGGTCCCAGTGCTTGCTTGACCTTTGGCCTAAATTCTGTATTCAATTCAATTCAACCAATACATTTAGATCTGTGAATGCGATACCTAAGGCCTCCTAAGTATCCCAAATCCATTTAGATCTGTTAATGTGATCCCTAATCTTGCTTCCATTATTTAATATCACCTCAAATTTCCTTTCGCCAGCCTTCATTGTCTGCCACTCTTTTCCCTCCTGCCATTGAATCTGCAATTTTGCAAGCTGTTCACTTTCAGCATAACATCTCCTTCCAAAATTTGAAAGGGTTTCCTTTTGCGTTTTACCGATCAGTCTCGTATTCCTGCAGAGTTTCTAATGAGTATCACACAGCTTGAAGAGATTTTGTTAATTGACGTGATTGCGTCATGACATTTTCTTCATGAACATTGGCGTGTGAGGAGGTCGTCTTCTCTTTGTGGCACCGTTGGGATTAGACGTCAGTTTGAGAATGAGTTTCTTATGCAAGTGGTCTTCGGTTATGAATGGAGGTTGTGTTAGTCTTTTCCCTTGCTGTTTGGTTACTGCCTACCACCCAGTGTCCCGTTACTTACATTTTTAAAGTAGTCATTACTGATTTGTTTTGCATATTGGAGGGGATGCTGAATTCTTAAAATATCGTCTTCGCGAACCAAAAGTGTTTCCAGTCCATCAGAACAGACCTGGTGTACAATAGATTTCTAACCTTTTAGTTTTCTGTAAATGAAAACTATTGTGCCGGCTTTGCCTGCCCGTCCGCACTTTTTCTGTCCGCCCTCAGATCTTAAAAACTACTGGGGCTACAGGGCTGCAGATTGGTATGTTGATCGTCCACCCTCCAATCATCAACATACCAAATCGCAGCCCTCTAGCCACAGTAGTTTTTATTTTATTTGAGGTTAAAGTCAGCCATAATCGTGCTTCTGGCAACGATATAGGATAGGCCACCACCGGGCCTTGGTTAACGTTTCATGTGCCGCGGCTCATACAGCATTATACCGAGACCACCGAAAGATAGATCTATTTTCGGTGGCCTCGATTATACGCTGTAACGGCTGTACAGAAAGCTCGATTGCGCCGAAGAAACTTTGGCGCTTTTTTTAATTCCTTTTGCTGCACCTCCGTTCCATCTTCCTTCCCACCCTCTCCTACACCTTTCGTACCCTTTTACTGTCAATTTTCCTTTCAGTGCTGAGTGACCTCGTAGGTCCCAGCTAAACTATACAGTCTGCTCTATTCTATTTCATCATTACAGATAACCCGTCGACACAGCCACTTTCTGACGCCTGGGATGTGGTATTCAGATAATTACCAGCCACCGTTATCGAAGGTGTTTATTTCAAAAATTTGCGTACCAGTATTTGATGTGTTTTCTTGAAGTGTTAGTGATCACCCTTGACGTCTTGTAGGTAAAGCTGAGAGTTGTGGTATTCTGTGTCAGGTGTGGTGTCAAATTGAAAGCCTGCCTTCTGTGTGTTGTGTTGATGATGAAATACCTGACTACTTCTAATGCCACCTTATTTCTTGTGGTATCAATCTGAAGATAATCTATTGATGTTGTGTAATTACCGGAAATCCTGTCATAGTTTCCTGCAAATTGATAAGGCCCGCCCTTTCAGCCTAAGCTGTGAACTTGGAGATTCTGGAATTGCTGTCAGTAGCTCCGGAATTTTATCCGGAATTCGTGTATCCCAGTTATTTCGTGTTCGCATTCCCATCTCTGTTTTCATCATTCCTGAGCTAGGAATGGGAGGTATGTTATTAACTATTAACCCTTGATATAGGTCACATATATATATATATATATATATATATATATATATATATATATATATATATATATATATATATATATATATATATATATATATATATATATATATATATATATATATATATATTATGTAATAACCACAAAGGTCTTTTAACTCCTCGATTTCTTCAAACTTTTTGGATAATCTTGTCACTACAAAGCCTTAAGATCCAGAAACTAAAAAATTCTAACAACTATGCCAGGACTCGAACCCTTATTCTGTATATCAGAACGAGGTCAGTTCAACCCACCTGACCGCGAAAGTGGGCTGAAGTGACCTCGTTTTCATAAACCGAATGGGGGCTCGAATCCTCCTAGGACTGTGGAACAGCCTCCCAGGGGATGTCGTGCAATTGGAATTGCAGAAGTTCAAGCGAAGATGCAATGCGTTGCCACCCTAATACAATTCTCTTTGCTTTTTAATAGTTTAGTAACCGTTTTAGCTATTTATTCAGTGATTT
>JANJGK010000033.1:8667155-8687155 GCA_039081455.1 Macrobrachium rosenbergii | reverse complement strand
TTGTTTGTCAGACATTTCTCGCCCTTCAGAAGATCTTAGATGTGCATTAGCATTCATGCCTGTCGTATTCTTTTGGGTATGACAGTGAAATGACTGATGATTACAGCTGTGTTTTGAATTCCAGTTTTGAAAGTAACGGTATTGGATATAATAATGCAAATATGTTATGAAATCAAGCCATTCTTATATCCCATACGGTATACTATATAAGAATAAATGAAAGTTTAAGAATATATAATTTTCCATCCTAAAACCTTTTTGGTTGGGCGTCACTCGCACACACAAGATCCTCAAATACACTGTTTATAGTATTAACCATTAGAATATTTGTTTAACGATACATTAGTTATGTTTATTCCTGTTTTGGTTACGTAGACGAGTAATTAGAGGGCCAGAAGCTGGTGAATTTTGTTTAGCGCAGTAGCAAAATGCTGTAGAGGGAATATTTAGTATAAAGTCTTATTACCATTTGCTTAAAAACAGTTTTTTTTTTTCACGAGCCTTGTTAGCGTTTGCTATTCTGGGAGTACTGAATGCCGATCAGTTCTTTTTTTTTTTTTTAAATAACTGAAACAAACAAGATTCTGGAAATATTTACGCACCTTTTCAATTCTCTTTGCATATATGGGCGTTTAGTGGAAACTATATATATATATATGTATGTATATATATATATATATATATATATATATATATATATATATATATATATATATGTATGTATGTATGTTTCTAAACCACTGAAATAGATTTATGTCGAGCAGAGATGCTTTGCTTTTTATTTATAACTACAATAAAATGCGTGACGGTGCGCAGAGGTCTTCATCGAAGACATTTTTGTCTCTAACTTCAGCCGCTTTGAAACATCATAGAGTTCATTTACTATATTACAGTAAAATAACATCGTTAGATATTCCGAACAACGAAAGGGCTGGTTTTTGAACCCCTAATTCGTTAGGATTGTCACCAGACATGTAATTTATCACTAACAATGTCAGTGCTTAATCCCTTATTTTGTTGATTAGAACTTTACAAAAATGCTGGAAACGTTTCACGATATTGTCGTTTTGCTGAACTTGCATCTGTAAGTAATACTTAGAATCTCCTAAGGTAGCATCACAGCCCTGGCTTTTGCTTTATGATAATATATGAAAAGGCTTTAGAATGATTCTGTCTTAGCAAATGGTAAAGAAGGCCTAGAGTATTTGAACCATGTAACTGGTATCCCGCGTTCTTGCATTGCCAGGAAGTTCCTTGGTTAAACTGTAGATTGAAATATGTATTTCTTGAGTGCTATTAACCTGGCTGTGGTTAAAGAGTGTGGCATGATGTAACACATCCTTCTGTTAGACACGGCCTGATTACTCTCACTTCCATCCCAAGTTGATAAAATCCTCACCCGATAGATGACTATTAGCATGTGGATTTTGAGTGGAATATTGTCATCCCTCCGGTGGTATGAATATTTTCCCTGTCAGTGATGTGGAATTTTTAATATTTCCCCTGTCAGATGATGTGGAATTTTGAATAATTTCCTTGTCAGATGATGTGGAATTTTTTATATTTTCCCTGTCAGTGATGTGAAATTTTTAATATTTACCTTGTCAGTGATGTGGAATTTTAAATATTTTCCCTGACAGATGACGTGGAATGTTGAATATTTTCCCTGTCAGATAAAGTGGAATTTTGAATATTTTCCCTGTCAGATGATATGGAATTCTGAATATTTGTCCCTGGCAGATAACGTGGAATTTTGAATATTTTCCCTCAGAAGATGTGAAATTTTTAATATTTTCTATGTCAGATGATGTGGAATTTGAAATATTTTCCCTCGCAGATTTTTATGGAGTTTTGATTTCAGTAATATTTTTTTATTTCGAGTTCAAGGGCCTAGATATGGGTAGTCTCAATTTTACATACAGGTACTTTTGAAATGTAAAATTTGACAGTCTTTTGTTTGACCTTTTAAAAACTCTTACAGATACCCCTTTTTTTAGATGTCTGCATAAAACTTCACCTCAACTATCACAGATCACCAGAAGGCGTGATGTTGCATTTTTATTTCACAGTAGCTCTCGAATGATTAGTGATAATTATTCACTTTTTTTTTTTTTTTTTGGAGCCTTCAGAACACGCCTCCCATTGCAGAAACTTGCTTGATTGCTTGGTCTCTCTACTTCTTGGGAAAAGAAAGTTTTGCGCTGTATCTGTCAGCCCATACATCCATTATGTTGGTTACTGTTCATGATGGGTACTTGAGAATGGCATATTAATACATTTGCCAGGCCAATTTTTTTTTTAGTTTAGATCTGGTCACTAAATGAAGAGCACTATAAAACTGTGAATCCATTTCCCCATTCAGCATTTTTTACGACTGATTTTCCCCCCCCTGTTAAAAGATACTGATATTGGTCTGTCCCGTATCTCCCAAATTTTTGTAAATGTCAATACTTTGGGCTTGTGAACTGACTGGCAGATTAACCGTTGCATGAAGTGACATTAAGTTGCGTATGTATCAGCATTCATCTTCGTTTACATTCTGTGCAATTTGTCATTTACAGTAAATTCGGGCAGAAGACCAGACGGTGGCCGCTTTTGTTTAGTGCTCTGCTTACGTTCCTGGACTCTTTCAGTTTTTGATCACTCTTTTATTTTCCCCCCTGGGCAACAGGACCCCAGTGTGGCCCGCCAGAGGGCCCTCCGCCAGCACTCGTTCTTCCAGCTTCACGTCCACCTAAAACGCGGCGAGGACCTGGTGGCTCGGGATGCGTGTGGTAAGAACCTCCTCTCATCCTCCTCCTCCCACTACCAATCAGGAGACACTTCCTCCTTCAGGAGAGCAGGTAGTGACCAATCCTCGCCAGGATTCGTTTCTGTTTATGATTAGCTCGGTTGCGATCGTAATGTGGCCTCGTCCATCACCACTACCACCACCTACAGCTCCTTCTTCTTCACTTCCACTTCCACTCCCTCCTCCTCCTCCTCCTCCTCTGGTGATGATGTTAACATCAACGAGCACCATTTCTGTTTCTAAATTATCATCACGGATGCTACACATACACTCGCACAGTTAACTTCCTACACAAGAACACCCCCAAAATCCCTCACCTTATTCCAAGGAGCAATTTTGCAATGATGGCAGATGCTCTCTCTCCACAAAGTCAGGCGTCTTCGAGCTCCTCCTCCTCCTCCTCTTCCTCCTCCTCCTCCTCCTCCTCCTCCTCCTCCTCCTCCTCCTCCTCCTCCTCCTCCTCCTCCTCCTCCTCCTCCTCCTCCTCCGCTGGTGATGATGTTAACATCAACGAGCACCATTTCTGCATCTAAATTATCATCACAGATGCTGCAAACCCACACACATAGCTAACGTCCTACTCAAGAAATCCCCAAATTCCCTCACCTTATTCCAAGGAGCAATTTTGGCTGATGCTGTCTCCCCACAAAGTCAAGACGTCTTTGAGCCCCTCCTCCTCCTCTGGTAATGATGTTAACATCAACGAGAACCATTCTGTATCTAAATTATCATCACAGATGCTACATAAAAACACACACACAGTTAACTTCCTACTCATGAAATCTCCAATTTCCCTCACCTTATTCCAAGGAGCAATGACGGCTGATGCTCTCTCTCCACAATGTCAAGACGTCTTTAGCCCCTCCTCCCCCTCTAGTGATGATGTTAACATCAACGAGCACCATTCTGTATCCAAATTATCATCACAGATGCTACATAAACACACACACACACACACACACAGTTAACTTCCTACTCAAGAAATCCCCAAATTCCCTCACCTTATTCCAAGGAGCAATGACGGCTGATGCTCTCTCTCTCCACAAAGTCAGGCGTCTTCGAGGACACCTCTGGACACCTCCGGCGTCGCCTCCTGCTCCTGACTGCCTTCTTGACCTGCCTTGGCCTCTTTTTATATTTTGTTCCTTCCCTGCATCGTCGTAGTTTTTTAATCCCGAGAAGCAGCAACTCGTAGTTCAGTATGTATTAATGGATGTCGTAGTTGGATAGGTTCTTTTAACCCTTCCGTCAGATGCTGACCACATCTGTAATATGAATAGTTTAGACAATAAACATTTTATAGATATTTTGTAATTAGAGGATAGTTCATGTCGCATTTGCAGTTTAACAGTTGTTGTAGTCAGTGTGAATAATGACGCCATCAAATACCCAAAAATTATGTAAATCTGCAGATTAAGGACAAGTAACTGATTCTTGTAATAAGATATAATTAGTTTAAATACAAATATTTTATAATTAGTAGGTAGTTCATGTTTCATTCGCAGTTTGATTATTGTTTTAGTAAGTGTGAATAACTTAACTGTAAACTACCCCAAAATTATGTAGATCTGCTGATTAATGCCAAGCAACCTATGACCTTTTTATCTAGGGTCAAACTGCACCTTGATTGCTTTTGCTTTGCTGATTTTATAAATTCCTGCTAAGAAAAAAATTTCTAAATTGATTATGACGTAAATTAGATTGAAATTGAGTGGTTATAAACATTTGGCTGCTGAGTCAATATAATTGTAAAATTATCATTTTCTTTGTTCAAATGATGTTAAAACTGATTGGCTACTGATTTAAGATATCTGTAAAATTATCATTTTCTTTGTTCAAATAATGTTAAAATTTCTTGGCCACTGGGTTAAGATATCTGGAAAATGATGTTAAAATTTCTTGGCTACTGAGTTATCTGGAAAATTATCATTTTCTTTGTTCAAATAATGTTAAAATTTATTGGCTACTGAGTTAAGATATCTGTAAAATTACCATTTACTTTGTTCAAATTATGTTAAAATTTATTGGCTACTGATTTAAGATATCTATAAAATTATCATTTTCTTTGTTCAAATGGTGTTAAAATTTCTTGGCTACTGAGTTAAGATATCTGGAAAGTTATCATTTTCTGTGAAGACTTCTTAAGAAACGGAAGGATTAAAAGGACTGCACAAGTAGAGAACTTATAAGTAAGACTTAACTTGAAACCTGTTCTCCTTACTCTCGGCTCTACAGTCTATCTCTTGCACGCAGTAGACTTTCAGATGGCATCTTGAATTCTCCTCTTAGTCGCTCCGCATTTAGATACAGTAGTGTTCATATTAATTATTAACATACATTTAGTCAGTTTTTATTTGTCACCGCAGTATGAAATTGGATGCACACTTAATGGTCTTTAAATCTGAAGTTTTTTGAAGATTTTTTTATAGGTAAACTTTTCTGAGGCGATCTGTCATTAGGTAGTGTAACAAATAATTAATTTTTCGGAGCTGGGTGGTTTCCCTGGCACTAGTGCAGACATATGGCCAAAATTTTATATATGCATTCCATAAGTGATTTTCAAAGAAAACACAATAGAAAATGCTATAGAGTTGCTGTAAAAACCAACAGGATATTTTCATGTGAGATTCAAATACGAAAAACAAATTTCAGTACTCATCGTGTCCCTAAAATTGGTGCCTGATTTTTGTCATTGTTCTTGTAAAGTAAATCAACAAGACCACAATGTCATATATATAGACAGAAGGGGCTTTCCTGAAGGACTTGCAAATTCAGATATTTAGACAGAAGTGGCTTGCCCAGAGGACTTGCAAAGTAAATCAACAGGACCACAGTGTCACATATTTAGGCAGAAGGGGCTTGCCTGAAGAAATTGAGAAGGAGCTTGCCTGAGGGACTTGTAAAGTAAACCAACAGGACCCCAGTATCACAAATTTAGACAGAAGGAGCTTGCCTGAAGGACTTGCATAGTAAATCAACAGGGGCCCAGTGTCACATATTTAGACAGAAGGAGTTTTCCCAAAGGACTTTCAAAGTAAATCAACAGGGCCGCAGTATCACATATTTAGACAGAAGGGGCTTGCCTGAAGGACTTGCAAAGTATATCAACAGGACCACAGTATCACATATTTAGACAGAAGGAGCTTACCCAAAGGACTTGCAACGTAAATCAACAGGACCACAGTATCACATATTTAGACAGAAGGGGCGTGCCTGAAGGACTTTCAAAGTAAATCAACAGGGCCGCAGTATCACATATTTAGACAGAAGGGGCTTGCCTGAAGGACTTGCAAAGTATATCAACAGGACCACAGTATCACATATTTAGACGGAAGGGGCGTGCCTGAAGGGCTTTCAAAGTAAATCAACAGGGCCGCAGTATCACATATTTAGACAGAAGGGGCTTGCCTGAAGGACTTGCAAAGTATATCAACAGGACCACAGTATCACATATTTAGACAGAAGGGGCTTGCCCAAAGGACTTGCAAAGTATATCAACAGGACCACAGTATCAAATATTTAGACAGAAGGGGCTTGCCTGAAGGACTTGCAAAGTAAATCAACAGGACCCCTGTACCACATATTTAGGCATATAGGGTTTGCTTTTACTTTTGCACCAGATGAAAAGTAAAAGCATTGTTGAAGTTCACTTAGCTGGAGGTCCAAGATACACTTAACTGTTACCAGACTTTCAGCTTACTTCACACCCGCAAAAGCCGGCTTATTTCAGGTCCTTAGTAGATTGTTTTGCTTCTTAGTATTGTTTTGCCTCTGGCAGAATCGCCAGTTACATTGAGTTACAATAACTGTTGTTGCCAACCCTTGGTGTCTTAAGGCAGTGTCAGATATTTATCAGGGTTGGGCTGTGTCGTGTCACGAACTCCTGACACACTAAAGAGCACTGAAACAGTGTTAGAGAATTGAATATTTAAGAGATATGAATAATTAAGAGACGCAGAACTGATATGTCTTCATAGAGCTGACAATGTAGGAATTTATGACTAAACGCCTTAGATGGACCTATGTTCTGAGTGCAGAAATAATATAGGTAAGGGTGGGTCATCTATCCCCTCACCGAACAATGCTTTAAGACTACTGATGCTCCTTTTCGTTATTTCTGCGTTGTCTGAAAGGAAAACTTCAACTCAAGCTACATAGATTTTTTTACATAATTTTAAAAATATGGCCCAGAGAATTAGTCCAGAATGGGTCCTTTTTGAACCAGTTTCGTCAGAAAATATTGAAAATGCGAAATAACAACTCACAAGTTTGTTTATTCACCTTCATAATATTGTGATATTATGGACATATTAGTTATAAATGTGTGGTTGAGAAAAGAAAAATGTTCTAAGTTAGGAGCCCAACAAATGGAAAATCGATGTTTAGAACTGACTTCGAAAGGGATCTACTTGTTCGGATATTCTCCTGACTTTAATGATAAAGATGAAATTGATGTACTTTGAATATTTTTTTTCTAGATTAGTTCACTTACCACGTTTTGGCTTCAGTCAAGTATGTGTACCATTACTTGGTGGTTAGGATGCGTTTTTTAGACTGCCGTACTTTGTAGATGAGGGCCTTTTATTTACGGTAATATAATATCTTGTATATTATTAGTAAGAATTTTTGGAATAGATAAAGCACTAATGCAGCGTGACATAAAAAGATATAAAATAGTATTATGGTTATTGTGTATTAATTTGGAAAAAAAAAAATCTCCCCTAGCAGTAAAAAATCATTTCGGGAGAATTTTTATGTTTAAAAAAGAGCCTAACTTGATATTATAACAGTTCATCTTAAGAAAAGATATATTCTTGTACAGAGAGAGAGAGAGAGAGAGAGAGAGAGAGATTCTATTGTAGGATGCAAAAATCAGTTTAAAAATAAGATACTTGTAGAGCGTGATAGCTTACATTATACAGGTTACGAAAATCAATTACTTTTGAACAGTCTTCGTCTATATCTAGATTGAACTTTGACTCATTTGGCAAGATTTCAAAAAGTTAGTGTCAGGCTCATTTAGGAGCTTACACGGCAATTTGCTAAGTGGCAAGGTTCATTTCAAATAGCATTATAGATAAATTCATCTGAGCATGTTTGTGTTAATGGAAAAACAAGACTTCTGGAAAAGTTAAATGTCTTACAAATGGGCCATCAAGAATGAAGTATTTGCACTTCAGTCCGGAGGAAACTAGCTGGATAATTTAGGATTTACCGACACAACTCTCTTGCGAAATTCGAAAATCTATGTTGAAGAAAGAAAGCACTCTGGGGAAATATGCTAATGTTCCATTTCTACTTCTTCGTAAAGTACCATTTGTTCCCAATCGTGTTCCCAGCTCATGCCGTCGAGATGAGAGCAATGATTGAAAAATATTTCTCATTCATCTGAAATATCATGCGGTGCAATTGTCTCGAGTTTTTTAGAGAAAGATTTTCTTGCACATCTGCCTCCGAAACAAAAGCAAGATTTGCATGGCAGGCATAGAGAATGGAAGGACAGTAGTAGGCGCTTGTATCCTGGATGGGTCCTGGAATGGCCCCTAGAATGGGTTCCCGGTATGGGTCTCAGAAAGGGTTCTGGAATGAGTCCTGGAATGGGTCCTGGAATTAATCCTGAAAGGGTACTGGAATGGGATTCCAGAAAGAGCCATGGGATGGATTCCAGAATGGGTTCTGGAATAGGCCCTGGAATTAGTTCTGGAATGGGTCCAGAAATAGGCCCGGGAATGGGTCCTGAAATGGGCCATGGAATTAGTCCAGGAATAGGTCCTGGAATGGGATCCCGGAATTGGTCCTAAAATGGCCCCAGAATGGGTCCTTGAGTGGTACATTTTTGGTCCTGGAATGGACCCTGTAATAGGTACTGGAATAGGTCCCGGAATGGGTTCTCAGAATGGGTGTTGGAATGGGTCCTGGAATGGGTTCCCGGAGCATCTTCATATGCATGGTAGAGAGTAGTGAATTCTAACTGGTATTGGTATGATAAGGAGATATATAGATTAAGTAAATTCTAGTTGTTATGATTATATTTCTGTGGCAGAGATTAGGATTGTTATCAATATTGCGTTTTGTATTCATGATTGCAATGAAGAATAAGGGGAGAGAGAGAGAGAGAGAGAGAGAGAGAGAGAGAGAGAGAGAGAGAGAGAGAGAGAGAGAAGGAAATATATATGGTACACAGGACAAAGAACGAGTGATATGAAATTATGTGAAATTAAGAAAAGCTATAATGATTTTGTTAAGGATATTGAGAGAGAGAGAGAGAGAGAGAGAGAGAGAGAGAGAGAGAGAGAGAGAGAGAGAGAGAGATTGCCTAGAAGAAAGAATAAACAATATGAAATTATGTGAAAGTAAGAATAGTGGCAATGGAAAAGTAGATTAGATATTGCAGAATCTATGACAGGGAGATGACTGTAAAAAACGAGAATCCAAAAGATTATTATTATTATTATTATTATTATTATTATTATTATTATTATTATTATTATTATTATTATTATTATCATCCAGTAGATGAAACCTATTCATATGCAAGCAGCCCACAGGGGCCATTGACTTGAAAGTCAAGCTTCCAGAGAATATTATGGTGTTCATTAGGAAGAAGTAAGAGGAAGTAAGGGGAAATACGTAAGGAAGAGATCCCATTTATTAAAAAAGAAAAAATAAATTAACAAATAGATAAAAAAAATTTATCAACATACAAGGAGAATAGTATTAGGTAGCAATGCATTGCATCTTCGCTTGAGCTTCTGAAGTTCCAGTTGCACACGACATCCTCTGGGAGGCTGTTTCACAGTCCAACGGCGTGAGGAATAAAGGAGGACCTCTGGAACTGAGAAGTTCGACAGCGTTATGTTAATTTTTTTTTACATTTTTATGCACATTAGAATTTTGGTTTTGGGTATGGCTGCTTATGTCTGTCAACGTAGCAAGTTAATTGATAATTCTTTCAATCTTAATTTTTTTTTAACATGGGTGCATCTTTATCTTCAGGTTTCATTTTAAAGTTTTTGGCTTTCCAAAGTTAGTAGGTCAAGTAGTATAGATTTCTAAGGAATGTCTTTGAAGAAAATATATAGATATTTTGAATGGCTATTGGGACATCATAGATACTTT
Organism: Macrobrachium rosenbergii; assembly: GCA_039081455.1. NCBI lineage: Eukaryota > Metazoa > Arthropoda > Malacostraca > Decapoda > Palaemonidae > Macrobrachium > Macrobrachium rosenbergii. The sequence continues at coordinate 8,677,245 of JANJGK010000033.1, read as the reverse complement.
GTCATTTAGTTGATATTTACCTCTCAGTTGATTTTTTATGGTTCGAGGTGGTTTTACTACAAAAAGAATCTGGTCACTCCTGAACCTTCTCTGGGAGTAAGTGTTGGAATAATTTGCAGCAGATTTGTAAAACAGACTTCTTCGCTATGTTTTGGAATTATAATCCAAGGTTTTTTACGAGAATTGCTAATTAAATGAGTCTACACATTGCATACATACAGTACAGTCGACCCCCGGTATTCGCGGGAGATGAATTAAACCCCCGCGAATACTTGAAACCCCTTCTAAAAACGCTTATAACTGTCTATTTTGATAGTTCAAAACACCAAGAAACCTTCTAAAAATGCGTATACCTGAATGTCTTATTAGTTTCATCACAAAAAGTGCATTTAGTCACGAAAAGTTTATGAAAATACAGTAGTCTGTGAATATTTCTCTATGAAAAACACAGCGAATGTGTTCCACGGAGAATCCGCGAATAGGCGGGGTGTCCACTGTACTGGCATATTTTTTTTTTTATTGTTTTTGTGCTTTAATTTTAGTATTTTGTAAAACAGACTTCTTCGTTTAGTTTTAGAATTATTGTCCAAGTATTTGACTAGCATTTCTAATTAAACGATTCTATATATTGCGTACATATAACACTGAATTATTTTTATTTTATCCCCCCCTGGAGTTCGTTTTCATTATCAGTTACGTCAGACGTTCCCAGAACTTAGGATTCCTCGTTTACGTACGAAACGAAAAACTGTATTCGCTCATATTTTCGTTTCGGTCTTCAGTTTAAAGTTTTAGATCGTATGCAATAGATAAGTGGGCATTAAGCTAAACAGACATAATATAAAGATTGTGTATAGAATTAAATATTCTCTCAGCACCCAATTAGAGATGTGTATAGAATTAAATATTCTCTCAGCACCCAGTTAGAGATGTGTATAGAATTAAATATTCTCTCAGCACCCGCTTGGGGTAGGGACCAAAGTTCTTTATGCGATATTAGATCCGTTTTTATAATTTTTACGTCAAAAGTTGTCTATTTAGATTGATAACGAGACTCTTCACCGAATCTTCTAATTTGTCCTCAAAATGATGAAAATGGGACATTATGTTGTCAAATCCCAGCTAGCGATGCGAGACATTGAATATTAACAATGGTGTATTTTAGGCGTTATCTTAAGTCAATGTTAGTCCAGACTTAGATTTAGTAACGCCAGTTTAGAGTAACCACAATTCAATCAATCAATCTTAAAGAGAGATATTGTCAGCGGGACAAGTAGATTCAGTGAAATAGAAAAGTTTAAGTTCATGATAACGTTATATTAAATAAATCCCTAATATTTTAAGACAGTACTTGATTCCTTCGACGAGTTTATTTGATGATACCGGTTGAGTAGTATATATGGCAGGATTCCAGAATGAAGTTATTTAGCAAGGCTTACTTTTGTTAAGGAGCGAATATCGGTCTTATTCCAATGCATGAAATGTCTGGAGGCTGCCAATGCTTAAAATCAGTTTTATTTTAATTTGTGGTTAGTGTTAGGTTTTTTTTTTGTATGGAAGGGGGGATGGAGGTTGATAAGTAGTGTTTCAGCAAGGTCATTTTGGTGCAGTTCATAAACAGGAATTAAGAGAAACAAAGAAAGAAAAGTTTGAGACAATTCAGTGAAATGAATTTGAGGAGGAGGCCTCGGAATGCCCATGATAAACAGGCCTGTGTATTTTGTCTTCATTTTACATTATTCATTATTTAATAGTATTTATTTAATATTTGCTCATTTACTCTGTAGTCTTTAGGAAGTAAAATGAATATAATTATACAAGTGAGAAGTTGAAAAAAGTAACTTTAGAGAAAAGGGAGAAATTGTCGGTTATGTCATTTTAGCGATACTTTAGGATATTCATACTATTTTACTCCGTAGTTTTACATGAAGTAAAATTAATATAATTATATAAGGGAGAAATTATAAAAAAATAACTTAGAAGAGAAAAAATGGAGAGATTGTCACAGCCACGTCATTTTAACGGTATCCCCCGATATTCGTAAGATGCGGGCAGTGTTGGAAAGGTTTCAGTTCCAAAGTTCATTTTGTTTGACAGTCATGTTTGACCTGAACGTGTTTCAGCAATGATTCGTCTCATTCGTGGCATTGTACCAGACCCAGTCTTTTCGAAGATGTCTCTCTCACCTTGTTACGATGCTAATGTCTGATTCGTTCAGAAGCGGAATGGAATTGTAGTGGAATTACTGTTTTATTTCTCTTTATTCATTTAATTTTTTATTTGTTTACCTGGACGCCAAGCGCAGTTCTTATTAGGCAAACCAAAAATTATTTTTTTTTGTTTTTTCTTTGAAAAGTTAATTTGTTAAGTAAGTAGTTTTAGACTACTTATACTACCCCCAAACACGAACTTTTTATTTGAAGATAACTTAATTTATTAATTAAGTAGTTTCAAACTACCTCTGCTACACCCAAACACGAACTTTTTCTTTGAAGATAACTTAATTTATTAATTAAGTAGTTTCAGACTACTTCTACCACACCCAAACACGAACTTTGAGGATTATTTATTCATTTCTCTGGACTTGAAGCGCCGTTAGCCGCAACCAAACATGAGATTTTTTTTCTTTTATCTTTGAAGATGACTAAATTTATTTCGTTCAAACTACTTTACTACCTGTATAACTATTGCTACTACTACTGTCAATTACCGTTCGATTCCCCCCCTCCCCCAGGGACCAGCGACCCCTACGTGAAGTTCAAAGTGTGCGGGAAGTTGGTGTACAAGTCGAAGACCGTCTACAAGGACTTGAACCCGACTTGGGACGAGACCTTCACCATCGCCATAGAGGACGCTTTCGAACCCGTCGTCGTCAAGGTGAGATTGTTATTGTTGTGATCCTTTTGCTTCCAGGAATATTTTGTTCCAGTGCTTTTGCTTCCAGGAATATTTTGTTCCAATCCTTTTGCTTCCAAGAATATTTTACTCTAATCCTTTGGCTTCCAGGAATGTTTTATTCCAGTCCTTTCGCACACAGGAATATTTTGTTCCAAACATTTTGCTTCCAGGAATATTTTGTTCCAATCCTTTTGCTTCCAGGAATATTTTATTCCAGTCATTTTGCTTCCAGGAATGTTTTATTCTAACCCTTTTGCTTCCAGGAATATTTGATTCCAATCCTTTTGCCTCCAGGAATATTTTATCCTAATCCTTGTTTCTAGGAATAATTTGGTCTAATCCTTGTGCTTCTAGGAATATACAGTGCACCTCATGCCGTGCACTGTAGGCATTACTTAGGTACTTAGGTTCTTCCTTAGGCCGCTAGCTGCAACCCCTTTCATTCCGTTTACTACACCTCCATTTATATTCTGTTCCTTCCACCTTACTTTCCTCAACCCTCTCCTAACAATTGTTTCATAGTGCAACTTTTTTCAGGTTTTCCTAATGTTACACCTTTCAAACCTTTATACTCTCAGTTTCCCTTTGAGCGCTGGATGACCTCACGGGTCCCAGTGCTTGGCCTTTGGCATAAATTTTATAATCTATTCTCGTCTGTTCTTTAATGTTTCATCGTCGTTTTATCCAGGAATATGATATCCACTTTCAGTGATAAATGAAAATTTTAAGTCCGTTGATATTAGTTGTCTTCAGTCAATGTTAGACCAGACTTGAAACTCGGCCAAAATGAATTAATTTCCAGTGAAGTGTCCTTCAGTCTGATTTCAATGAGGTTCTTCTTGCTTGCTGCATATCCAGTAATGAATCAGATCGTTGCCTGTGCGATCTCTCTCTCTCTCTCTCTCTCTCTCTCAAACACACACGCATGCGTACATACATCTGTTGTAAGTTATATGCATCAGTATTATAAGTCTCTCTCTCTCTCTCTCTCTCTCGCACACACGCATACGTACATACATCTGTTGTAAGTTATATGCATCAATATTATAAAGGTCTCTCTCTCTCTCTCTCTCTCTCTCTCTCTCAAGCACACACATGCACATATATTAGTTATATGCATCAGTATTGTAAAAGTTTCTCTCTCTCTCTCTCTCTTTCAAGAACACACTCTCAAGAACACACACACACATATACAATTAATGTTAGTCACCTTTCGTTTGAAGTTTAAAGTAAATCAGGCCATTGCCTTAGTTATTGGTTTTACAAGACACTTTCCACCAGTACAGTATGTGGTGTTTCATTAAGTTAGATTCTGAGTACATCCTCTAGAAGAGGAATTTATAGAGGTTTCTCTATGTATTAAGTGGTATGAAATGGATTAGCCTATTAATGCTATGGAATGAGTCAAGGCTTGTTTTTATGTATGAAGAGAATTATTTATGAGAAGATTATATAAGATGTATACTACGTTATTGGTTTAAGGAAAGAAATCGCATGCTTAGGTTGAAATCTATGGCCATTTTGTATTGAAACTTCCCTAATATGAGAAGTAGTAATGGGAGGAATGTATGTGACGATGGCAAAAGGACTAGTGCTATTAGAGAGAGAATAAAAGTTGTTCTACGATTGAAGATTCAGTCCAGAAACAACGGGAAAGACAGCACTGGCCTAATTTAACGTCTTTGAACGATAAAAGTAAACAAGTAAAAGATGCGCCGAAGTTTCTTCGGCGCAGTCGAGTTTTCTGTCCACTGTATGATCAGTGCCAACGAAAATAGATCTATCTTTCGGTGTTCCCGGTATAATGCTGTGTGAGCCTCGGCCCATGAAACTTTAACTACGGGTCGGTGGTGGCCTATCCTATATCGTTGCCAGAAGCACGATTATGGCTAACTTTAACATTAAATAAAATAAAAACTACTGAGGCTAGAGGGTTACAATTTGGTATGTTTGATGGTTGGAGGTTGGGTGATCAACATACCAATTTGCAGCCCTCTAGCCGCAGCAGTTTTTAAGATCTGAGGGCGGACAGCAAATTGTGCGGACAGAAAAAAAGACTGATGGACAGACAAAACCGGCACAAAAGTTTTCTTTCCAGAAGACTAAAAAGTAAAGCGGGATTAACTGACAGAAGACCCGCGAGAAAAATTGCCTCTGAAATGAAGGGTGGGGAAAAGTATAAGAAGCAACAGTTGCCGAAGAACTGCAGTGGCAGAGATCAGCGGAGGAAGCTCGAATTGCGTTCGGCAAAAAGAAGCAGAGACGAAGAGAATGAAGAGCCATCGATTGCACTCATTTCCCGAGAAAATTGGTTTGATTCAGATACGTTTTATTATCAGTTCCTCGGAAGGTGCAAGGAGGAAATAAGGGTTTGTGGTGATTGCCGTTGCGAGGAATGCTGATTGTTCAAGAAATTCCTTTAAGAAGATTTCAAGAGAGATGCGAATGGAAATGGAAATCTGTCTAAATGTGTAAGAAGGATCACTTTGCTTGTATTCAGTCAAGAATAGTTCAAGAAGAAGAAAATTAGATTTGTGGCCAAGTTACTGAAACACGAGGAGGGCAAGAGTTGTTCAAGATGAAGAAAACTAGATTTGTGGCCAAGTTGTCGAAACAAAAGGAGCACAAGAATTGTTCAAGAAGAAAATTAGATTTTTGGCCAAGTTACTGAAACGAGGAGGACAAGAATAGTTCAAGAAGAAAATTAAGTTTTGTGGCCAAGTTACTGAAACACGAGGAGCACGAGAATTGTTCAAGATGAAGAAAATTAGACAGTTACTGAAACACGAGGAGGACAAGAATTGTTCAAGAAGAAGAAAATTAGATTTGTGGCCAAGTTACTGGAACACGAGGACAACAAGAATTGCTCAAGAAGAAAATTAGATTTGTGGCCAAGTTACTGGAACACGAGGGCGACAAGAATTGCTCAAGAAGAAAATTAGATTTGTGGCCAAGTTACTGAAACACGAGGGGGACAAGAATTGTTCAAGAAGAAGAAAACTAGAATTGTGGCCAAGTTACTGAAGCAAGAGGAGGACAAGAATTGCTCAAGAAGAAAATTGGATATGTGGCCAAGTTACTGAAGTTAATGTTATTGCCAGACTTTTGGAATAAGTATCTCGATCATTTTGTCTAGATCTCTCCAAGAAGTTAAGGTATTTGCCAGACTTTAAGAATATGTCACTCTTAGGAATAAATATCTTGATCACTTTTCGTTACATTTCTAATAAGTAAGGTTGTTGTCAGACTAAGAATATGTCAGACTTGAGGAATATATATCTTGATCATTTTTTCCTTACATTTCTGAGAAGTAATGGCTGTTATCAAGCATTAGAAGTGAAAGTCTTAAGAATATTCTCCATTTTACATTTCTAAGAAGTTAAAGTTACTATCAAGCAGTAGAAATACAAATCTTGAAAATATTTATTTCCCATTTACATATCTAAGAACCTAAGGTTATTGGCACACTGAAGGAATTTATATCTTGATCATTTTTTCTTGACATTTGTAAGAAGTTAAGGTTATTTCAGGCTCCAGAAATATTAGTCTTAATAATATTTTCCTTCCACATTTGTAAGAAGTTAAGGTTATTTCAGGCTCCAGAAATATTAGTCTTAATAATATTTTCCTTCCACATTTGTAAGAAGTTAAGGTTATTTCAGGCCCCAGAAATATTAGTCTTAAAAATATTTTTCTTCTACATTTGTGAGAAGTTAAGGTTATTTCAGACTTAAGAAGCTTTTGAGTGATTGCTTTTCATGTCAAGTACATGACTCGAAAATTTACAGAAGCTTTGAATGATTGCTTTTCATGTCAAGTACATGAATCGAAATTTTACAGAAGCTTTGAATGATTGCTTTTCATGTTATGTACATAACTGGAAAATTTAAAGAAGCTTTGAATGATTGCCTTTCATGTTATATACATAACTGGAAAATTTAAAGAAGCTTTGAATGATTGCCTTTCATGTTATGTACGTAACTGGAAAATTTAAAGAACCTTTTAAATTATTGCTTTTCATGTCAAGTACATGACTGGAAAATTTCAAGAACAATTTAAATTATTGCTCTTCATGTTACGTACATGGCTGGAAAATTACAAGGAAAGGGCTTTAGAGGTTCATGCTTTTCATATTCAAGTACATGAAATGAAAGGTCAGAGAATTGGAGAATTAATACATGGTATATTCTCTCTCTAGGTTTTTGACTACGACTGGGGCTTACAAGACGACTTCATGGGTCTAGCTTCAATTGATCTTACTACGCTTGATTTAGACAAGTAAGTAAAAAGACTCGTATTATCTGTTCAAGAATTTGTCTGAACTTTTGCTAATTTAGATTTTTTTTTTTTTCCGTTGGGTGGTATTGCCGTCAGTGCGCCTCTTGCACTGCACTGTAGGCATTACTTAATGTTCTTTGTAGCGTCCCTTCGGCACCAAGCTTCTACCCTTTTCATTTCTTTTACTGTACCTCCGTTCATATTCTCTTTCTCCCATCTTACTTTCCACCCTCTCCTAACAATTGATTCATGGTGCAACTGCGAGGTCTTCCTCCTGCTACACCTTTCAAACTATTTACTGTCAATTTTCCTTTCAGCGCTGAATGACCTCACAGGTCCCAGTGCTTAGCCTTTGGCCTAAATTCTGTATTCAATTCAGTTCAGTTCAATTCACACCGTTGGACTGTGGAACAGTCTCCCAGAGAATACTGTGCAGTTGGAACCTCAGAAGTTCAAGCGAAGATGATATGCATTACAGTACTATCCTAGAACAATTCTCCTTGTATTTTAATCATTTATTTTTATTTTTTACTGTTTATGAAATTTGTTAATTTATATTATTTTCTAATAACTGGTCTCTTCTTTCTGTATTTCCCATTACCTTCTGTTAATTCCTTGTAATGAACACCGTAATATTCTTCGGAAGCTTGAGTTTCAAGGTGGTGGCCCTTTGGTGGAATTGTTCCTTATGAATAGGGTTCTTCATCTTCTGAATAATAATAATAATAATAATAATAATGATAATAATAATAATAAGACTGGCATTGTCTTTACTTTAGCTGGTATTGTGCGTGTGTATGTGAGAGAGAGAGAGATAGAGAGAGAGAGAGGCTAACATTGTTTTTACTTTAGGTGTTATTGTTGTGCGTGTGTATGAGAGAGAGAGAGAGAGATGCTGACATTGTCTTTACTTTAGTTTGTATGGTTGTGCTTGTGTATGTGAGAGAGAGAGAGAGAGAGAGAGAGAGCCGTGGGTGGGGGTGTGTGGTTGCGGAGAGAGAGAGAGAGAGAGAGAGAGACGCGACATTGTTCTTACCTTAGTCAGCATTGTTGAACCGAGGCTTCAACACTTGTATTTACTCTGGGATTTGAGACGAGTAGTGGAAGACTCGTTGCAGAAGGAGAATCGCCTCTTACTCGGCCATATTGCAGGAGCCTCTCTGCCTAATTGCTTGTTGCATGGTCTTGCACCAACGTATTGCACAATTCCGGCAGTATGTTGCATCGTTGCCCCTTTGGTGGGTTCCCATATGAATAGGGTTCATCGTCTGAATGATAACAGTAAAGAAATAATAATAATATTGATATAAATAATAATATGTGAGTGGGGTTCATCTCCTGAATAATAATAATAGTAATCTTAAGAGAAGTGTTGGTTTAATTCTGTGGGGCATTAAATATGAAATTTTGACATGAGTCTATAAATTGGGTTATTCAGCTTCCAGGATAGAAAACTTCCTTGTACAAATATTGGGAGATTTTGGGCTTGTTCTGTATGAATAGGGGTTCACCTTCTGAATAATAATAATAATAATAATAATAATAATAATAATAATAATTAGACATTTATTTTTAAAGAAATCAGTCCTGGCAGAAATTTAACCGAATGTTTGCACTCCTTAAAGCGTTTTTTACTCGCATTTTTATTTATTTATATATTAATCTGTTAATTTATCTGTTTTTTTTCTAATAACTGATCTCTTTCTGTATTTCCCATTACCTTCTGTTACTTCTTTCGAATGAACACCTTAATATTCTTTGGAAGCTTCTTGAATTTCAATTTCTTCCTTCTTAATGACTTATCCACCCTCTCCTAACAATTGATTCATAGTGCAACTGCGAGGCTTTCCTCCTGCTACACCTTTCAGACATTTTTACTGGCAATTTCCTTTCAGCGCTGCATGACTTGTAGGCCCCAGAGCTTGGCCTTTGGCCAAAATTTTATATTCCATTCCTATAACCTCGGCGAATTGCATTATAGTCTAATGGAAACTGATGAGCCTCTTGCCTTGTCGTTAATGAGACACCAAGTCGCTGGGACTGTCTTTGTAGTCAATCTGTCTCGATGATAATGTTCAAAATTCTTCTAATGATCATTTACGCCTCATCGTAATGATTTGTTCAGCAATTAGCTCGACCCTGATTTAGGAGAGGAGGAGGCCCGTTAGTAATTAGCCTTTTCAAAATATATCAGGTTAGAATATTATTATTATTATTATTATTTCAGTAGAAGAAATCTATTCATATGTAACAAGCCCACCACAAGGGGAGCCATTAACTCGAAATCCAAGCTTCCCAAGAATATTATGGTGTTCATTCGACAGAAGTAACAGAAGGTAATGGAAAAAACAGGAGGGGATCAGTTATGAGAAAAACATAAATTAAGAAATGAGTAAAAATAAATCAAAATGTAAGTAAATTATTAAAATGCAAGGAGAATTGTATTAGGGTTGTAATGAATATCATCTTCGCTTGAACTTCTGAAGTTCCAGTTGCACGACATCTACATTTTATATACATGTATATGTGTATATATATATATATATATATATATGTATATATGTATATATATATATATATATATATATTACACACACATTCTGGTACATTAATCCCAGACTCCTTAATAAATTAGGAAATCACTGAGGACTATTGCAAAGCTGTTTAATGCATCATTGCTTGACCTACGAACAGCATATGAAATCCCAGTTGGTTCAGGGGCTGTTGGGGGTGGGGCGGTAGTCCCGTCAGTGCACCTCGCACGGTGCACTGTAGGCACCGCATTAGATTCTTTGCAGTGTCGTTTCCTTAAGCCCCTAGCTGCAACCCCTTTCATTCCTTTTATTATTATTATTATTATTATTATTATTATTATTATTATTATTATTATTATTATTATTAATGCTGCTGCTTT
>JANJGK010000033.1:8646931-8662055 GCA_039081455.1 Macrobrachium rosenbergii | reverse complement strand
AACGCAAATGAAAAAAAAGAGGTTGACGCCGTTAAGATGAATTATTTTCGCCACGACTGTGGCACAAGATGAATCGAAGGCTAGAGAGATGCAGAAGTGGTTAGGGGTGAAAGAAACGAAAGATCAGTGTATCAAGATGGTTTGGTCATGTAAAAAGAATATAGGACGATAAGTAGATGAAGTGCTAGGAAGGAGAAAGAGAAGAAGAACTAGAAAACGCTGGATAAATGGTGTGAAAGAGGCACTGGAAAGGAAAGACCTTAAAACCCTTGATGGCCAAGAGTCCGTGCATGACAGATGGTGCAAGGTTGTGTAGGTCTATGAAGCTGGCTGGCATTTTGAAAATTTTGTGCACTGAGATTTGTAGATGATTCAGCAAATAAAAGCATAACTGCAACAGCTGGCTATTTTTTTTTTTTTCACCCGAACCATCCACTGTTAGGGAAAACGGTTTATTGGTGAGAAAATACGTATGAATATAAAGATATTTCAAAAACAAGCTATCTACATGGTCAACAATTTGACGTTTACTCTAGAATAGAACAGAATAAAGGATTTAGACCAAAGGCCAAGCGCTGGGACCTATCAGGTCATTCAGCGCTGAAGCGGAAATTTACAGTAAAAAAACGTTTGAAAGGTGTAACAGGAGGAAAACCTCGCAGTCTCACTACGAATCAATTGTTACGAGAGGGTGGAAAGTAGTATGGGGAAAAGGGAATATAAACGGAGGTAGAGTAACGGGAAAGAAAGGGTTTGCAGCTAGGGGCCTAAGGAAGGGGACGCGGCAAAGAACCTTAAGTGATGCCTACAGTACACCGCACGAGGCGCACTGACGGTATCACCCTCTACGTATACCGCAGACTGCCACAACCCGAACGCCCGACAGAGGAAGGAAGACACCAAAGGGCGTGGCCCAACATTTCTATTGCTATCGCTGTCAATGCAAGGGGCACTAACGAATCAATACAACTTACAAAATGTCGGCGACCCCTGGCATTTAACACCGAATGGCTCCTCAGATGGACCGGGCTAAGGAAGGAGAGAGAGAGAGAGAGAGAGAGAGAGAGAGAGAGAGAGAGAGAGAGAGAGAGAGAGAGAGAGAAGAGAGAGAGAGAGAGAGAGGCTATCTTCTTTCGAAATCGCCTTTCAGAAAACTGAAGTTTCTGTCTTCATCTCATGGTTAGCTCATCAAAGCCAGAACTCAGAGGGATGTTTCCTCCGTGGACCATCATTAATAATAATAATAATAATAATAATAATAATAATAATAATAATAATAATAATAATAATAATAATAATAATAATAATATAAGGTCTTAACGCTGCATTTCGAAATGTTTTAAGGAAAACATCTATGCCAATTAATAATAATAATAATAATAATAATAATAATAATAATAATAATAATAATAATAATAATAATAGGATAAAGTCCTTAACATTACACTCTGAAATATTTTAAGCAAAAAAATCCATGCCAAATAATAATAATAATAATAATAATAATAATAATAATAATAATAATATTAATAATAATAATAATAATAATAATAAGAAGAAGAAGAAGAAGAAGAAGAAGGAAGAAGAAGAAGAAGAAGAAGAAGAAGTCATTAACATTGCATTTCGAAATGTTTTAAGCAAAACATCTATGCCAAATAATAATAATAATAATAATAATAATAATAATAATAATAATAAGAAGAAGAAGAAGAAGAAGAAGAAGAAGAAGAAGAAGAAGAAGAAGAAGAAGAAGAAGAAGAAGAAGAAGAAGAAGAAGATTTAAACCGGAAGAGCCCCGCATGGTGGAAAAACCATTCATATTTTCATGACTTGACAACGGGCATCGCACCCGGAAATCATCACACTCCGTGTCCCAAGTTGAAAGTGCATTCGGCACCTTTCCACGGTGGGCCAAGCCATCCGCCCATCCAACCGCGAGGAGGGAGGGGGTCGGGCGGGGAAGGGAGAGAAAATTAGGTTTTTCTTTAAAATTATGAAGTCCCTCAACTCCCTCTGAAAAATATCTAAAGCAAGACCGCATGGGTACTTCTTTTATATACGTTCAGTATTATTCGGAAATTGATGAGAGAAAGGAAATGACGATAATATATATATATATATATAATATTATATATATATATATATATATATATAATTATATATATATATATATATATATATATATATATATATAGCCGTCCAATCAACGGCGCGCATTCCGCCTCAACCAATCAGCGGTCAGCATGCAGTTGACCATCGGGTATATAAAGAGTAGGAGTCAGCATGAACATCATTCTATTCCAGTCCTGTGCCGAAAGCATGTTCAGCAGTGACTACGAGAAACGCTGGCCTTACATACCAGTAGTCAAGTAACAACTCCAAGGACCTGAACAACTCTACGGACCTTGAAACCCAGATTTCAGTTACCGGACTCGCCTTGTATACGCCAGAAATAAATACCATCCCGATTCACGACTATTTCCCCATCCAGAAATGACAAGTATCGGAGAGTTACTAGCTCAAAAAAGTCTAACGTATAACAGATGGGGCTATCATGATAAATCAGCGACGCAACCACATTATGAGATATTAGGACTGACTGTACTATTTGATTTACTTTGGATGACATTAGAAGAAAATAAACTATTTGACAGATATAAAATATCTTGATTATCATATGAATTCCCCGTGATGAGAATTTCTTTCCAAGTATACTATTACATTACTATTACATTACATTATGTCACGCAAAAGAATAATTTTAAGTGTTATATTATCGCCTGAACAATTTATTTTCTAAATTACTGAAATAATACCTTCCACCATAACTTCTCGAGATTAATTCGTGAATATGTCCCTAATTCACATTGAAACAAACCAAAAACAAGTTTCTTCGGCCCATTCGAGTTTTCTGTACAGCCTCTACAGCGTATAATCAAGCACACCGAAAACAGATCTATCTTGGTCTCGGTATAAGGCTGTACGAGCCGCGACCCATGAAACTTTAACCACTGCACGGTGGTGGCCTATCCTATACCGTTGCCAGAAGCACGATTATGGCTAACTTTAACCTTGAATAAAATAAAAATTATTGAGGCTAGAGGGCTGCAATTTGGTATGTTTGATGATTGGAGGGGTGGATGATCAATATACCAATTTGCAGCCCTCTAGCCTCAGCAGTTTTTAAGATCCGAGGGCGGACAGAAAAAGTGCGGACAGAATAAAGTGCGGACGGGACAGACAAAGCCGGCACAATAGTTTTCTTTTGCAGAAAACTAAAAAAAAAAAAAAAACATGCAAAACTTTTTAAAAGTATTGGCAAACATTGTCCAGAATATTAGTAATCCTGATGACGTAAGAAAAAATATTATTGCAATACAAACAGTATGAAAACTATAGACCTTGTAGCACCTCAACACGATTACCTTGTTTGTCGAATTAGATAAGAAACTGAAGGTACTTCTTTCCAGTTTGCTTTTGATGCAAGCACATTAATCTTCAGTATTTTCCGATAAAAAAAAAAGTTATAAATACTCAAAAACCAGGGATGGGCAACCTTTTGATAAGGGAAGCAACAGGGCAAACTTTTAATGTAATTTGTATTTTTCCTAACACCTGATGACAATATCTTGAGAGGAATTATTCAGATCCAGAGCATATGAATCATACGCAGCATCACTGAGAAAGACAGACACTTGAATCAACGGGGCTTCCTATAATCCGGCCTTTTTCAGTAAGTGAACACTCCACTCTATAGTATGCTATCCAGGGGGTCTTCAATGGGTCCAGGGTAATTGGTTTATTGTCCATTTAAAAAAATATATCAGTAAGAAACTAAAGAATATAGCAAGAAAACACTGAATACATTTTATGAAACTCAGTTTTGTCGTAAATGGGTCCAGGGTTATTGGGGGGTAATGATCCGTTTATCTACATAAAAGAATATCAATAAGACACTAAAGAGCATAGCAAGAAAACACTGAATAGACACCATATACATTTCACGAAATTCAGTTCTCAGCCATTGAGACCAGACTGCCAGAAGGCCACCCCAACCTGCTCCGAGGGGATGGGATCGATTCCACGGGCTGAAATCTCTTAGTAGTTCCGCCCTTGGGGCGTCAATATGACGGGCATATTGACACCTCTCGGGTCCAAAATTTCCGGCTGATAAAAGACCACGATACGAGACAACCAAAGGCTCCGAATATGAATATGGACCTCATCCTAGCAAAGGTGTTACTTCTCAATAATCAAGACAATTGTGGAAGAAAAAGTGAGTTGGGGTGGCTGGACAGCAAGATAAAGCGATCTGAATATCAAATGAGACAATGAAAAAACCTACATGTGAAAGTGGGGGAAACCCGGCAGTTGCATTATGGATCGCCAGGGAGGTTGGACAGTAAGACGGGAGAATGCTAATAAAATATGAGAGGCTGAAGTACTACTAAGTCACAATTAGAAGAGAGATGTATTTCGATTCGAACCGGGACAAGAGAGCTTTGCCCCGGTTCGAAAGCTCTCTCACTCGCCTCAAGGCTTCAAGATAGAATATAAATATTCAACGTTAAAGCACTGTGACTTTAGCAAGCAGCCTCTCAGTGAAAGGGGCAGGCAAATACGTCACAATATTAATTATCCACTACTGACGATTGCAAATATACTATCCAGTCACTGTCCTACCACTCAAATGTCACTGGAGGTTAGGCACTGAGTAGTGTGCTTGGATAATTCATCTTCACCCTTCAAAATGTTTTACTAGAATTCACTTGAGTTCCTCTCTCTTCTATTCTTACACCCGCATATTTTAGCCAGTCGTACGAGAGACAGACACCCATTTTCATCAGTGCTAAAAAAAAAAAGCACGAGAATACGTCAGCTGGAGGAAAAATGAGTACTTGTAGAATCTCACTTGTCATCAGGGCTCTAGAAAGAGAGAGAGAGGAGAGACGATAATAAATCAAGTGCAGAGCCCTCAGGGGAAATGCAGTTTCAGAAGAGAATTAAGCTGGGAATATCATAATGGCCTCGCTTTCAAATTTCATCAGTGCGGAGCGCGATGGCGACATTACAATCGCAAAAATTTTATCAAAATATATTCCCGTTCACAACGTCGATTCTTTCATCTTCCTTACAAATAATGTCTTCGTTTTGGTCACTTAAAATAATAACAACTTTGATGTCCTTTACTTCAGCCTTTTAGCAACTCATAACTCGGGTACTTTTGTTTATATTTTGAATGCTTTAAAAGCACCGGAATTCAGTAGCACAGTAATTGTCAGCATATGCCTGCAGGCTGGAATTGGAAAATCTTTCTTTTATACTGGCATGTACACACACACAAACGTATATATATATATATATATATATATATATATATATATATATATATATATATATATATATATATATATATATATATATATATATATATATATATATAATATAAACACACATATGCTCAGTGTCAATGATCACCTCGCAACCTTCATGAATATGCACCTCATCACGGAACGTGGGTTAACCCTAAGGCCAGTGAAAGGAGCACTGTAGTAGCCATTGAAATGGACTCCCGTATATCTTAGCCCCAAATCGCCCCCAAGTAAAATACACTGCGGTACCGGGATGCAGAGTTGATCTCTCTTGGGGAATTCATATACACATATATTCACAGGAAGACGCTGAGCGCTGGGAGGGAAAAAGACTCTCTCTCTCTCTCTCTCTCTCTCTCTCTCTCTCTCTCTCTCTCTCTCTCTCTCTCTCTCTCTCTCTCTCGGTGGAGGAGGGAAGACACAACAGTGTTTGGTTACCGTACAAATCGCAGTATCTTTCCATGCGACAGGAAGAGCATAAATAGTTGTCTTATGAGACGAAACATATCTGAGAGGACATTATTCAGTTTTCAGCGTCCGGCGGTATACTTCATTAGTTTTCTGTAAAAGAAAATTATTGCGCCGGCTTTGTCTGTCCGTCCGCACTTTTTTCTGTCCGCTCTCAGATCTTGAAAACTACTGAGGCTAGAGGGCTGCAAATTGGTATGCTGATCATCCACCCTCCCAATCATCAAACATACCAAATTGCAGACCTCTAGCCTCCTCAGTAGTTTTTATCTTATTTAAGGTTAAAGTAAGCCATAATCGTGCTTCTGGAAACGATATAGGACAGGCAACCACTGGGCCGTGGTTAAAGTTTCATAGGTCGCGGCTCACACAGCATTGTACCCAGACCACCGAAAGATAAGATCCATTTTCGGTGGCCTTGAATATAAGCTGTAGAGGCTAAACAGAAAACTCGATTGCGCATTTTTTACTTGTTTTATTTAAGTTTCCTGAAATATATGAGAAGCCCAAGTGTTCACTAGTAACAACGAGGCAATTTTTCGCATGCAAAAGGACAATTCTTCGAAGCATAAATAGAGGGAAAAATGGCAACCTTTGGAGATGCAAAACATACATTTCCAAGACCAATTTCCTACATTTTTATTCTGTTGTTGCCTTCACTGTGAAATACCTGCTAAATATAAGAGGAAAGCCTTATATTTATCAGCATATTAGTCCTCATATTCTGTTCTTAACTTCACTGTAGTACTTGCGAATTGGGATGAACAACTCAAATTGACCAGCTTATCAGTCTTCAACAAAACTATATGATGACAGAATATCTCCGACCTGGCCCAGTGTGCCTCAGAGAAACTTACTATTCTGTGACTTCTCTTTTAAGCAGCTAATTCAGATTCATTCGAAACGCACCCGTTCTAGAACTGAGTATCATTCTAATATCCGGAATAGAATATAACATTTTGGCCGAGGCCAAGCGCTGGGACCTACAAGGTCATTCAGCACTGAAACGGAAACTGACAGGAAAAACATTTGAAAGGTGGAACGGGAGGAAAACCTCGCAGTTGCATTATGAATCAATTGTTAGGACAGGATGGAAAGGAAGATGGAAGAGAGAGAATATCAACGAAGGTACAGTAAAAGGAATGAAAAGGGTTGCATCTAAGGGCCGAAGGGACGCTGCAAAGAACCTTAAGTAATACCTACAGTGCCCGCATGAGGTGCACTGACGGCGCTATCCCCCTACGGGGATTTTAATATCTAGGCGGGCTCATCACCTCCTAATATTACATGCAAATTTGAGTCAATGGCTTCCTGTCAAATAATCAAATAATCTTACCCTTAAAACACTTTATTTCTTCATTGCTACAAGGTCTCCAGTTGTTAGACAAATATTATTTTGGACCCAGGTCAATGGACTTTTAAAAGACGCTCGTCTAAGTTCTAGGTTACATGTTAGGCTTTGCAATTCCTTTGATGATAAGCCTGGGCACAATCTCTGTGCTAACAGAATTATTATCTATCTCTTCTTTTGACAAAAGGTGTGACTGGCTTGCATGGAAAGAGAAAATGGGTAACAATCTCTTTTCTAGCAGTGACTGAGTTCTCCAAACCTCTTCAACAACAATAAAATACAGAGAATCTCCAAATCTCTTCAACAACAATAAAATACAGAGAAATAAGTGTGGATGGCTACGTTCCATGTTAATGTGGAATACCGTGGAAACCTACATTTTAATGGGACATGCTGTAAGGCTATGAACATGCTCAGCAAACTTCGCACGGAAAGGAGAATTTACTTTGGTAACACCAACAAATAACAAAAGAGGCCTAGCAACATACATATGGGCATGATGGTTTACCTTTGCGCCATCGTTGACTGAAATCCATCCAGTAGTGTAGGAGTCAACCTGGGATTTACTGACGAGATAAACAAATGGACAGGTGATTTGCCTTCCAGTGTGATGCTCTACCTTTGTATCAAGTTTAAGTGCCTTCAACTCTGCAAAAAAGTTGTAATAACAAAGCAAAAGTAGGAAACAAACTGGCGGTCAGAATATCTTTACACGAAGGTCAACCCTTGTACCATAAAGGAGAATTTGGAAAAACAAGGCCAGTGTGACATAAAAACTGACAGACGAGTGATCTCCATTCCTTTGTAGTGCGTTTGACTGAAATCCTTCAACAGCAAAGGACGAGTTACGATGACAAAGTAAGCGTGACAAACACACTGACAGGCATTCAGGAAGAGGGTCCATCTATCTTCAGGCAGATGGTCAACTTTTTTTTTTTTTTTTTGTCCCTCGTTTAATGGGAATCCTTCGACGGTGTGAGAATTAAGCACAGACATAATGACAGACAGGCAGTGACAGACATACAAAACGGAAGGGAAATCTACAGTCCCAGTAACTTTGCCACGGGGAATTAATAAGTAAAGAAACGAATATGAGCTTGTTTGTACACTCAAGCAACGTAACTTTGGGCTCACAACTGAGGAAGTCTACGGAAGAAGCCAAAACTGGCATTAATTCATAGGTCCCAGCGCTTGGCCTTTGGCCTAAACTTTATATTCCATTCCATTCCCATAAGAAAGATTCTAAATAGTAGAATGTCTATATTTATAAAAAAAATAGTAAAACGTAGAAAAAGGGTAAAAAAAGTGCAGCTGAACACGACAGAAGTTAGTTGAGAGATGAAAAAGAATTTAAGGTTTTAGCGAGTAACACTTAGCAATTTAACCGCAGTTTCATTTGTGACTATCAATGTCCTTTACACTGTCAAGAAAACAGTTCACTGGCTTTACAACACAGGAACCACAATATATGGTGGTGGCACTATGAAACATCATTAGCACATACTAATTCTAAAAACATTAAGCTGATAGCATTCAGGACTTCTCTACTCAAATACAACTCGTGAATAGTGGACAAACGAGGTATTTCACGGATGATGATCCAAATCAACCAGAAGTAAGAAAAATAAATCTATCACTGAGCATATTTGTACAAACCGTAAACCAATAAACAACATTCCAGCAATGGCAACACGAAAGACCTGAACCATTTGGGATCAGTTATCCATGTAGATTCATGAAGCACTGTTAGCAATACTAAGTTTCCTAGCAGCAACAGGCGAGTGGTTTGGAAGTGCTACAATAGAGAAAGCGGAGGTATCGCAAAGCAATGTTAAATATTCAGATCATTAAGTGCAGTTTTACCTCTGCACAGTGAATCAGGAATTAGCACGGCAAAATTAATTCAGCCACTCAGTAATCTGGCTGAGATCGGCCTCGGTCCTGGCTGACTACACCGTTTAGCCTACTGACCCATTTGAAATTCAGACTAGCAGATAATTTATTTCGCGCCTGGGGAGTGACCAACTGCTACGAGAGCTTACTTTGTCAAGGACATTCTCACTAGTAAAGAATGCAGAACATGAGACATGTTAAGTATAGGCTAACTACCAAAAATATCAAAAACTCTCAGCTGTTGGTCACTTCAAATGCTGTAAATATGATGCAGATAAGCCTCCATTGCCTATGCTTTGAAGTTTATATATAAAATCATAATGATTAATAAAGGCTACAGAACTGTTGAAGTCGGCTTAAAATCCCTTGCTCATTTCCATTATCAAAGGTGTCATTCTACTGAACATACCTATTCGATCTGTGCGGTTCACAGTCGCCCGCTGGTTTCAAGAGCCAATTTTGAATGATAATAACGGCCTAAAAACCACGAGAATGAACATACGTTTGTATTGGTTCAAAGAGACTTATAAAGCCTCTGAAGCAGGCACAATCCCTCTGGAAATATGTGGAAAATTCTCCAGAGTATGGAGCCATTCCCTGAGTATGCACATGGCTGCTACAGTAACTGAAGGTATGCTCGACAAACCCAGTATAGGAATTCAGTATTAACGAATAACCGCGGACATGTAAATCTTAGTTGGTCGATTTATACAGGCTGATCTGTTATTTCTAAATAAACCAGACATTTGCAATTTACAACTGGTCAATTCATTACAGTTCCGTAATGGCTTCCAACGAAAGAAGTCGTGTTGGTGAGCTGGTAATTCGTAAAATCGGAACAGCAATGAAAAAAAATACTGGATTCATCGAGTCGCGAGCCAAAGGCTGATTCAGGACATTTTTATAAACTGTTTGGAGATTTATAAGCGTGGCCATATAAACCATTACATTTTAGAAGAAAATATGGGAACACTTTTGACGAAATCTGTTACATGTGGAGTCTTCAAGTAACACAAAATACCAAATAGAGGAAAAGTAACCCATCGGAGTAAAAAGGTTATTCGTCACACTAAACCGAGAAACAAGTTTATTTCTTATAATTCTATATATTTATTACAATTAATTGATGATCACAACTTAGATCACCAGACCTTCATCTTAAGTATCTGAACAAAATGTATTGGAACATACACACATCTTAACTGTCAACCTCAGAAATCAAGAGAAAAAAAGCACGTTCTATCATGTGCCTGAAATACCAAAATGATATTACCACATTTAGACATACATTCATCGCGAGAGAGAGAGAGAGAGAGAGAGAGAGAGAGAGAGAGAGAGAGAGAGAGAGAGAGAGAGAGAGAGAGAGAGAGAGAGTTAGGACGAACTTGCATGCAAGGGTGCATCGTTATGTTCAGATCATCGTATTACAAGCGAATTGGCCCACGACTTCATGCCACCAAAACTGTCGCATTTCACAAACACTGTCGTCCGCCAACTTTTAGACAGCATGTCCGCACCGTTCCATTTGCCTTAATCGTTCTCACTCAGCAATTACGGCCGACTAAAAATTCTAACTGCTCTGAGAGCTTAATTAGACTTGCCCCTGGAGATGAATGGTTTGGAATGAAGGTCTGGTCATACCCAAAGCTGACGCTGAAGATGAAGAGAATTTATACAAAGTCCTCGGCTTTCCAACAGGGTACTGATACTTCTGTTTGTGCATTCCAACAACAACAAAAATACAAGCATAACAACCCTGTGAAGATAAAACGCTTCAATATAACAAAGAACCAGTAAAGGAACTAACTGAAACAACAACATACAATTCCAATCAACTTTACAAACAATAATATATTGAAAAGATCCCCCTTAAATGCGACAGATATCCAATAAGAACCACTTCAATTTACTGTGATCAGGGATTTGTAACGAGTATGGAACGCAAGAAAAATGAGAGGCAGATCTTGATAATCCAAGAAGCAACATTAGGTTGAAAGAGGAGGAATAAAAGAATTGTAAAATGTTTAGGAGTTAATTCCACTTAAAAAGAAGGATTTTTCCACTTAAACAGAAGAAGGACTTTTCCACTTAAAGAGGAGGAGGACTTTTCCACTTAAAGGGAAGGAGGATTCTTCCACTTAAACAGAAGGACTTTTCCACTTAAGGAGGACTTTTCCACTTAAAGGGAAGAAGGATTTTTCCACTTCAACAGGAGACGGACTTTTCCACTTAAAGAGAAGAAGGACTTTTCCACTTAAAGAGAAGAAGGATTTTTCCACTTAAACAGAAGAAGGACTTTTCCACTTAAACAGAAGAAGGACTTTTCCACTTATAGAGGACTTTTCCACTTTTCCACTTAAAGAGAAGAACTTGTTAGCTGTTAGGAGAAATCGTACTACCACACTGCATTCTTACACAGATTGTTTGACTTAAAATCAATCATTTGTATATTTGAAGGACATAAAGTTCATTTGAGAATGCGGGCCTAGGCATTTTCAAAATGTTCCCTCGCCAGTGCAGTCAAGGTCAGAATAGCGAGAAAGATAGACGACGCTCCAAACACCTCCTTCCCCTGTGCTAACTCCACGATGCCAAGAATATCATCTCGGAAACGAATGCAACAGTTTCCCCTTGAACATTTAATTTGTAAATTATAGGTCGACCCGCCACAAATCATGATTAATTATTATTATTATTATTATTATTATTATTATTATTATTATTATTATTATTATTATTATTATTATTATTATTATTATTATTATTAGAAGATGAACCCTATTCAAATGGAACAGGCTCATAGGTGGGCCCACTGATTTGAAATTCAAGCTTCCAAAGAATATGGTGTTCATTCGAAAGAAGTAACAGAGGTAACGGAAAATGCAGAAAGAAGAGATCAGTCATTAGAAAAACAGATATATTAATAAAATTATAAATAAATAAATAAATAAAAATGTAAATGATTAAAATGGAAGGAGAACTGTATTAGGGTAGTAATGCATCGCATCTTCGCCTGAACTTCTGTAGTTCCAACTGCACGACATTCCCTCAGGAAGGCTGTTCCACAGCCCAGTGGTGTGAGGAATACAGGGAATGGGTGGAATAATCTACAGAAGACGAAATAAAATGGGAATAATTCTAGGAATTAGAGAGATGACACTGACCTAAGGTCAGCTCAGGACCAACTACAGGGTCCTAGGTCAGCTTAATCTACAACACGGCACAGCAACATAATGTTCAACTGACATAAGGTAGGGGAAGTATAGAAGAAGGCCCAGGAGAGAAGACTACTACAGTGGTTTGGTCATGTCGTGCGGAGAGGAGAAGATCATGAGTGTAAAAGGGTGATGTGCATGGAGGAGTATGGAAGAAGAAGAAGAAGGCCAAAGTTCAGATGAAAGGATAAGATAGCAAAGGACATGCGGGAGAAGAAAGGTTTACGAAGTCAGGAAGCATTGGACTGAGAAAGTGGAGCAGGCTGATAGGAAACAGCAAGATGATTATTCAATTTATATGATTGTTCAATTTATATACGTTTCTCAGTGTGCAGCTCTACACGCTGTAATTTCAATAATGGAATCTTTACTCAACCTAACCGCTGCGATCGTAAATATATCAATCTCTCGGGCAGATCAAGACTGAATATGCATACCTGAATAACGAGTATAAAACATTTCAAGTAATTACCGAATCAAAAATGGAAACGACGCCGATAAAGAAACTCTTACCAAGCGTTTGAAATATACGAGTACAGCCCGATGCGAGAACAGAAAACAAGACCAAACTCTTAAAGGGAGATTTTTTTTCTATACTTCAAACATAATGCGAAAGAAGCTGCTCCCGTCTACATAATGGAACGGGCTAAAGGGACTTCCCTCACTCTAGGCCACGCGCTGCCCTTTCTCAACAAAAATAAAAACACACACACAATTTTAAGGTGATTCTACATTTTCTCATTGCCTTCCACTTTCCCAGATCGATACCTACAATGTTCAATGTTTCTTCCAATTTTTTAATGTCTCCCCTGCTTTCTAGATAGCCGCACACACACACGAACAAAATAATAAAAAATACACACTTATGCAAGTGTAAAAAAAAACACCATTAAAGCACACAACAGTACATTATATGCACTTAGCTTAAAGTTAAGCTAAGTGACATTTTGGCCAAGGAAGTTCAGTGCCAACTTCTCACGTTGATGGGTATTTTCACTCAAAATTTATACTTAAAAGTTGCAAGTACCCGCATTAGAAAACATTTCCAATGGGTGAACATATTACCTACTGTAGGGTTTGTCGAAGTCAGAAGGAAAGAAGGGTTTTTCTTCTGATCTACCTGTGCACAGCAAAAGGCGGGTAAAAGGCGGTGTAGCGTACTACAATGGCAGTTTTTGGTCTCATCAAGATAACAGTGAATTTAGTTTTTGATAACTACATTGCGATGATCCTGAACGATTTATCAGTAGTTCTAATCAGTGCTTCGTACGATTATCCACCACTAGTCACATTTTCGTTCTCCTCTAAAGGTCGCTGACTTTAAAGCTAGGCTCGCGGCAAGAAATTGTTGAAAAAACTGCCACGGAAGATTTTAGGAAAAAATCTTCGCACGTTAAAGAGTTATAACTTGAAATCTTTAACGAACTGATAAATATCTAATCGACCCCATATCTACACACAAACACTAAACACCCATTATTTAAGTCAAACCAAAACTCGAGGCTTTAATTGTTGTGACGGTTTATACAGTATTCATCAAGGCGCACTGATAAATTCCTAATATTCATCAAGGCGCACTTATAAAGTCCTAATAGTCATCACGCGCACTTATAATGTCCTAATATTCATCACGGCGCTCTTATAAAGTCCTAATAATCATCATGGCGCCCTTATAAAGCGCTAATAATCATCAAAGAGCACTTATGAAGTCCTAATATTCATCAGAGCGCAGTTATGAAGTCCTAATATTCATCAGAGCGCAGTTATGAGTCCAAATATTCATTATAAGGTCCTAATATTCATCAGGGCCCACATATGAGTCCAAATTTTCACAAGAGCGCACTTATCAAGTCCTAATATTCATCAGGGCGCACTTATGAGTCCAAATATTAACCAGGGCGCACTTATAAAGTCCCAATGTCCATCACAGCGTATATATGAAGTCCTACCACTTAAAGGGATTAACAAAAAAAAATAGCATAGGTTCTGGCCCAGAATATGGCCTCCCCCCCCCAACTTTTTTTTGTTCCAGAGGAATAAGAGCAGAGCAGGAGGACATAAAGAGAAAGGAATGAGGAAGAGGGGAGCAGAGCAGGAGGACATAAATAGGAAGGAATGAGGAAGAGGGGAGCGATTAGGCTTACCTTCTTGCGTCAGTGGCGCTTCTGAGAGAATGAAAAATAGTTCGAGAAGTGGAATCGCGTCAAGATTAGCAAACCCAACCTCTCCGTGTCAAGAACACCGAACCCAATGATCCCCATGTAAAGAATGGCCGCCAACCCTTTCCGGTCCGAACTCTCATTCCACGTGAGGGCTAGTACTAAATACAGCGAAACAGTCATTCATCCACACTGTTTCGTCGTGTTTAGTACTAGCCCCTTGGGAGGTCAAATGTATTTCGCCTTGTTTAGTACTAGCCCCTGGGGGGTCAAATGTATTTCGCCTTGTTTAGTACTAGCCCCTGGGGGGTCAAATGTATTTCGCCTTGTTTAATACTAGCCCCTGGGGCGTCAAATGTATTTCGCCTTGTTTAGTACTAGCCCCTGGGGTGTCAAATGTATTTCGCCTTGTTTAGTACTAGGCCCTGGGGTGTCAAATGTATTTTGCCTTGTTTAGTACTAGCCCCTGGGGAGTTAAATGTATTTCGCCTTGTTTAGTACTAGCCCCTGGGGTGTCAAATGTATTTCGCCTTGTTTAGTACTAGCCCCATGGGGGTCAAATGTATTTCGCCTTGTTTAGTACTAGCCCCTGGTGGGTCAAATGTATTTCGCCTTATTTAGTACTAGCCCCTGAGGGGTCAAATGTACTTCGCCTTGTTTAGTACT
>JANJGK010000033.1:8616931-8644431 GCA_039081455.1 Macrobrachium rosenbergii | reverse complement strand
ACCTGAGTACCACTGTACTTAATGCTTTACCTGGGCAAGCTAACCGCTTGCATACCAGCGTGTTTTCCCCAACTTCCCGACTCAGTAGTGAACCAGTTCGAATGAAATGCTGTCAACTGGGTCACTGCTGAGTTGGGAAGTTGGGGAAAACACGCTGGTATGCAAACATTTAGCCTGCCCAGGTAAAGCTTTAAGTACAGTGGTACTCAGGTTCTAACTTCTTTTATGATTTGTGTGGCCTGGTTGGCAGCGGCCTCGTCTTTCAATTGAAAGACCTGGGTTCGATCCTGATGTGAGTCAGAAATATATATATATATATATATATATATATATATATATATATATATATATATATATATATATATATATATATATATATATATATATATATATATATATATATATATATATTAAGCTACAAATGCCCTTTAATATCCAATTCGCTCTACCTCGGATATAATATATTTTCATGTGAGTGAACCGAAGGGAAATTTTTTAGTTGATAGCGTGTGTGTGTGTGTGTGTGTGTGTGTGTGTGTGTGTGTGTGTGTGTGTGTGTGTGTGTGTGTGTGAACTTAGCATACCCGTCATACAATCCCGAGAAAGCGATGACACTCATCCCATGAGCAACAAAAAAAAAAAAAAAAGCGACTTCAAAGGGGAATGTCTCGCGCACAAGTCGGGCCCCTTTCAATCCTCTGAAGAAATGCCGGGAATTCAATAAGAGGGAAATACTCGTGACTTCTCGGAAAAGGCGTGACTGAGAGTTTCCGAACGAGAACTTTCCCAATAGGAAGAGCGAATTCACATGCAGAGTCAAGGTCTCCTGGAGATGTTTTAACCCCCAGTGATCGATGTGGAATACGGCCCAGGGTTGTGGTAATTACACTTCAAGAAATAAATTACAATTACAATCACAGTTACTTTCAAAAAACGTAAATTACTATTACAATTATAATTACATCTGGAAATAGCAATTACGTTATAATTATAATCACATTTGGAAATAGCAATTCCATTACAATTATAATTACCAATATTGGAAATAGGCATTACATTACAATTATAATTACATTTGGAAATAGCAATCACATTACAATTACAATTACTTAACAACAACTTCAGTTACAATTACAATTACAATTACAATTACAAGGGGTTTGGGTGAGAGAGCAAACGCTAACCTTCAGCGCAGGAAATCGAGCTAATAATTAGGGTTTCATAATTTATTTCCGGAATAATTACAAATTACATTATCCTGTAATTAATGACATTACAATTCCTTACTATAATTTCAATTACAATTACAATAACGCCAAATTCTGTAATTAATTACATTTCAGTTAAATTACAACCGCAATTACTAAAACACTGATGTCTGTCTGTTCACCCGACAGAGAGATTGTCCGTCACTGTGAATAAAACTGTCGTGCTTGCTGCTTAAAAACATAGCTTTTGCGCTTGCATGCACAAAAATGCAATTACATTTTTATGTATTTGATTCTTTATTTGTTCATTTATCTGTTTTTCTAATAACTGATCTTTTCTTTCTGCATTTCCCATTACCTTCTGTTACTGCTCTCGAGTATGAACGCCATAATATTCTTCGGGAGCTTGAATTTCAAGTCAATGGCCCCTGTGGTGGGCTTGTTCCATATGAATAGGGTTCGTCTTCTGATTAATAATAATAATAATAATAATAATAATAATAATAATAATAATAATAATAATAATAATAATAATAATAATAATTTTTGGTAGCTAGAATTTCAAGCCAATGTCCCCTATAGGGGGCTTGTTCCATATGAACAGAGTTTATCTTCTGAATAATAATAATAATAATAATAATAATAATAATAATAATAATAATAATAATAATAATAATAATAATATTCTTTGGAAGCTTGAATTTCAAGTCAATAGCTCATTATAATAATAATAATAATTAATAATAATAATAATAATAATAATAATAATAATAATAATAATAATAATAATAATAATAACTCACGGAACAATTTCTCTAAAAATTAATGCTGACATATGGAGTACGAAGACGCACGCACTTACGACGACATTCAGTCTCTCCCGATGAAAATATATAAGACGGCAAAGGGGGCAAGGTTTCTTAAACAGACGAACATACATGAAGTTCTCCTCAGTTGAACGTATAATACGCCCAGGAATAACATTAGCATCAGCCTTTGTGACCACGTAAGCCAATTTACATTCCCAAAACATACAACGTTTCAATATAATTCTTGATGAAATCCTTAAGAATGCCTCCAATGTATTTTTCATTTTCAGCAATCCTACCTGCCTGCCTGCCTGTTCGCCTCGGTAGTTTTTAAGGTCTGAGTGCGGACAGAAAAAGTTCGGACAGAATAGAGTGCGGACAGAAAAGAGTGCGGACAGAAAAGAGTGCGGACAGAAAAAATTACGGACAGAATATGTGCGGACAGAAAAAAAAATTACGGACAGAAAAAGTGCGGGCGGAATAAAATGCGGACAGAATAAATTACAGACGGACAGACGAAGCCGGCGCAATAGTTTTCCTTCCACAGAAAACTAAAACGAACAAAAGTAAGTCAGGAGAGGAACATAATCCCCTTTAATCCTAATCCTTATCCCCCTTGAGAAATATATCGCCTTATCTCCATCACAGGCGATGACCCGTCACTGTTATCTTCCGGTGTTCGCTACATTGGGTCGAGATTCCCTTACTACGTCTCCGATTGCTTCGAGGACGCTGACGATGGGGGGGGGGGGTGGGGGGGGGTATGAGGCCAATATCACTCTGTCCGTTTTCTGTGCGGATATTTTGGAAATGATAAAACTGGCAAATTTCTAAATGTAGTTCTTGGATATTTTTGAACTGCCGGAACAAATCAATTTCTGTATATGTCTCATGAAAATAATAATAATAATAATAATAATAATAATAATAATAATAATAATAATAATAATAATAATAATAATAACAAGGCTATAAAACTTAATGGATATTTTTTTAAATAAGTGAACAAGTCAATTTCTGTGTATATTTCATGAAAATGTTAACAAGGCTATAATGATTATGAAAATAATTAATGTAATGTTGTGTTAACCAATATATATATATATATATATATATATATATATATATATATATATATATATTATATATATATATATATATATATATATATATACATAAGGGCCGGAGCTGAGGCTCGAAGTATACATCACGAAGGAAGTAATAGGGAAAGGCATCCTCATCCTCTAACAGTTTATTTCCAATGCCGACGTTTCGCGACGAATTCCAAGTCGCATTTTCAAGGCTATAAAATGTAATTTGCCAACATCAATAACAAATTAATGCAATGGCAACAGCTCTTTATGTAGTAAAAATATTTAAAACAAAACACCTCATTCCAAGACAAGTCAACATACGTAAAAGGAGTTCACTAAAATCTTCAAACAACCTACCTATATGAAAGAAAGAGCAAGACTAACATAAATAAATAAAAACAGAGTGAGGAAACCCAGTTGCCCAAACTAGGCTATAAACAATTTAACTGAAGACGATTGGGTATTTAACGACGGTACAGTCTTCCTGATAATTATGGATTCTAGGATGGTTAAGTCGTTGTTGTTCTGCACTTGGCCCAAGATGGAAAAATCCTTGCTGTCAATATAAGTTTTGCATAATTTTGAATGGTTACGTATATTTGATTGCGCAGGATTAGGTAACCTGCTATCTGTTCTATGACTTATGCCCCTGTGGGAATCTATGCGGACCTTCAACAGCCTCCTCGTGCATCCCACGTATATCCCGCGATCACATCCCGGGCAAGTATACTTGTAAACAACGCTGGACGAAGGCAGAGGACTGAGCCGGTCTTTGACTCTGAACAGAGACCCTATTGTTAAGGGATTTTTTGGGATGATTTTTAGATTTAAAGCTGGAAAACTCTTTTGAACGGAGGCATGGGAAAAGGAATGAAAGGAGTTGCAGCTAGGGGCCGAAGGGACGCTGCAAAGATGTTAAAAGAGAACAGGAAGAACAGAAACGTCAAGTCGAGATAAAAAAAAACAACAGAGATTTGTCGACAAACACAGTGGGAACAAGTGCAGGATGGAGCACTCAGAACCAAGTGTTGCCACTCTGCACATTTTAAGTATCATAAAAGCTCTGCCAGTAAATAAGGAATAGAACCTGGAAGTCTTTTATTGAGCCAGGAGCCAGGGAGATGGTTTTTGACGTCACATGAAGTGTTATTGCAAAAAGGACCCCATTCCTTCCTATGTATGTATGTGTGTGTGTGTGTGTGTGTATATATATATTGTTATGGGCCCAATCCCATCAAACATACACAAGTCTCTTAAAATACAAATAAAGTCACTAACGACCAAGTCCACAATAGGTGGAATGGCCGCAACAGAGTGTACAGAGATGGAATCAAGGAGGATAAGTAAAAGCTGAAAATAAAACCTTAATATTTAATACAAACTTTTTAGAAAGAAATGACCACTGAGCCTCTTACAAAATACATTAAATGAACACAAAAATCAACCACACACTGAAAACATCGAATAACAAACACTCTTACACCAAATTAAGATAGGCTACACAATTACACTTTAAAGAGAGGGCCCTGAAAGTAATAGGATGTCGAAAAGACAGAATAACCTAACTTAATACAGACTAAATGTTTATAAAAAAAAACTGCTTCCCTTAAGTGAGCTGTAAACAGTAGAAGAGGCAAACGCAGCCTTCAAATCACGGGTCGAGGGGCATAATATATATATACTCGAGACCTTACCAAACGTAAGAGAGGTCCCCTAGGCAGTATTACTGAACCAAGGGCGTAGACAGGAGATAGAATCACTTAAACGTCGCAAGACGATCAACGGACACGGCCGTCCGACAGGCAATCACACCTTACCAGTTGGCAGAGAGGTCCCCCTGGCAGAGTTACTGGACCAAGGGCGTAGACAGAAGAATAAATCAATCTCCCAAAGCAGCAGCAACTGATGAAAGGCAGGTATCGTAATCCAGAGATAGTTCAAAATCAATCAAGAATAAGGCAGGCCCACACAATGCTAAAGGTCCAGAAAACAACTCTCTCAGTCCTCGTGAGACAGCGCCGAATACAGCTCCGGATGAGAAGCCAAAACCAAACGTGAAAATAAAACAAGCTCATTGTAATTAAAACTATACAACAAGACAGAAATGTCGGGGAGGAGGAAACAGGGTCATTACGTTCCAAAAGAATAATTACTGCCAAAGTGGCTTATTCAAAACAAATTAATTTACGTTAAATTAAACACATACTGACAATATATATATATATATATATATATATATATATATATATATATATATATATATATATATATATATATACTAACTGACAAGCCAGCACTGCCCGGGAAATCTCTGAATGATAGCTGATAAACTCTCTCTCTCTCTCTCTCTCTCTCTCTCTCTCTCTCTCTCTCTCTCTCTCTCTCTCTCTCTCTCTCTCTCTCTCTGATACACACAAACACACACAAGACTGCTTCTTCAGCAGCAATGGACGAACACTGTTATACAATTTCTCCTTTTGTTAACTTATGCAAAAAGTGCGATCGTCGCTTTCCCAAAGAACAACTCCCATAATTGGGTACGAAAGAATTTCAGAGAGGCAACAAAGCGAATTAAGACTTGAGAGAGAGAGAGAGAGAGAGAGAGAGAGAGAGAGAGAGAGAGAGAGAGAGAGAGAGAGAGAGAGAGAGAGAGAGAGAGTTCTGTGAAATATTCACCAGGAGGATCCCTGAAAGGGATGCAAATTTAACTTCTGTCGGAAGGAGTTCGTATTTCTAATGGAGGGAAGGAACACAAAATAATAAAAGAAAATAAAAAGACGCGGAAAGAGAAAGTGGACAAAATGCATGCACGAAAAAAAAAGAAATAAATAAAACAAAGTGGAGCCAGAATTCATGCCAAAGGCCACGCGCTGGGACCTGTGAGGCCATTCAGCGCTGAAACGGAAACTGACAGTAATAGGTTTGAAAGGTGTAACAGGAGGAAGGCCTCGCAGTTGCACTATGAATCAATTGGTAGGAGAGGTTTCAGGAAAGTAAGATAGATGAAAAAGAATACGAACAGAGGTACAGTAAAAGGAATGAAAGCGGTTGCAGCTAAGGGCCGACGGGACGCCGCAAAGATCCTTAAGTAATGCCTACGGTGCACCGCACGAGGTGCACTGACGGCCCTGCCCCCCTAGGAGAGAGAGAGAGAGAGAGAGAGAGAGAGAGAGAGAGAGAGAGAGAGAGAGAGAGAGAGAGAAGATGAAGAGGAAGGAGAAGAAAAATCAAAAAGTTAATTCTAAAATGAACCAAAATCACTTTTAACATTTTGCGAATATATTCACTATAAAAATCTGAATATTACTATTAAGAATATTACTCCATCATTAAAAAACAATATTAGTCATAACATATACACTGGCACAGAAATAGCTTAACAAGTGAACAACCAAATTAAACCTAATAAAGCCAAGGGCGCGCCACTGCTGCTCAGATAAAAGGCTGAAATGTGTGAAAGTGAGATTAACGCCGAAGATATAACGCCCCTTCTACGTTCATAAAGTCTGGCTTCATTTTGATAAAAAGCCCGCCTCAAGAATTCATTAAGTAAACGCCGGCGTAATTAAACACGTCGGAACCATGTTTGTGCGTGTGTTTGTGTGTGTGTGAGAGAGAGAGAGAGAGAGAGAGAGAGAGAGAGAGAGAGAGAGAGAGAGAGAGAGAGAGAGAGAGAGGGGGGGAGGAGAGAGAGGGAGAGGGGGGGAGGAGAAAGAGAGAGAAGGATGCGTGTGAGGGAGATTATCACAAATATCTAATGTAATCAATCATAACTCATTGCATTAATATATATACAGTAAGGCCGGCGTTTTGTATATATATAATATATATAATATATATATATATATATATATATATATATATATATATATATATATATATATATATATATGTATGTATGTATATATATACGTATGTATAAAATATATATATAAATGTTTATGTATAATAAATATATATATATATGTATACATATATACATATATATACATATATATGCAGTATAATATATAACCAATTGAACCTCACCCTCTTCCAAGAATTATAAATGCATCCATATTGTAATGTCACATCTCTCCCTCTCCTAAAACTTTAGCAACACCTACATTAGCCAACATACTGACGGGTCACCACCGAGAAATGTCAGGACCTGCTGACGCATAAGCCCCTGAAATTCCCCCTGCGAGAGGTATTACGACCCTAAAACAATTCGCCTTGTACTTCGGTGATTTACTTAAGTTTTTATTTATTTATTTATCTATTTGCTGATGTACGTGTTTTTCTAATAAATTATCTCCTCATTCTGTATTCCCCTTTACTTTCTGTTACTTCTTTCGAATGAACACCATAACATTCTTTGGAAGCTTGAATTTCAAGGTCAGTGCCCCTATGGTAGGCTTGTTCCATGTGAATAGGGTTCACCTTCTGAATAATAATATATTTACTATATAATTGTGGATTTTTATTACTCACAATAATAATAATAATAATAATAATAATAATAATAATAATAATAAGTAAAAAATGCGCCGTTGTTTCTTCAGCTTGATCGAGTTTTCTGTACAGCGTATAATCAAGGCCACCGAAAACAGATCTATCTTTCGGTGGTCTCCGTATATGCATTAGGAGACGCTGCCCAAGAATCTTTAACAGCGCCCTATCCTGTATCGTTACCAGAAGCACGATTATGGCTAACTTTGCCCTTAAATAAAATCTTTTAAAAAAGTACTGAGGCTAGAGGGCTGCAATTTTTTGTTTGATGATTGGAGGGTGGATGATCGACATACCAATTTGCAGCCCTCTAGCCTCAGTAGTTTTTAAGATCTGAGGGCGGACAGAAAAAGTGCGGACGGACAGACAAAGCCGGCACAATAGTTTTCTTGTAAGGAAAACTAATAATAATCATCATCATTATCATCATCATCATCATCATCGCACCCTTATCCTATTTAGCAACATTTGAAAGTGAGCAGGGATAAAGTACTGATATGAACCAACAAGCTTTCTTGTGTTGATATTGTATTACAGGCCCTTAAATCCACAGGACATTAATATTAGTGTGTTTACATTACAATAAATCCTCATAAATATGCATCACAAAGATGCTAAATACAAGTCAACGACTTACTGGCAGCCCTAACCGATGCTTCATACGGTTATCCAGCACTGGCCAAAGATTCGTTCTCTACTTACGGTCGTCGACTTGTCTGCATCTTGTTTGTGATATGTATACGATAACGTGCTGACATCAGTTTCCTTGTTTTACTTTAATGTGGATGCACCCTTTTATTACAGCAGTAAGGCCTCCATACACGTCAGGTTTCAGAAGTATCCCTTTCACAGTGACTGCATACTACACCAATTACAGGAAGTGACTATATACAAGAACTGAGCTGCTCAACATTCTTACAGTGCAAGTAAGGTCAAAGAAAAGTCACCAGATGCAAGCAGAATCTCATAATGGACAAAAATGACGCTACACCAGGATCAAGGACCCGGTAAAGAGATAATCCACAATGAAATCCATCAAGATATTGTCAACCCACGTTTCAGAAGTCACTGGCTGGATGACACTGTGGCAGGAGGAACAGAACAGATGATTCACTGTGTCTGAATCTCCAAAACACCAACCACAGACACATACAAGTGGATGCTGTTCATCACAGTTTTGTGTGACAAACATTTGAATGTTCAGCAAATAGACGAGATCACAAGCACATTTTTACAAACTTCTTGGTGAAGAGTAAGGTGCATGCAAAATGGGTTCCATGAATGCTGACACCAGAACAGAGGCTACCTAGAGTGAAAACAACGGGACACTTCTAACTCGAATACAGGCTGATGCAAACAATTCTTATACGGTATTATCAACCTATGATGTGATAAAACTTCAACATTTTGAAAATCAATTTACGACTCGAAGCTACGAACAGAAAAAAAACATGGTTCTGCAATGGTGAGAAAAAAATTTAAGCAATGCCATCTTTGATTTGGGGTTTGGAGGGTACGATTAAGCTAGACTACATAGGAAAGGGTTTGAACAGATCGGGAGTTTCACAATTCATCAAAACATGGCAATCAAAAAGCATTTGAAGATGAAACGCTGAGTGTAGCTGTGAGCAACTCTGCTGCTGCTCTAGAGCAATGTCTTGACCACACAGCACAGGCAGGCGCGATTGAAGTGATCACACGGTATTTTAAATTGCTGCCTTGCCAATCACTTCACAAACTGCCTTCGCCTGACTTGTACCGGCTTCCAAAACTTAATTCCCATCTTCCGGTCACAATCTGAGAGTAACAATAAAGTCAGTTACATTGTGGAGGCGTATATGAAGGGTATACACACACACAGATATATATATATATATATATATATATATATATATATATATATATATGTATATGTATATATATTTTATATATATAATATATATTATATAATATACAAATAATATAATATATATACATATATATATATGTATGTATACATATAGTGTGTGTGTGCATAATAAAAGTGTAAGCAGATTTAATCCGACAAATAATCCCAATTCTTCTCCATCTGCCGCAAAAAACAAATGAAGAAGCAAATACAATAAACAGAATATGTTCAGAGCCCTCTCAATGACAAATATGAAGCTCGCAGCTGCAGTGAGTCATGTGGGACTGACATCCAGTTTAATATCCGAGAAAAACAAAACAAAAAAGGGAGAATGATACTTCCATGCCAACGTAATGTTACTTTCCCAACTATGCTCAAATGTTTTCGGAGGAAAAAAAAAAATTCTTGCGACAAAGGGCTTCAACTATCATTTACAATTCTGAAAAAAAATATACTTTAAAAGATTTAACAGAGTACGCTGCATTATGACGGTTCTGGAATCCAAAACAAATGCTCTTTTTAGGAGGTCGCCTTGAATACGTTCAACTAAATTGGTTTGTAATACGCGCTGGATAATGGATATCATCAAGCGACACTCAGAGACGAGTGCAAATTACCTGATATGTGACAGACAAGGTCGAAAAAAATGGAGATATGAAACGTTCATTAGGCCAGGAAAATGACTGAAAGATAAACTAACTGCACATTACCAGAAACTTGACAGACACAGATGCAAGATATAGGAGAGGTTAAGTAAGGCAGGAAAATGACTGAGAGATACATTAAGCGCCACTAGAAGAATAAAGGCACGCCTTTCAAGAATAGTCTCTGAGTATGTGTGTAAAAACATAGTCTCTGAGTATGGGTGTAAAAACCAGTAAGTCTTCACAAGCCTCAGTGACTGACACAATTGCAAGAGGTTTTAGCTACAAAAGATAATTCATGATTTTCTGTGATGCAGAAAATCCTGGTTACATGACAATATAATTTTTTTCCACATACTTTCCCTATGAAAACAGATGATATAGAAATAAAAAAAAATCCAAAAAACAATATTTCAAAAATTAACCACAGATAAAAAATATAAGTTCGATTAGAATACTTCGAAGAGAAACTGGTCGAAAAAGGATTATGGGAACAATGGGCTCAAAACGGATTACAGGAAGAATGATCTCAAAAAGGATTACGGGAACAATGAGCCCAAAAAGGATTATGGGAAAAAAGACCTCAAAAAGGATTACGGGAACACTGAGCTCAAAAAGGATGATGGGAACAATGCGCTCAAATAACCATGAAACTCAAGTCCCGGAAATGTGAGAGAGAAAGATTAAAAAAAGCTCTGGGTGAAATGGCGTTTCCAAGATATTCCTTAAAGCCTCCATTCAAGACATATCAGAAGAAGAAGAAGAAGAAGAAGAAGAAGTATTGCAGAAAACAAGACTTTCATTACTGAAAGCATTACTACCGAAAGCTTGTGCTTTTTCACACATTACTTTACTGTCAAAAGTTTTATTTTGGGCCTCGCTGAATATAAGGAAAATCACGTGGCCCAAAAAGCATCAGTAATGCCGCTTGGCTCTTTGCCACGGAAGAAAGAGTGGAAGATATACTGTCATACTTATCATTCATTTGAGACTGTGTAATACAATTCCCATTGAATCTCGGCAGCACTGTCTTGCAAAGATGGGGTAACAACTCACATTTTTTTTTCGTCGGTAACGAATCTTTCATTAATTCTTTTCAGGGAATTGTCACGGCCACATGTCATTTGTAGGAAAACTGTCAAGTGGGTAGATTGCCAAATGCCCACATTAATCCCTCTCATATAGGAGAATTTTTAAACAAGGATAAAAGGTATTGAGGTCCTAAATGGATAGATTGCCAGATGCCCAGACTAATCCCTTTCATACAGGACAAGTTTTAAACAAGGATAAAAGGTATTTAGGTCCTAAATGGATAGATTTCCACATGCCCAGACTAATCCTTTCATAGAGGAGAAGAGTAAAGGGTATTAAGGTCCTAAATACATTTAAAAAATATGATTACATTAATTGTTCTGAAATTATCAAGAGTGACAGAACAACTTTGTACAGTATCTGTGAACCTCCTTTCACGTGCTGTCGATTTCTCCAAAAATCCAGACTACGTTTCGAGCCCTGGGTCAAGTTACTCAATATTACTTCTGTTAAAAACGTACCAGCACCTCAAATAGAAAATAACACATTAAAGGTAACCAAATCAAGTCAAACCGTAATCGTTAATAACTGGGATGTAAATACCTTGATAAAAAAAAAAAGCATAGTAAAAGGTAATATGCGAATAATGCAAGCCAGGAAAATTAAATAACCCACAGTTTCTCAAACGAAGACTCGACAGCAAGTCACACTTCACAACCTTCCTCGCTGGGGCGATAGATCCCTTCACACGTGGGATTCCAAAGGCCAAGGAACTTGAAGAAAGAGATTCGTGAGATTTCGTTGCAAACTTTAATCAACTCAAAATCACAATTCGGTCTGGGTCAACTTCCCTACTGAGCTTTCCAGACTTCCTGATTGGAATGGGTCTTTATTCCACTGTCCAATTAAGGCTCTGATTCCGCTCTTGAACCACGCCTGATTTCATTCTCAAATAATTCCTTCAGTTGAAATGCTTCTGTCAATGTGTTGAATGCGTATCTAACGTGTTTTAGCAATTAAATGAAGGGGTTCAGAATCGCTGTTCAATCGTTTTTATCGTTACAGTTTGAAGTTGAGTTCTTGTTACTTTCTTTTCCCCTCTTGGAAATGCCACAGAGAAAGGTTTCATCAATTCTGTGTCCGGATTGAAACCCAAACTAAAAGTTTTATTGGAATAATATTCTTTTCTGATTTTTTATTGCAAAGCAAACTGAACTCACAAAGCTCAAGCGTACATAAAAACGCAGAAATCTCATGGATTTTTTTCAGCGAATTTGTCCCTGTAAAAGATGATATAAAAAAAAAATCTTGAATAATGAACAAACATTGACGCACCCGGTACAAAATAAGGCAAAAAGTCCCTGCAGGCAGTGAGGATGGAATTTACGTAACAATCATGTACACTATTAATGGAGTCGACTGCTCACTTGCGTGAAAGTTACAGTACGACCTTTAAAAACGCGCACCTCATGAATTTCGGCCCATTTTGAATGCCACGCTACGCCATCAGCTTCACTCGGTTTAGCTCAATAATTCTCTGAGCTTAATCCCAACCTTCAATCAGGAAGAAGACATTGGCAAGGACGTACTCTAGTAATTCAGATCAACATGAATTTAAATTCCATTCGGATACGGTTGAGCCTTATTTCCATTTTATACAGCCCTCAATAAGGTTTCATTTCCAAGCAGTCATTCAAATCACGCTTTTACTACGGTCAAGTTTCCGCTTGAAACTTGAGAAACTTGAGTTAGATTCATGCTAAGCAAGACATACCTTCAGTTTTGTTTCCCTGCCAATAACAAGGTCGGCATACTAGCTATCTACTAACTAGCGCTGTTTTTACAACAACTTTGACATCAAAACCCAGTAAAGTTTCAAATACACCTACTAATTTCATTCATGGTTAAGGTTTTTCTTAAAGAAAAATTTTCTTATCTACTATCCATTTCAGGGACCACAAGTCATCGTTTTTCTCAGATATCTTTCAAACTAATTACTTGATCGAAATGGTTCTTTGACACAGTGTACAAGACACCTCCCGCTAATTTCTGGTAATATAGTGCATTGTCAAACGGTGTTAATTAAGGCGTTTACTCTTGACTTTTAAAGGCAAAGTTGCATGAGTCAGCAGGACTAATCTACGCAATCGAACGTCCGCTATCCCCCATAGACAGGAAAGGGGGGGGGGGTGGAGATGGGGAGGCCAGGAAAGTGGGTTGAGGGAGGGATGAGGAGGAGAAGGGAGAGGGAGGGACGGGATGGGGATAAAGGACGTTCAAATGCATAGTTAGGTGATGCTTGGCAACACCATGTAAGTCAAGAGTAAACGATGGCTTGGTCGGTAGAGCAGCAACCTCAGACTTCATAGAGGTCTGTGGCGAGGGCTCAATCCCGCAGCCAACCGGTCAGAGAAGGCGGACACTTTGCTATCCGTGTAGACACCCCGGGATTACGCATGTAATCAATGGATAGGTTAGCTGAAAGCAAATGGGTGTTACAGACTAATACACACATAAACAAAGCCACTCCAACATCTTCTAAAAACATAACAGACACCTCACACGTCTCGAACTATCTACCTAACCGCCCAGTTTTCCTCGCTGCTGGGAGAACGGGAGCTGGGGATTTGGTACAATACATGTGCACATTCGTTACTGGGGTCTAAGCGATGTCAGGCAGGGCAGCCGATCGAGGCTACGGTCTACCCCACCGCCAAATCAAAGTCCTTCAAAAGAAGGCATCGTGCTTACCCCATATAAAAATGGGAAAAAAGCACGTTAAAACGAAGAAAAAAAAAAATATATATATATATATATATATATATATATATATATATATATATATATATATATATTACGTACATATGTGTTTATGTACATTTACAAACAAACATAAATGAAGACAGAACAAATTCCAAGCGGAGAAAATTCTTAAAAACTGCAAATAACTATACTCCAGATCAATTTAAGTACATCTACTTAAATTAATTAAATATGAGAAGCAAATACAAAGAGTAATAGAAAGGATTTAAGGCCACCACAAATGCCACTCCTTAAACAATCTTCGCCTCCAAGACAGGAGTACAGTAAGTTCAAAGCTTCACCTCCAAGATAGGAGTACTGGAAGTTCGAAGCTTCACCTCCAAGACAGGAGTACTGGAAGTTCAAAGCTTCATCTCCAACACAGGAGTACTGAAAGTTCAAGGCTTCACCTCCAAGATAGGAGTACTGGAAGTTCAAAGCTTCACCTCCAAGACAGGCGTACTGGAAGTTCAAAAATTCACCTCCAAGATAGGAGTACTGGAAGTTCAAAGCTTCACCTCCAAGACAGGAGTACTGGAAGTTCAAAGCTGCACCTCCAAGACAGGAGTACTGGAAGTTCAAAGCTTCTCCCCCAAGATAGGAGTACTGCAAGTTCAAAGCTTCACCTCCAAGATAGGAGTACTGGAAGTTCAAAGCTTCACCTCCAAGACAGGAGTACTGTAAGTTCAAAGCTTCACCTCCAAGACAGGAGTACTGCAAGTTCAAAGCTAAGTTTCTTCTCTAGATGTCGAAAAAAAAAAAAAAAAAAAAATATATATATATATATATATATATATATATATATATATATATATATATATATATATATATATATATATATATATATATATATATATATATATATATATATATATATAAAACTGCATCACTGGACCATCCACTCCGCACAGATCCGATACTAATTTAATTTTCAATCGCCTTAAAAGGTCTTCTGGTGTGGATTTGCCTTGACAAATGGGGGCCCCCAATTCCTTTTATCCTAATTGGGAAAGATCTCTATGCAAATCTGTAAGGAAGGAATGACATTCGGGCATAACTGTCATTCCAAAATAACGATGAAGAGTGTGAGGGAACATTCACACATTTGTTTGTTTATGTATATATATATATATATATATATATATATATATATATATATATATATATATATATATATATATATATATATATATATATTTAGATGTACAATATATATA
Organism: Macrobrachium rosenbergii; assembly: GCA_039081455.1. Lineage (NCBI taxonomy): Eukaryota > Metazoa > Arthropoda > Malacostraca > Decapoda > Palaemonidae > Macrobrachium > Macrobrachium rosenbergii. The sequence continues at coordinate 8,629,246 of JANJGK010000033.1, read as the reverse complement.
TATATATATACATACCTACATATGTACAAACAATTATAATATCCACAATACCCTCTTATACGCTTGCCACTACAAAGCCTAAGATCAGGATGGAAAAATGGAAAAATAAATAAATTATGGCATATAATATATACATATTATACACATATATATAAACATAATACACAAAATGAACGCAGGATTAGGTGTAAGTGAAAAAGATTTATTTATATTGGAATTCCTTTTATTTAGTCACTCTTGCGATCTACTAAAGTCACTGTCGAAGTGGTGGCTCCAATCTCAAATGCTTCATCACTCCCAGACTGTTGCGGGTCGCCCCTACGGAAAAAGCGCAGTAGCTGTCATCGTTCTCTTTCAGAAACAAGATTTTGAAAGCGGGCCAGGCAATTTCACGGATTCACAGCCCCGAATTAGAAAGTCATTAAAAAGAGAGTTTGGAAAAGAAAGCAACAACTCTGCATACTGCAGCACAAAGAGTTTGCAAAAGTAGAACATTTTTAAAGTGGCTTGGGACAGCCTCTTGGTAGAAGATGTATGTGCGTATATGTGTATGCGTATGTCTGCGTGCGCAATGCACAGCTACTTTGCCATTTGAATGCCCAGCTCCGGAATTCATTCTTCGAGGTGAACGACACAAACGAAATCTGAAAGAATTTTGGGAATGTTCTCAGGCACGAGACACCCATGAGAGGGCCCTGCTTTTCGGAATAGAACAGTATAGAACGTACAACTGAGGCCGAAGACCAGGCGCTGGGACCTATGAGGTCATTCAGCGCTGAAATGAAAACTGAGAGCGAAAGGTTACAAGGGTGTAACAGGAGGTAAACCTCGCAGTTGCACTATGAAACAATTGTGAGAAGAGGGTGGAAAGTCAGATAAAAGAGAGAGTATGAACGGAGGTCCAGTAAAAGGAATGATGGGGGTTGCAGCCAGCCCTTCAAAAAATACTACAGGAGACCCCACAACCCGACTATTAAGAAAAGCGAATAAGTCAGTATTTGACAATTAGAAACGAAAGCAGTGGATCTAATATTTCTCTCTCTCTCTCTCTCTCTCCCTTCTCTAAATCCTCCAGGAACTATGCTGGAAATCAAAAGACATCCTCAAAGAGCCTCGCTCATAGCCAGGTGCCTCAAACAAAGATGAAAATAAAACAAGACACAAGAATATCATGAAAGGTCCGACAAGTGTACCCAGTCCCGGAAAAGAATATAGAATTTAGGCCAAAGGCCAAGCACTAGAACCTATGAGGGCATTCAGCGCTGGAAAGGAAATTGAGAGTAGGTAGGTTTGAAAGGTGTGACAGGAGGAAAACCTCAAAGCAGTTGCACCATGAAATAATTGTTAGGAGAGGGTGGATAGCAAGATGGAAGAGAAGAGAATATGAATGAAGGTACAGTAAAAGGGATGAAAGGGGTTGCAGCTAGGGACCGAAGGGAAGCTGCAAAAAGCCTTAAGTAATGCCTGCAGTGCACCACGTGCTGCCCTTTATCAATTTTCCCCCATCCTAGCACCTCAGCCAAGCTCTAACAAATATTTTACGTGCCTCTTCATCTACATTTCATGCAAAAGATCCATCATTTCACATACATTAGATTCACATCCAGAAAATTTACACCCACTTCTTTTACCTAGCCATTCTCGTCACTTCAGCGTAAATGTCGCATCAAACCAGTCACTCTCATCAGCAAATCCTCACACCAGCCTCGCCGCCACTATTATAAAAAACTTCTAGGTCCTCTCAACAAGCAGGCAGACCTGCGTTAAATCTTCAACCCTATGGGTTTTTACTGACTTCACTGCTGTTATTTCTAATTATAGTCTCTTTTGGCGTCCACTATCTTCTCTAGGGATACTCCTGTATGCTGACACTCTTGAGCCACCTCATGATGTAACCCTAGCTTCAGATTCCCGTTTTTTCTGTTGTCAGATTGACAGCTCGAGAGAAAACGGAGATGTTAATTCATTCGATGAGATCTTGTATGCAGACAATGCAGTCTTATGACGTCTGCTCATTATAATTTAACAAATGGATCTTTTAAATTACACTTATTTGACTGAGGTGGATTTGGTTAGTTTTGTTCAAATTGTCCTTCCTTCTCCAGTGCAGTACTGGGTAAATGTTAACACACGAAGGCATCCTTTAGTAATATAATTGTCTGGCTGAACAATCCAGTACAGGTGCGATAATCTAAGAAAATCGCTCGATAATGAGAAATTTCCCGTACTTTGTCAATATTTCTATTTGCACATCCCGGGGTGCCTGGTACCAAACATGGCAGAAACTCCAGCCCCTCTAGGGGGATGAAAGTGAAAATATGGACAAAAAGCGACAAATTCCTCAACATCTCGGTCACTTTCTCTGATTATCTCGACTGTACTGTCTAGCCAAAAAATTATTATATTAATATATCTTCGTGAAGCCTTCTCCTCTACGTGTACCCGGCACCGTTGATTTAAAGGAAACCAATACACCATCAAGAATGTGTATTGAACTTATTATGACAAGCCTATCGTCCCCTTTTTGGGCAAAGTGTCGAATATGCATTTTTCCAATCACTTTGAGGTGGCTGCATCGATGGTGACTTTATCAGCGTCTTCTTGTTTCAGCGAAGGATCAAGTCAGTCTCTCTCTCTCTCTCTCTCTCTCTCTCTCTCTCTCTCTCTCTCTCTCTCTCTCTCTCTCCATTCTCCATACGTCCTGAATGGTGAGAGAGACAGACTTGATAATTTGCTGAAACAAGCAAGCAATGATGAATCACCGCCAAAGCGATTACTTCAAATATTTGAGAAATCCATAATTGAGAAATTCACATTCGACGCTTTCCCAAAAAAGGGACCACACATTCTATTATTATTATTATTATTATTATTATTATTATTATTATTATTATTATTATTATTATTATTATTATTATTATTATTATTCAGAACATGCACCCTATTCATATAGAACGAGTCCACCATAGTGGCCACTGACTTGAAATTCAAGCTTCCAAAGAATCCGATGTTCATTCGAAAGCAGTAACAGAAAGTAATGAGAAATACAGAAAGAGGAGATCAGTTATTAGAAAAACAGATAAATCAAAGTAAAAAAAAAATAAATAAAAATGTAAAAAAAAATTTTTTAAATAAGAGTTGAATTGTATGAGGGTAGCGATACGTCGCATCTTCGCTGGAACTTCTGAAGAAGTTCCAATTGCACGACATCCTCAGTAGGGAGGCTGTTCCACAGTCCAGCGGTGTGAGGAATAAAGGACCTCTGGAACTGAGAAGTTCGACAGTGGGGCACATTGACTGCATATGAAAGATCTCTGTTAAACTACAACTGATGAAAAATTGACAAACAAGAGACCATCCGTCAATGGTCCAAGTCATAACTGCTAATATTAGGAACTAGAATCCTACAACCATGAAGGTTTCTTTGCATAATTGTAATTTCAGTTACATAAAATGTTCAGAAGTAACATTCCACAAACTGCTGCCTCAACATTCTCCTACACAGCACCTCAATATTCATTTTACATTCCCTCCCTATACTGCTCTTACACGCCGTGAAACACAATGTCGCCAATATACAGCACCGTGTCAGCACCACTCAATTTACTAGAATCCACTCTCTCTCTCTCTCTCTCTCTCTCTCTCTCTCTCTCTCTCTCTCTCTCTCTCTCTCTCTCTCTCTCTCTCTGTCTTGTGAGTGTTTCAGAAATGTTTAATGACACAGGGAAGTCTCTCCTTAATAATGAATTCTTGGAGGCCTGACGTTCATCAAATACTGGTGAACTTACAGCAATAATTAAAGGGACCAGAGGTTCTATTTCTTCGTCGCTTCTGGTAAATAAAATCACCACGACGATGGCCATTCCTGAAGATTATGATAATGACGAAGATCAATCAGTTTCCGTATTATAAACAACACAAAAATGAAGGTGACTTCGTGTCTCATCTGCTTCCAATATCTTACCGTAAAGTGACTTACAACCAGGCGCTCAAAAACTGTCTGTTAATCTATTCATGTTAATAGGATCGGAAAGAGTTGAAGATTTTTCTTCTTTACGTGTTTTTGCTTAACTTGACTTCTGCGTCTCTGTCTGTCTGTCTGTTTGGGTCAAACCTTGTAACTCGATTTTCGACCTGTTCCACTCGTCCGATGGACTTGAAATTTTGCATGGTTACTCAATCCCGGTGACAATACAACCTTACATGATCAGTAGGTCAGCACTGACCTCTAGTGACCCTACAGTGACCTCTCCCAGTATCACAGGATATGCATGAAACTCTTCGGATTTTTCATACATTCTTTGACTCAGTAAATAACTCTTCGGATTTTTCATAACTTCTTTGACTCGATAAATAACTCTTCGGATTTTTCAAACCTTCTTGGCTCAACAGGACACCAATTTCGTTAGCTACAGTCATAAACCGGTTACAGTTGCTGTCAAAACTAAAAGGTATATAATAAAATAATATAAAATATTTTTTTGAACACGCTTTTATTAAAATGCACTAAAAAGTAAAAAATAATTTTTTGTGACACACCAGGATTTTCTCGCAATTAATCATGTCCACATAAATAGAAGTGTGGGGCGCCAAACATGGAAGGAAATGCTACGAGAAATGAAAAAATACATTTCTTTTCTTGTAGCATTTCCTCCAATGTTTGGGCCCCTCGCTCTTATTTATGTGGACATGATTAACTGTAAGAAAATCCTGGTGTGTCTCGAAAAATTATTTTTTACTTTTTAGTGCATTTTAATAAGAGCGTGTTTTAATTTTTCTTTTAATTAAATACCCACATGATTATAAGCAGCAATGGAAGAACAACGGCAATAATAACAATAATAATAATAATAATAATAATAATAATAATAATAATAATAATAATAGTATTGAGTTTTCTCTGTCTTTCTGAACATTGATTTTCCAGGGTTACTGCACTGTGCCAGTGACTCTTCAATGTTTGTCAATAATAATAATAATAATAATAATAATAATAATAATAATAATAATAATAATAATAATAATAATAATAATAATAATAATAATAATAATAGTATAGAGTTTTCTCTGTCTTTCTGAACATTGATTTTCCAGGGTTACTGCACTGTGCCAGTGACTCTTCAATGTTTGTCATTCTGGGAGAGGAAAGCAGTTATATTACAGACTTTGGTAGCTTTATTTACTGAGTAACGACGAGTGTATTCGTCCAAAACAAAGCTACCCAAGTTTGTAACTGCTTTTCCCGACAAGAATGACGAGCATCAGCGAGCTAGTGGCGTAATGCAGTAACCTGAAAAAAATCAATTTCAGAAAAAGAAGAAAAAACTCGATAGATGCAGCTACAATAATAATAATAATAATAATAATAATAATAATAATAATAATAATAATAATAATAATAAGAGTATCATTCACTGATGTGGCAATACCATGGGACGCCAGAGTAGATGAGAAAGAGAGAGGAAAAATGGATAAGTAGCAAGACCTGAAACTCGAAATAAGGAGGGTATGGGGTATGCCAGTGGAAACTGTACCCATCATCACAGGAACACCAGGCACGATCCCAAGATCCCTGGGAAGGAACCTGGAAAAACTAGATGCCGAAGTAGCTCCAGGACTCGTGCAGAAGTGTGTGCTACTAGAAACAGCGCACATAGTGAGAAAAGTGATGGACTCCTAAGGAGGCAGGATGCAACCCGGAACCCCTCCACATTAGAAAACCCACCCAGTCGAATATGATGACTGTGACAAACCATAAATAATAATAATAATAATAATAATAATAATAATAATAATAATAATAATAATAATAATAATAATAATAATAATAATAATACGGAGAACAATTCAGTTTGAAAATATGCCTACGAAAGAGTCAGTGTATGATGTGCATTGGCAAATTTTATAACATACTCTCAAGTTTTCCCAGAAACTCCTATTTCCTTCTTCAGCGAGGAGGAAGCAGTTTCATATTTTCTCTACAACGAAACTGATGGAAGTGGTTTTTTTTTTGTGTGTGAATTAGTGAAACTGAGGACCCATCTAACTTGTCTTGTTATTCATGCCTGATCAGGCGAACACGTCGTCTACCAATTCCTTTCAGATGATGCATTTCACGCCAATTACGTCAATATCGGGAAATGAAACTGAGAGCAATTCCATATATGGATTCGCCAACGTAGAGGGGAAAAATCGATCCTATGGCAACACCGCCGGTTTGAAATGGAACACAGAATTAAGGCCAAAGGCCAAGCGCTGGGAACCATGAGGGAAATTGAGAGTAAAAGGTTTGACTATGAGGGAAACTGAGAGTAAAAGGCTTGACTATGAGGGAAACTGAGAGTAAAAGGCTTGACTATGAGGGAAATTGCGAGTAAAAGGTTTGACTATGAGGGAAATTGCGAGTAAAAGGTTTGACTATGAGGGAAATTGCGAGTAAAAGGTTTGACTATGAGGGAAACTGAGAGTAAAAGGCTTGACTATGAGGGAAACTGAGAGTAAAAGGCTTGACTATGAGGGAAATTGCGAGTAAAAGGTTTGACTATGAGGGAAATTGCGAGTAAAAGGTTTGACTATGAGGGAAATTGCGAGTAAAAGGTTTGACTAGGAGGGAAATTACGAGTAAAAGGTTTGACTAGGAGGGAAATTGCGAGTAAAAGGTTTGACTATGAGGGAAATTGCGAGTAAAAGGTTTGACTATGAGGGAAATTGAGAGTAAAAGGTTTGACCATGAGGGAAATTGCGAGTAAAAGGTTTGACTATGAGGGAAATTGAGAGTAAAAGGTTTGACTAAGAGGGAAGTTGAGAGTAAAAGGCTTGACTATGAGGGAAGTTGAGAGTAAAAGGCTTGACTATGAGGGAAGTTGAGAGTAAAATGTTTGATTATGAGGGAAACTGAGAGTAAAAGGTTTCACTATGAGGAAACTGAGAGTAAAAGGCTTGACTATGAGGGAAACTGAGAGTAAAAGGCTTGACTATGAGGGAAATTGCGAGTAAAATGTTTGATTATGAGGGGAAATTGGAAATTGCGAGTAAAAGGCTTGACTGAGGGAAATTGCGAGTAAAATATTTGACTATGAGGGAAACTGAGAGTAAAAAGTTTGACTATGAGGGAAACTGAGAGTAAAAGGTTTGACTCTGAGGGAAATTGCGAGTAAAAGGTTTGACTATGAGGGAAATTGCGAGTAAAAGGTTTGACTATGAGGGAAATTGAGAGTAAAAGGTTTGAAAGGTGTAACAGGAGGAAAACCTCCCGGTTGCACTATGAAACAATTGTTAGGAGAGGGTGGGTAGCAAGACAGAAGAAAGAGAATATAAATGGGGTACAGCAAAAGGAATGAAAGGGGTTGCAGCTAGGTCCGAAGGGACGCTGCAACGAATCTTAAGCAATGCCCACAGTGTTCCGCATGAGGTGCACTGATGGCACCACCACCCTACGGGGACTGAGTTCTGAGTGGAATGAACCAGTACAATGAATATGTAAAGTTCTCTCTCTCTCTCTCTCTCTCTCTCTCTCTCTCTCTCTCTCTCTCTCTCTCTCTCTCTCTCTCTCTCGTGTACTTTAAATTCCCTGATTATTATGTGTTTCCTCGTCTAATAATATTTTGCAGGCTGCAAAATGAATATTTACCTTTGAATAAGTAATACAGAATTCCTAATGAACATCACATAATTCAACATGCCAGGAGCACTGATCCTAGGCGTTCTTGTTGTAATGGGAATATAGAATTTAGGCCAAAAGCCAAGCGCTGGGACCTATGAGGTCATTCAGCGCTGAAAGGAAAATCGACAGTAAGAAGGTTTGAAAGGTGGAAAACCTTTTGAAGCTGCACCGTGAAACAACCGTTAGAGAGGTTGGAAAGTAGGATGGAAGAAAGAGAACATGAATGGAGGTACAGTAAAAGAAGTGAAAGGGATTGCAGCTAGGGGCCTAAGGGAGGGACGCTGCAAAGAACCTAACAGAGAGAGAGAGAGAGAGAGAGAGAGAGAGAGAGAGAGAGAGAGAGAGAGAGAGAGAGAGAGAGAGAGAGAGACTGTCTAAAAATCACTCTGGTTCTACTGCACTTTGCAACTTAGTCATTCATTCGAGCTTGAATACGCAATGAAAGGACCAGTGAGAACCACCACCAAAGATTTCAGGGGAGCCGGAACACCCAGCGTAATTAGCTGGCTAGGTGATTGCGTAATCTCGTGATTAACATTAAGAACGTAAAAGAAAAAAAAAACTTGGCACTAGATCTTTTATGAAAATTTGGCTTTTCATTGTGTCCCAATACACTGAGGAACTATACTCATCTGTCCTTCGCTTACAAAACGTATTATTATTATTATTATTATTATTATTATTATTATTATTATTATTATTATTATTATTATTATTATTATTATTCAGAAGATGAATACTATTCATATGGCACAAGCCCAACAAAGGGCCACTGACTTGAAAGAAAATCAAGCTTCTCTGGCCTTGGGAGGCAACTCTTTTAGGAGAATGGAACTCCGAGATCAAACCAGTGGTTAGAAAGGACTCTTTAGCCTTGGTAGGCCTTGGTGTATACAAGTGATTTGGTTGCTGGCCTGGAAAACAAGATTGTTCAGTATGCCAATGATGTAACACTTGTGGGTGCCGTAAAATTTTACGAGAAATGAAGCTGCCCTCAGGGAATGGTGTAGTCAGCGGGGTATGAAGCTGAACTCCAGCAAAACGAAAATACCATTGATTAGCAGAGCTGGTATTTCAACAGAGATCCTTCACATTCACAACTGATCCCTGATCCCCTTTATCTGCCGGTAGCAGCCAGATTCGCTGAACAGCAGAAGCACCATTATGCAGTAAATGTGCCTCGCTGTCGAACTCCTCAGTTCCAGAGGTCCTTTATTCCCCACACCGTTGGACTGTGGAATAGCCTCCCCACTGAGGATGTCGTGCAATTGGAACTTAAGAAGTTCAAGCGAAAATGCAATGCATTACTACCTTAATACTATTCTTCTTGCATTTTAATACATTTTTATCTATTTACCTATTTATTTTGTTTCTTTTTTTAATATGTGGGATCTCTTCTTTTGTTTTTCTCTTTACTTCCTCTTAGTTCCTTCTGATGAACACCATAATATTCTTTGGAAGTTTAAAGAATTTCAAGTCAATGGCCCCTTTCGTGGGCTTGTTCCATATGAATAGGTTTCATCTACTGAATAATAATAATAATAATAATCCAAAGAATATTATTATTATTATTATTATTATTATTATTATTATTATTATTATTATTATTATTATTATTATTATCACTCAGGAGATGAACCCAATTCACATGGAACAAGCCCACCACAGCGGCCACTGACTTGAAATTCAAGCTGCCAAAGAATATTATGGTGTTCATTCGAAAGAAGTAACAGAAGGTAAAGGAAAATATAAAAAGAGGAGATCAGTTATTAGAAAAACAGATAAATTAACAAATAAATAAATAAAAATATAAGTAAATTATTAATATTCAAGAAGAATTGTATCACTGCAGTTATTTAAACTAAGCAACCGCAATGTTTAACTATACAGATACAATCATGGGAAGAAAATTAAAATCCTATGAAAATATTACGATCAGGATAACTCAGAAGCATCTCATCACAACATAGACAACAGTACCTGAACTATAGCTATAGGAATGGGAATATAGAATTTAGGACAAAGGCCCAAGCCCTACTGGGGACCTATGAGGTCATTCAGCGCTGTTTGAAACAATTGTTAGGAGAGGGTGGATAGCAAGATGGAAGAAAGATTGCATGAATGGAGCTACAGTAAAAGGAACGAAAGGGGTTGCATCTAGGGGCCTAAGGAAGGGACGCTGCCAAGAACCTTCGGTAATGCCTACAGTGCACCCCGTGAGGTGACGGGGAACTATAATTATCGTTATAGAAACCAAATGAATCCCACAGCCGTCGCCGAGAAAGGGAATGCTTCGCGAATGTCAGGAGCTCTATAATATCGGCAGCAATCAGCAAACTTGTCGATGCCAAAACGAAAGCTGAAATTAACAGCTGGAGGCGTGAGGCTGGAGATGAGTTGAGGTTTGTGGAAATGAAACGCAGGAAAGACATGATGAGATGGAATGTCATTTCCTATGAACTCAAGTATCAAACTGTGCAATACTGTAGAATTTAATTACCCTTTTTAAAATCTTTATATAATTGGAAAGCAGGACAGATATGATTGATGGAATATCACACAGGCTCTCTGCGTCCAACTCATGAATTTAAGAAACAAATGTCTTGTGAAGTAAAGTTAATTGTGCAACGCTAAAAAATCTTATCATCATTTAAAATTTGCATGAATTTATTTACTCTTTCGGGGGTCTATGCCATTAAGACGACGACCCATGTTCTTGTCTGCATGAATTTTCTCGGGTAATAATCAGCAACCAATACTGAACCAGATGAAACTGCTCCACTGAAATGACATATCAGTTTCAACCGCAAATTTTTATATTACAGCATCACCATAATCAATATTGAAAATACGACATACTAATATATATATATATATATATATATATATATATATATATATATATATATATATATATATATATAATATATATATATGTGTGTGTATACAGTATATTATATATATATATATATATATATATATATATATATATATATATATATAAAATATACTGTATATATATATATATATATATATATATATATATATATATATATGCATAACTGAAACGCGAAAATGTGGAACGTGATGAATATATGAGTAAAGACAAAATCCACGAAGGAAAGAGAAACAATGGAGTGCTGCAAGGCCTTTCGACTTATAGTCCTTTACTTAGCCTTGCAGCAATCCCATTGTTTCTCTTTCCCTCGTGGATTTTGTCTTTATATATATATACATATTTATATTTACCATTCTTCAAACATATTTATTATGTATGTATATGTAATACACATATATACATATACATATATAATAAATATATTAGAAGAGTGCTAGATATTCAAGCAGTAAGAACACCACAAATAGGTGGTTCCCGGAAAATCATGGAGACAGACCTTTGATGAAGACAGAGGACGTGAAAGACCAAGGTCTAGAGTCTAGACACTCCCTTGAGAAGGACATTGTGCCATAAATTACGACACAAGGCAGACGAGAACTCACTCCACGTATCAAGGCAGATTTCCCTTGAGGCGATCAAGACCAACAATTAAGAAAAGGTGTACAGGATATGGTTGGGATAGCAGGCTTCCCTAGTAGCGTATGGCGACCTACGGTATTTTCCCGTCACTTGTTTCATCTCACTGCCCTAAAATGGGAAAACTGCAGTATCTGCAAAATGTTCGAAATTGAGATATGCCACCTATTGGGCTCGTGGAACACTAATACACAAGTTACTGCAGTTTCAGAATGATTCTTCAGTGCTTTATTTAGGGGGTCACATTTGCAGTATCTGCAAAATTTTCGAAATTGAGATATGCCACCTACTGGGCTCGTGGAACACTAATACACAAGTTACTGCAGTTTCAGAAAGATTCTTCGGTGTTTTATTTAGGGGGTCCCATTTGCAGTATCTGTAAAATCAGCAGTAAGGCCACGGAAAACTGCAGTATCTAGCATTTTACTCAGTTCTGTATTTCTGCAGATACTGCGGTCTTCCATTTTAGGTCAGTACAGTGTACGGATTTCCGTAATCTGTAACTCTGTTTTCTGAACCACGACCCTCATTCAAAGTGATACGTTGCTTCTCAGACACCTTTCGGTGGGAGAGGAGATGGATGATGAAGATACGGTAACGGCAATGTTGAGGAAACTATTACAAAAGTATTCAGAAACGAAATGAACCCCGTATTCAGTCCATGCATAGATGATCCTATCCATATCCACATAAACGGACACTCATGAAACACCGTAAAATATTCACAAACTTTGACTCGCAACATAACCAACTGGTGCAGAGAACAGGATTACACTCTTCTGGGACTGAAAGTTTTTATAACCAGCAACTTACGCAGTACAGTCGCCAGGTCTCATTTACAAGAGCTTCTGCCCTTGCCAGGATTCGAACCTTGTCCTTTCAGTTTAGAAACAACTATAAACAGCCGACTCTGACCGCTCGGCTATCAAGAGAAATATGGAACAGAATAGAATTTAGAATTTAGGCCGAAGGCCAAGCGCTGCGACCTATGAGGTCATTCAGCGATTTAGAATTTAGGCCGAAGGCCAAGCGCTGCGACCTATGAGGTCATTCAGCGCTAAAACGATGTAAAATAATTATTCAACTACAAACTTACCCGCCAACTATATAATAGTGA
>JANJGK010000033.1:8606931-8611931 GCA_039081455.1 Macrobrachium rosenbergii | reverse complement strand
CCGAAAATCCTATTTAATTCCTACTCCCCATACGTGCAACTGGAATTGGAATATAGAATTTTGGACAAAGGCCAAGCGACGGGACCTACGAGGTCATTCAGCGCTGAAACTGAAATTGAGAGTCAACAAGTAATAAATGCGCCGAAGTTTCTTCGGCGCAATCGAGTTTTCTGTACAGCCGCTACAGCTTATAATCAAGGCCACCGAAAATAGATCTATCCTTCGGTGGTCTCTGCATAATGTTGTATGAGCCGCGGCCATGAAACTTTAACCAAGGCCCAGTGGTGGCCTATCCTATATCGTTGCCAGAAGCACTGTAATGGCTAACTTTAACCTCAAATAAAATAAAAAACTACTGAGGAGGCTAGAGGGCTGCAATCTGGTATGTTTGATGACTGGAGGGTAGATGACCAACATACCAATTTGCAGCCCTCTAGCCTCAGTAGTTTTCAAGATCTGAGGGCGGACAGAAAAAGGGCGGATAGAAAAAAGTGCGGACGGACAGACAAAGCCGGCACAATAGTTTTCTTTCACAGAAAACTAAAAGGTGTGAAAGGTGTAAAAGGAGGGAAACCTCGCAGTTGCACTATAAATAAATTGTTAGAGAAGGTGGACAGAAAGATGGAAGAAAGATAACGTGAACAGAAGTAAAGTAAAAGACAGGGGTTGCAGCTAGAGGCCGAATGGACGCTGCTAAGAACCTTCCGTGATGCCTACAGCGCACCGCATGAGTGTGCATTGAAGGCACTATCCACCTTCGGGGCATTCGTGCAATATCCGTATCGTATTACAGCTGAAATATCGCAGTTCAAAACGGTGGATCTTTCCGTGTTTTGACATAGGGTACATTATCATTTTTACAACTGTAAGCATCTTTTGCAATTAAGCTGTGAAATTTCCATCGAACCTTTCAACAAAAATCTCTCTCTCGCTGCGAACATTTTTCCCAACTTTGAAATGGCAGTGCTCAGCGTAGTACAGTACCACTCGAATTCAGTCCTCAAATTACCCTTTCATTTACAAAGCAACGGAGCAAAACTATGTGATTCCATCAAATAAAATCTACTTTCAGTTCATGACGCAATGAAATGCCAAAATCAGAGCAAGTTGTACTTTTCCTAGGATACGAACCTACTTTTTCATAGACAGAATGGAATGGCATATAAAATTTAGGCCAAGGGCTGGGACCTATGAGGTTATTCAGCGCTGAAGAGGAAATTGAAAGCAAAAAAGGTTTGAAAGGTGTAACAGGAGGAAAACCTCAAAGCAGTTGCACTATGAATCAATTATTAGGAGCGGGTGGAAAGTAAAACTGAAGGAAGAGAATATGAAGGGAGGTACAGTAAAGAAATGAAAAGGGGGTGGGGGAGCAACTAATGGTCACAGGAACGCCGGCGCGCGCTTTGCACTGGGTACTCCATCCTGACAGCTCCAACAGTACAAATTGAACGCTCGAGTCAAAGAGCAACAATAGCATGTCTATCAAGACGCTCAGAAGTTACTTCGGCGCAATCGAGTTTTCTGTACAGAGTATAATCAAGGCCACCGAAAACGGTGGTGGCCTGTCCTATATCGTTGCCAGACGCACGATTATGGCTAATTTAGCGTTAAATAAAATAAAAACTACTGAGGCTAGAGGGCTGCAATTTGGTATGTTTGATGACTGGAGGGTGGGATGATCAACATACCAATTGCAGCCATCTAGCCTCAGTAGTTTTTAAGATCTGAGGGCGGACAGAAAAGTGGGGACGGACAAATCCGGCACAATACTTTTCTTTTACAGATTTGCCTGCCGTGACTAGTTTTTCAATCTCAATGAAATTTCAGCGAGAATTCCACTGAAACTCAAAACAAAGAATACACGGGAAAGATTGGATAATATATAAAAATTCAATCAGCAAAAGTATTCAGTTCCAGTTTTGCAAGAAAATGGTGGTACTCTCAGCAGTGATAATAATGGTTCCCGCAAAAGATTTAAGCCCCTGTAGAATAATTATACCACAGAAACCTTTCTTATAAACAACATAGTAAACTAGTAATTGGATCTTTCTTATAATATATAATGATGTGTACAAGACTAACGCATTTAAGTGATTGCTGTAAAATAGTCTTTTCTAGGGAAAAGTGATTTAGCAGTGTTTCTCATATAAATATATAAATTACATACTTTATATATATATATATATATATATATATATATATATATATATATATATATATATATATATATAATACATATATATATACATATACATACACACATATATAACAATAGGTTCAAGACTACGCCTTTAACTGTTGGCTGTAAACAAATGTTTCCTTTCTCAACAAGGAGAAATTATTTAGCAAAGGGTGTCTCTATTAAAAAAAAAAAATACTGCTGCCGTTTTATCTGGATAACTGAATACTCCCTGATTAAATCTAGACCTCTGTTACAGGCAGCGTGAATCAGTGATCAAATGACATACCACGGCAAGACAGGTTCAAGGCAATCAATAGAGAACAAAATTTGCGACAGAACTAAACGTGAAGGAAGCCGAAATGAGAACACACGAGGGGAAATCGTTCAGTAAAGACAGTTCGAAGGATTAGAGATAACGAGAAAGTGCTGAATTCGATGGATGGCCGTGTGGGGGTCACGAAGAGCTTTAAGTGTCCTAGAGAGAGAGGAGAGAGAGAGAGAGAGAGAAAGAGAGAGAGAGAGAGAGAGAGAGAGAGAGAGAGAGAGAGAGAGAGAGAGAGAGAGAATTGAACTGAATACGAAATTTAGGGCCAAAGGCCAAGCCCTGGACCAATGAGGTCACTCAGCGCCGAAACGGAAATTGACAGAACGTTCAAAAGGCGTGACAGGAGGACAATCTCGCAGTTGCACTATTAAAAAATTGTTAGGAGAGGGTGGAAAGCAAGACGGAAAGAAGAGAATATGAAGGGAGGTACAGTAAAAGGAACGAAAGGGGCTGCAGCTAGGGGCCGAAGGCACGCTGCAAAGAACCTTAAGTAATGCCTACAGTGCGCCGCATGAGGTGCACTGACGGCACTAACCCCCTACCGAGAAGAGAGAGAGAGACAGAGAGAGAGAGAGAGAGAGAGAAACTTCGCAGAAGCTTCAAGTGTGCCGGAGAGAGAGAGAGAGAACTTCGCAGAAGCTTCAAGTATGCTGGAGAGAGAGAGAGAGAGAGAGAGAGAGAGAGAGAGAGAGAGAGAGAGAGAGAGAGAGAGAGAGAACTTCGCAGAAGCTTCAAGTGTGCCGGGGAGAGAGAGAGAGAGAGAGAGAGAGAGAGAATACATCATACGTAAACACGCCTACAATTATCAAAACGGACTTAGTTAAAATAAATACGCTTCAACTTAGTTAAAATAAATACGCTTCAAATTAGCATACCAATGCATCAACCAGCATTCCAGTCAAGCAAAAAAAATAAAAAATGAACGAGTTTACTAAAAAACCAAATGGAACTGCTTATGAGCCTTTTCACAATCCTCTTTTCATGGTGCAACGCTAAAATTGCGTTCTAACGATTTATCTCGAAATAAAATTTTAAAAAGCAGCAACCATATAGCTGGGAAGACGGCCTCAATGCCAAACAAGTAAACACTGCGCCGAAATTTCTTCTGCGCAATGGAGTTTTCTGTACAGCGTTATAATGCTGTATGCAACTTTCAGCCACGGCCCATGACACTTTTAGCTGCGGGACCATGACACGTTCTGCCACGGCCAGGTGGTGGCCTGTGTTATTGGTACCTACAGCAGCGCTGCTTGACCTACGATCATGGCTAACTTTAACCTTTAATAAAATCAAAACTACTACGGCTAGAGGGCTGCAATTTGGTATGTTTGATGACTGGAGGGTAGATGATCAGCATACCAATTTGCAGCCCTCTAGCCTCAGCAGTTTTTAAGATCTGAGGGTCGGACAGAAAAAGTGCGGGACGGACAGACAAATAGCCATCTCAGTAGTTTTCTTTTACCAGAAAAATAAAAGTGAATTATTATGCAGGAACAAATCATATTATATAATCAAAATACGTAACCACACAAATGCACAAAATATTGCATATCTCGTATCTCGTATTCAAGAATAC
Source organism: Macrobrachium rosenbergii (assembly GCA_039081455.1). Lineage (NCBI taxonomy): Eukaryota > Metazoa > Arthropoda > Malacostraca > Decapoda > Palaemonidae > Macrobrachium > Macrobrachium rosenbergii. Next base: position 8,607,848 of record JANJGK010000033.1, on the reverse strand, counting down.
AGACACATGAACGGTAAAGGGCGGAGACTTGCAATCATCGTGAAGTCCAGGCCATTCTCTGGATCTGGTACACTCAAAATATAATCTGAGCTCTACATCCTCGTGAATATTAATCAACCACCTCAATGTGAAAAGGATATGAAGTGAGAGTGTCCAGAGGTGCTAGCAAATCTATCTGTGAGGGCATCCCATACAATTCACTTGAGAGAGAGAGAGAGAGAGAGAGAGAGAGAGAGAGAGAGAGAGAGAGAGAGAGAGAGAGAGAGTAAAAAATTTTTTAAAAATGGAGAGTTTTATCCTGAAAACACTATGAAAGCCAATACAGGGAAGATCAATAATTTTGTTTCTCTGAAAGTGAATGAGTTATATTTGACACAAGAGGTCAAGGAAGGTGCCAGTCTCAACTACTTGTGTGTCACTAGGGCTTTAATAATGACACGTAGCCTCTTTCTGGACGTCAATCTGCCAGTGGCAACTCCAGAACCAGCCCAGACCGGCACATCACGTCAGTTACTTTACTGCTTAGCGTGAATTTTTTTTTCTTTTTTTTTTTGTCTATCAGTCATCCTATTGGACTGTTTTTTTTGTTTTTTTTTTTACTGTAGGGTTCCGGGTTGCATCCTGCCTCCTTAGGAGTCCATCACTTTTCTCACTGAGAGAGCTGTTTCTAGTAGCACACTCCTTCTGCATGAGTCCTGGAGCTACTTCGGTATCTAGTTTTTTCCAGATTCCTTTTCAAGGATCTTGGGATCGTGCCCAGTGTTCCTATTATTTATCATTATTATTATTATTATTTATTATTATTACTTATTATCTATTATCATTATTATTATTATTATTCTATTATTATCTATTATTATTATCTATTATTATTATTATTATTCAGAACGATGAACGCCATTCATATGGGACGAGCC
>JANJGK010000033.1:8537363-8602363 GCA_039081455.1 Macrobrachium rosenbergii | reverse complement strand
GTTGAATTTTGCTACCGACATCAAGAGGTTAGCTCAGAGGATATAAGTGATATAAGTATGGTAATAACTCACGGCTGACTTCGTGTAAAAGATAATAATTCTAGTGTAAAAAATATCCATTAAAATTATTTACAGAAGATTCAAGTGACGATCAATATAACTTACTGAGCAGACTATACCTACAGCAAGGCGGTGAAGACAAACGCCTTGTGAACGACAATAAGGGCGAAAACAGTGATTCACTTTTTAACTGATGGTTGAGTGAAAATTTATTACAAGTATTATTGTTATGGTCACATCAGTGGATTTAGCTTCGCATTTCATTTTCTCTTCATCCTTCTTATTCACTTTACCCTGTGGGGTATAAATCAGTTTCGAAATGCTAAATATCTATTTATTAATTATTCTTACTTCAGTAGGGTATGAGTTCTTCATTGGATGGGTCGATATCGTCCTCGGCTAGCACTCTCCTAGGCCCGCGTTCGATTCTCCGACCGGCCAATGAAGAATTAGAGAAATTTATTTCTGGTGATAGAAATTCATTTCTCGCTATAATGTGGTTCGGATTCCACAATAAGCTGTAGGTCCCGTTGCTAGGTAACCAATTGGTTCTTAGCCACGTAAAATAAGTCTAATCCTTCTGGCCAGCCCTAGGAGAGCTATCAGCTCAGTGGTCTGGTTAGACTAAGATATACTTAACTTTTTTCAGTAGGGTGTGGCCCACATCTGGGTACTCCTAACGTTATTAACAAGTTAAGCTTACATACATGATATCAGCAAAGTATCCCCATCTGGGAAGGATATAATCACAACAGCTGTGTTCGTTCAAATTAAAGCCAGCGTTACAATGGAACGGGCTCATTCTCTTAGACCAGTCAGTAAGTGAAACTAAACCCCGTGGAAGAGAAAACTTGATCGAAGGGAATGGGAAGTAAACAAAAAGTTCAGGCAGGGATGAAACCCTTTGAACTTTTTAAGGTGCCCATCGGTGAGAGCAAATGTTTAGAAAAGGGGGTCCTGGTACGGCATATGAGAGTCGAGAGAGGAGAATGGAAACATTTCAAAAGGAAGGAAACTGGAGGTCCGAGTCATGGAAGAGGGAACATCTTTTCCAGGAGAAAACTGGTAAAAAAATGGGCAATCGAGTTTTCTGTACAGCGTATAATAATCAAGGCCACCGAAAATGGATCTATCTTTGGGTGGTCTCGGTATAAAGCTCTATGAGCCGCGACCCATGAAACTTTGACCACAGCCCGGTGCTGGCCTGTCTTATGTCGCTGCCAGACGTACGATCATGGCTAACTTTAACCTTAAATGAAATAAAAACTACTGAGGCTAGAGGGCTGCAATTTGGTATGTTTGATGATTGCAGGGTGGATGATGAACAAGCCAATTTCCAGCCCTCTAGCCTCAGTAGCTTTTAAGATCTGAGGGCGGACAGAAAGAGTGTGGACAGAATAAAGTGCGGACGGACAGACAAAGCCGTTACAATCGTTTTCTTTCACAGAAAACTGAAAAGGGAAAAACTCTTACAAACACATTCAACAGGATTCAGTATTTTAGCTTAAGCAGCGGACAGGGGAAAGAAGGTTTCAATTTGGGGTATGGACACAAGAAAACAAAAAAGGAAGGACTGATAAAAAAAAAAATTTTAAATAAAAAGTTTGAGAGAAGTCTACGCACAAAGCTCCCAAGATTTAAACACAACCTTTAGTGGACGCTAAGGATAATCAGTATTACTTCCCGAGCAGAACACGACTGGATAGGAGAAATGAAAAGGTTTCAGTTGGAGAGAATGATAATAATAATAATAATCATTACTTAACGGGAATGACACTTACGCAAGTGCTTGAAATTGGAGGGAGTTTAACGTAAAGAGGGGTGGTGGGATGATTTGAATAGGACATTTTTGAGGTGTGAGGAGTACACTTCTTAGCGAACAGAACAGAATACAGATATTAGGCCAAAGGCCAAGCGCTGGGACCCGCGAGGTCACTCAGCGCTGAAACGGAAATCGTCAGCAAGGTGATCTGAAAGGTGTAACGGGAGGAAAGCCTCATAGCTGCACTAAGAAACAACTGTTAGAGAGGGTGGAAAGTCAGTTGGAAGAAAGAGAATGCGAACACAGGTACAGTGAAAGGAATGAAAGAGGTTGCAGCTAGGGGCCCGAAGCGACGCTGCAGAGAACCTCAAGTAATGCCTACAGAGCACCACGTGAGTTGCACAGACGGCCCAACCCCCTTTCGAGGGCAAAATCTGGAGGCCAAAGAGTGAGCGCAAGATGAGGGCGAGTGGCACAGTGCATGTGAAGTGGCGTAGACCCGAAGTGTTGTTGACGAGTCCTCCGAGTGACGCGGATGTGTGGAATCACTCTTGAAATGCTTCCAAATCAAGTTCATTAGTTGAGAAAGAATGCGAAAATGATTGCCCCGTTGCCCTCTTCAAGTCCAATCTTTTAAATGAAGCGGCCCATTGGTGGGAGAAATATCGGCCCCATAAACCACGTAGACGACCCTCTCCCAGAACGCTTCCTCCAAACTGATTTGAATAAAAAGAAAAAAGGGAAAAATTTATGCCTGGAAATCTAGCCCGCCCATCGACAAACATCCCCAAGTATCAAATCCTTTAGTTTAGGTCTTTATTCGGTCTTTACCTCAAGACTTTAGAATTTAGGCCAAAGGCCTAGCGCTGGGACCTATGAGGTCATTCAGCGCTGAAACGGAAATGGACAGTGAAAAGACTTGCAAGGTGTAACAGGAGGAAAACCTCAAAGCAGTTGCATTGTGAACCAATTGTTAAAAGAGGGTGGAAAGTAAGACGGAAGAAAGAGAATATGAACGGAGGTACAGCAAAAGGGATGAAAAGGGTTGCAGACAGGGGTCTACGGAAGGGACGATGCAATGAACCTTAAATAATGCTAGGATGTGGCCTACTGTAAAAATATTCCTGTCGTAGGATGTGATGGTTCTACAGCGGACTCACCCTTGAAATCTATTCAAATGATTTTTTATTAATCCAAAATCGTTTCCATAAGCTTTGCAGGATATACAATTCAGACCGAAGGCCTGGGACCTATGAGGTCATTCTGCGTTGAAAGGAAAATTGAGAGTAAAAGGTTTGAAAGGTGTAACAGGAGGAACACCCCGCAGTTGCGCTATGAAAGAATTGTTAGGAGAGGGTGGAAAGAAAGATGGAAAAAAAAGAATATGAATGGAGGTACAGTAAAAGGAATGAAAGGGGTTGCAGTTACTGGCCGAATGGACGCCGCCAAGAACCTTAAGTAATTATCAAATTACTCATGGTAGCATGAGTCTTGGAATGGAGAAACAAATCCACAGTTATTTATGGGTACGTGTATTGAAAAGTAAATCTCTACAGAGAGCTTTCGGGAATCTGTTTGAGATTGAAAGGAGGAATCGAACAGATTCCCGAAAGCTCTATTCTGTAGAGATTTAATTCTAAATAAAATATACTTACCCATAAATAACTGTGGATTTGTTGCTCCATTCACTCTTATGCTCATCCTACTTACATTACATCACAAAACATTCTCTCTCTCTCTCTCTCTCTCTCTCTCTCTCTCTCCTCTCTCTCTCGTCTCTCTCTCTCTCTCTCTCTCTCTCTCTCGTACAATTTTGCCGAGTCATTTTACTATTTCTCTCTCCTCCGAAATCAATCTCCACCACAACCAACTACTTTCTAAGCTGTTGCAATCAGCAAGTTCAAAGAATAATTATCATTCTTAACAGAAATCCTTCAATTCCTTTAGTGGTACCCATCATCCTTTCATTTGCGTACTGTCTGCATTGTGTGCTTGCGTGCACGGATCCATGAGAAAAAGAACCTCCGTATCTCCCAGGAATTTCAAAGCAAACTAAGAACTAAAGACTCTCTCCAAAGTTGATTTAAAAGTCGCAGATAAAAACGCGTGAAGCACTAATAAATTAACTATGCCTTGCCTTGAATGCGTACGTGAACCAATGCTGGAAAGGAAACTTATCAATCAAATATTAATCTCATTCGAAATCATAATTTCTGATGACAGAATGCATACGTGAACCAACGCAGGAAAGAAGATGTATTAATTAAATAATTAATTAAATGTGAAGTAAATGTATTAATTAAATAATTAAATATTAATATTAATCTCTTTGCAAACGAGATTGTGTGGGAAGTGAACAGCAATCAATAATCTTTATTACTAACAATTTTTTTTGCTTCCTATTTCTAAACAACTAAAATCTTAACTAAATTCAATGCTAACTGCAATACGTTTCATGCATATCATGATTCCATTTTTTTACAGTCACAATATGGAGGTTAAATTTGCACCAAATTACGTTTTTTGAAGAGGAAATGGATCGAGGACGTTCGATTGCGTAGGTTAGTCCTGCTGACTCAGCGACTTCGCCTTCAAAAGTCCAGAGTAAACGCCGTAACTAAAACCATTTGACAAAAATTAGCGGGAGGTATCTTGTACACTGTGCCAAAGCACCACTTCGATCTAGTAATTAGTTTGAAAGATATTTGAGGAAAAAAGATGACTCGCGGCCCCTGAAATGGATAGTAGTTCGTTCTTCTGTTGGTCTGTTCTACATAAAGGAAAATCAAATACATGACCTTCGAGGCTCTTCACAACAACGTAAATGAACGGACGCTGGTTCGGTTAGAAAACGTGAACTTTATTATTAAGTCTGATTGCGTTTTCATTGATATGAATCCATGCGACTTGAAATACGATAGTTTGTACAAGAGAAAATACAAACAAAAATGAATATAAAAATAAGTCAAAATTAAAATAAATAAAAACAAAAATACCAATAAAAATAAATCAATTCAAAATAATATAAAAAATAACTTTAAAAGTACATTAATAAATTATTTTTTTAAATAAATAAAAATAAATAAAAATCAAATAAACTACTTGTGAGCACGATGCCGGTACCTCTCAATACCTACATAAAGGTTATGAAATCTCAGTAACCTATCAGCTGTAACCGTCATTTTATAGCTCAGTTTCAATGTAGTATTCGGAATCTAACCGAAAATCCGGAATTCAAAGACGACAAGGTTGACAAACGAATGTGTTATTCTTATTATAAAAAAAAATCAAATAAATATTAATGAAAATATGAAAATACAGGACTCCCAACAGAGCCTCTTGTAACGAGTAACAGTGGCTGGAAAACTGTTTGTACTCACCCGCTCAGAATTTTCCCAGGACTCTGAAGCGACGCCCACTATGAATGAGTTTCAGAGCGCGGTCATTCCTTTGACACTTTGCTCTCACTTTGACCGTTAGGTCAATTTTATTAACCTGTTTTTTTAATAAGTGAGATCTCTTTTTTCTGTATATTTCCCTTTACCTTCTGTTACTCCTTTCTAATGAATACCTTAATCTTCTCTGGAAGCTTGAATTTCATGTCAGTGGCCCCTTTGGTGGGCTTGTTCCGTACGAACAGAGTCCACCTTCTGAATAATAATAAGAATAATAATTATACGTTTCTGGGCTATTGTAATATACACTCATTTTCTCACAGCTTGTGACTCGAACTTATTTCATTTTCAGGGAACTCAGAATTTTAAGATCCAGATTACTGATAAAAACGTGACATTCGCTACAAACTATAAAATGCCGCGACCAGGTCTCTTGCAGTTCCCATCTCCTTGACAAAACGAACCTCCGCAAACCGAAATTATCAATATTCAGAGATAGGAAAGCTTACACCGAGGGCTCAAGAGCATACATAATGAGGGGAACCGACACCAAACCACTTTTTTCTTTTCAACCTCTCGGAAGGGGGCCGAAAGAGCATCTTGTAAGACGAGCCGCGGCGTCTTTACCACCACCACACCAAAGGAATCCGCAGTATGCCGACCATTCTTCCCAAACCCCCCCCCCCTCCCCCCCCCAACCACCACCAATGTCACTTCACAATTTTTTCCCCACATTTCCCACACAATGCGGGCCATCCAGAAGCGAGCCCTCTTCGTTGACGAGGAGGGGGTGTTGAGGGGAAAACTATACGCGCCAGCACGAACGCCATCGGCCCCAATTATCGCCGAGGTTTTGAGCCGGGTACGTGCGAGCACACGCGAACGTACAAACACGCAGGGCCCGGGCCTTTAAATACCAAAGGTCACGTGGCAGTAGAGTCCGCAGACCGCGGGAAAGACAGCCGCCGCTCATCACTGTTCCACGCGCACTGGCGAGTCACCAGTCCTGCCACACGACCAGACCCTCTCGTCGTCGACCGATTCGGGGAAATTTTGGGGCGAGAGGAAGAGGAGGAGGAGGAGGAGGATGATGATGATGATGCAGGGAGAGAGAGGGAATGGAAACAGTGAGAGTGAAAGAGAGGACCCCTCGAAAAACATTATGCTCTTGTGGCAGAGTCAGAAGTCCGATGGGTGAGGTCGAGGGCGTCACAAAGCATGTGGTTAAACTGGCAAATCTTCGTCGCTTGTTATAACAATGATAATCACAAAATAATCAAGATCGACCAATTATTATTCAACTTGACGGTCTCTCTCTCTCTCTCTCTCTCTCTCTCTCTCTCTCTCTCTCTCTCTCTCTCTCCTCCTCCTCCTCCTCCCTCTCTCTCTCTCCTCCTCCTCCTCCTCCTCCTCCTCCTCCTCCTCCTCCTCCTCTTCTTCTTCTTCTTTACTATAAACATACAAAAACTTCCCAAAAACCGCTCTCTCTCTCTCTCTCTCTCTCTCTCTCTCTCTCTCTCTCTCTCTCTCTCTCTCTCTCTCTTCTGTACGCTTTTGTGCACATACAAAAATCTTCCTAAAAGTCATTCTCTCTCTCTCTCTCTCTCTCTCTCTCTCTCTCTCTCTCTCTCTCTCTCTCTCTCTCTCCGTTAATATAAACACTTATGTACATGCAAAAACTTCCTAAAAGTCACTCTCTCTCTCTCTCTCTCTCTCTCTCTCTCTCTCTCTCTCTCTCTCTCTCTCTCTCTCTCTCTCTCTTTGTAACACAAGCCTTATTAATCACATGATATGCTTTTGAAAGGAAAGGACTTTGATCGCTTACTCTCTTTCTCTGTCATTGCCGACTTGAAGTCCTTTTTTTCGGAACGCCAACAATGAATCTAATATTCTCAACGCGCGTATCACAAGACAGTTTTCTGTTACGGAAACAGAGTCGGGCACAATGGTGTCCAGCCTGCGTCTTGCTCAAATTATAATACTTTACGGAATACGATAGACGGTAAAAAAAAAATTTTTTTTTAAACATGATCATACCGACATAAGGCTGATTCACATTATAACATCACGTCACCGGCACGTCACGTCACGTCAAAGTACGTGAGAATGTCTTACATGTAATTAAATGGACTTGTTCACACCGTCACGTCACGTCACCATCAACAAGCACACGGCATCCACCGTCACGTGGCGAAACGTTCACTTGGAAAGAATATTTTGACGTGACGTGACGTGACGTGACGGTGCTTCTGCAAGTTTCTTAACGCTAAATCTGAGTCACTGAGGTTAGGCCCGAACTGAACGGGATCGTTTATGTATATAGTGAATACAAGGCACGGCTGATGTGTCGGTGCCGTGACGTGATGTGTCGGTGACGTGACGTGATGTGTCGGTGACATGATGGTCTAATGTGAATCAGCCTTTACTCTAGTATTCACAATCTCCGTACACCGGCTATTTTCTTTTATGTAAAGTCTGGAAAGGAATAAGAAATTCTGGCCAAAGGCCAAGAGAGCCCGGACCCAAGAAGTCATTCAAAGTAAGAACGGAGGTACAGTAAAAGGAATAAAAAAGATTGCAGCTAGGGGCCGGAGCGAAGCTGCAAAGTACAACAAGCAAAGCCTACATTGCACCACGTGAGGTGCACTGCCGGCAATAATCCCCCTCCCCGGGGGTGTAAAGTTTGGTACACAGCACAGCGGCTGGGAATGCGTAGCTCCCTCACAGTACATTAGAATGGGAGTCTCGGTGGAATATTCCCAATTAGTGGCTGGTGAAAAACAACAGAAGGCCTCTCACAGTTGGGTAAAGTTAGCCCAAGAACAGCGTAAGAAGTTAGGGGGGGCGGGGGGGGGGGTGTTGGACACTTATGTTCAAGAGAACCGAGAACGGCGGTGGAAGAGAGTCTTCAAGAACAGAATCAATATCTAATTATTAGATATGATACCCCCTGAGATATCCAAGTTAGCCGAAGCAGTGCAGAACCAGCCTTCTCATTACAATTACCGAAGGCAAAAATATTAAAATACTAAACATGTTGAAAAACTAGAATATTAAACATTTCAATTTGTGTGTGTATACGTATATGTATATATATATATATATATATATATATATATATATATATATATATATATATATATATATATATATATATATATATATATAATCACCCTTCACGCTAGGTTTGTAAAGATTATTCTCTCTCTCTCTCTCTCTCTCTCTCTCTCTCTCTCTCTCTCTCTCTCTCTCTCTCTCTCTCTCTCTCTCTCTCTCATTTTCAATCATTTATGTGGCCCGCGCCTTTCGAAAGGTTGGGAACCACTGGATGAACAAAATATAGAAATTAGGCCAAAGGCCGAGCGCTGGGACCTACGAGGTCACTCAGCGCTGAAACTGAAGCTGACGGTTAAAAGGTTTGAAAGGTGTAACAGGAGGAAAACCTCGTAGTTGTACAATGAAACAAATACAAGGAGAGGGTGGAAAGTAAGAAGAAAGAAAAAAATTATGAACGGAGGTACAGTAAAAGGAATGAAAGGGGTTGCAGCTAGGGGCCTACGGAAGGGACACTGCAAGGATCCTTGAGTATTGCCTACAGTGCACCGCATGAGGTGCACGGACGGCACTACACCCCTACGGGGTATCAAAATCTAATAAAAGAATCCTAGGACGATCTTAAAGAGATGACACTTTGACACGTGGAGAACACAAACTGCTTCCTACAGGAGAAACAAGAAACTGAGATATGAAACCATCTAAGAATGTCAAGCCACACGCAGACACACAGATATATAAGAAAATAATCGACATAAATTTAAAAGCATTAAATCCGTTGCCTCAAACCTAATAGAGCATCAGACCTGCGTCGACAGCTTTCAAAGTTATCAGGGAACACTCAAGAAAGAGGAAAGTTAAATCATGAACAAAAGCAAACGAGAGGGGATATATGTGTGGCAAGCAAACTAAAGGGATATATATATATGTGTGTGTGGCAAGTAAATTCCACGCTAATGAGGAGGATCCAGGGGAACTTCATGAAAAAAAAAACGAGAAATATATGACAGGATTAAATTCACAGAACCCCTCTTGAGACGGTAAGAAGCCTCTCATTTCAAATATCTGCAAACGCGAACAATTACACCATTATGCGAAAAGAAACGTCACATAGGCACTAAAACTATGGGTTTGGTCATTTCTTGGATAGGAGACCAACAGAAAATGGATGGTTGGTATATATATATATATATATATATATATATATATATATATATATATATATATATATATATATATATATATATATATATATGTGTGTGTGTGTGTGTGTGTGTGTGTGTGTATATTATATACATACTGTATATATATATATACACACACACACTGGCAGACCAACCCGGCGCTGCCCGGGAAAACTCTGGACGACAGTAGAAAGAATGAAAGGGGTTCCAGCTAAAGGCCGAAGGGACGTTGCAAAGAACCTTAAGTAATGCCTACAGTACACTGCATGAGGTACACTGACGGCACTAATCCCCCTACGGCGTGAACTAAGCAGAGAATTATTCAACTGTCAATTGAGCATTCAGTCGACTGCGGTGGGTCACAGTCGCATCCAAAACATGCTGGGAACAGCATGTCTAGATGGAAGTCTAAAATCCAGCTACCCAGGTAGCCTAAAAATGCCTAACGTTGCATCATTGTCTCTAAAAGCAACTTTTTCTTTTTTAACTACAGAAAACACACCATAACACCTCTGCACGTGGTGCCATTTTCAAAATTTAAAAATCAAATCCAACAGCACTTTTCTTCCCTCGGACTTGGTTAACAGAGAAAGATTAGGCATTAATTCCGATCAATTGTCACCTCTCCCTCACTTCCCACCATCCTATCTGAGGAATCTGAATTAAGCCACGGTTCATTGATTCTATGTAAATTAGAGTGATTTTTTATTGGTAAAGGGAAAGGGAAGCATAAGAAAATACTTTGATTTTAGACTCACGAGAATATTTTTGCCGAAGTAATGTGGGCCTTGCAAAAAGGATTGAAATATCTTTTCAGAAGTGAAAGCGCCTCCGTGATTAACAAACAATGTAACGATTAGCCTAATCTGATTAGTGAAGTTCTGTTAACTATAAATCACACGCCCACGAATAAATAGGATGAGGACATACTGATCACAAGAGTCAAATAGCGCTTGAAATGGTGTTAAAACCTACGTCATAAAAAAAAAGACACGTTGAAACGGATTCAAAGGGATAGGCTAGTCCCGAGACCCATTTATCTGAAACGTGTCCGATGTACACTGGAGTAATCCAATTACGTGAAGGATACTTCAAGGCTGAGACAGTGTCATACCAAACACACAATTAGGTGGAAAGCTTTTTATTATTATTATATTATTATTATTATTATTATTATTATTATTATTATTATTATTATTATTAAGCAAGACACAAGGAACTCTTCAGATGCAAGTGGCAGGAGAGGGTCTACAGAATATAATACAGAACTTAGGCCAAAGGCCAAGCGATGGGACCTATGAGCTCATTCAGCGCTGAAAGGGAAATTGACAGTGAAGAGCTTTGAAAGGAGTAACAGGAGGAAAACCTCGCAGCTGCACTAAGAAGGAACTGTTAGAGAGGCTGGAAAGTCAGATGGAAGCAAGAGAATATGAACGGAGGTATAGCAAGAGGAACGAAAGAGGTTGCAGCTAGGAGCCGAAGGGACGCTGCAAAGACCCTTGAGTAATGCCTACAGTGCACTACGTGAGGTGCACTAGCGGCCCTACCCCTTACGGGAGAGTGGGCGTATAAATTCAGAGAGTCACATGCAGCCACCTTTTTTTTTCATATATTTCTCATCAAGTTACTGGAAATATGTAATTCAATCACATAACAAATTTGAGAGGAAATTTTGCCCCGGGAAATAACCAAGTCAGCGGAACTCAGAGGTAAGTTCACACCTGCCGCCCATAGATATCAAAAGAAAAGTTAAGTTTACACTGTTACGTACGCAGATTCAAGAAAATTAGACAATGCACTGTGTGTGTGCTTGTGTGTACGCGCGCGCGCTCATCCGGATCAAATATTTCCTGTCCCCTTTACTAAAAATGGAACTGCTGCCTGACCTGAAGCAAATCCATTTTCAGTTTTCTGTAAAAGAAAACTATTGAGATGGCTTTGTCTGTCCGTCTGCACTTTTCCTGTCCGCCCTCAGAACTTAAAATCTACTGAAGCTAGAAGGCTGCAAATTAGTATTTTGATCATCCACCCTCCAAACATCAAACATAACAAAGTGCAGCCCTCTACCCTTAGTAGTTCTTATTTTATTTAAGGTTAAGGTTAGACATGGATCATGCGGCTGGCACCGTTATAGGTGCCAGCCGCCGACGCATCTTCACTTGACCGCATCTGGGGAGCAACCGTTGTGGCTTAGAGTTTCATACTGCAGCACATCGAGAGTTTCATACAGCATTATACGCTGTACAGGAAACTCGTTTGCGCCGAAAAAGCTTCGGCGCACTTTCTACTTGTTATTCCTTGATCTTGAAAACTTATACGTCAAGAAAACTCTTTTAGGTCGAAAAGCTGTAATTCCTTTCGTCCAAGATGAATCAAATTCTTCCTAACATTCATCTTTAACAAAATGGTATTTTCTAAAACAAATCTAATTTCAACTGAGAAGCTACTTCTGAAAAATGATTAAGCAGTGGAAATGGACCACCTGACAAATACAGGGTTTTCTTACAGTCAGATATGCAACTGCATCTCCAAGCTATTTTTCCAACAAAACTGTCTTTTAGCCTTGTGACCAAAAAATCTTGAACTGATGTATGGCATGCTGATTAACGTAAGCTACACCAAACCCCTTATTAAAAAGCACTGTAACAAAAACTCTGCACTTCCTTTCTTTCTTCAAATCTTCAGCTGACAGCCTATCTTACAGAGACAACAGACTATAAAAACGCAAGAATGATGGATTGAATATAGAATTTAGGCCAAACGCCAAGCACTGGGACCCTTGAGATTGGCTCCAAGGGGAAATCAGCCTGCAGAGAAAGAAGTCACAGCAAGAATTAGGCCAAACGCCAAGCACTGGGACCCTTGAGATTGGCTCCAAGGGGAAATCAGCCTGCAGAGAAAGAAGTCACAGCAAGAATTAGGCCAAACGCCAAGCACTGGGACCCTTGAGATTGGCTCCAAGGGGAAATCAGCCTGCAGAGAAAGAAGTCACAGCAAGAATTAGGCCAAACGCCAAGCACTGGGACCCTTGAGATTGGCTCCAAGGGGAAATCAGCCTGCAGAGAAAGAAGTCACAGCAAGAATTAGGCCAAACGCCAAGCACTGGGACCCTTGAGATTGGCTCCAAGGGGAAATCAGCCTGCAGAGAAAGAAGTCACAGCAAGAATTAGGCCAAACGCCAAGCACTGGGACCCTTGAGATTGGCTCCAAGGGGAAATCAGCCTGCAGAGAAAGAAGTCACAGCAAGAATTAGGCCAAACGCCAAGCACTGGGACCCTTGAGATTGGCTCCAAGGGGAAATCAGCCTGCAGAGAAAGAAGTCACAGCAAGAATTAGGCCAAACGCCAAGCACTGGGACCCTTGAGATTGGCTCCAAGGGGAAATCAGCCTGCAGAGAAAGAAGTCACAGCAAGAATTAGGCCAAACGCCAAGCACTGGGACCCTTGAGATTGGCTCCAAGGGGAAATCAGCCTGCAGAGAAAGAAGTCACAGCAAGAATTAGGCCAAACGCCAAGCACTGGGACCCTTGAGATTGGCTCCAAGGGGAAATCAGCCTGCAGAGAAAGAAGTCACAGCAAGAATTAGGCCAAACGCCAAGCACTGGGACCCTTGAGATTGGCTCCAAGGGGAAATCAGCCTGCAGAGAAAGAAGTCACAGCAAGAATTAGGCCAAACGCCAAGCACTGGGACCCTTGAGATTGGCTCCAAGGGGAAATCAGCCTGCAGAGAAAGAAGTCACAGCAAGAATTAGGCCAAACGCCAAGCACTGGGACCCTTGAGATTGGCTCCAAGGGGAAATCAGCCTGCAGAGAAAGAAGTCACAGCAAGAATTAGGCCAAACGCCAAGCACTGGGACCCTTGAGATTGGCTCCAAGGGGAAATCAGCCTGCAGAGAAAGAAGTCACAGCAAGAATTAGGCCAAACGCCAAGCACTGGGACCCTTGAGATTGGCTCCAAGGGGAAATCAGCCTGCAGAGAAAGAAGTCACAGCAAGAATTAGGCCAAACGCCAAGCACTGGGACCCTTGAGATTGGCTCCAAGGGGAAATCAGCCTGCAGAGAAAGAAGTCACAGCAAGAATTAGGCCAAACGCCAAGCACTGGGACCCTTGAGATTGGCTCCAAGGGGAAATCAGCCTGCAGAGAAAGAAGTCACAGCAAGAATTAGGCCAAACGCCAAGCACTGGGACCCTTGAGATTGGCTCCAAGGGGAAATCAGCCTGCAGAGAAAGAAGTCACAGCAAGAATTAGGCCAAACGCCAAGCACTGGGACCCTTGAGATTGGCTCCAAGGGGAAATCAGCCTGCAGAGAAAGAAGTCACAGCAAGAATTAGGCCAAACGCCAAGCACTGGGACCCTTGAGATTGGCTCCAAGGGGAAATCAGCCTGCAGAGAAAGAAGTCACAGCAAGAATTAGGCCAAACGCCAAGCACTGGGACCCTTGAGATTGGCTCCAAGGGGAAATCAGCCTGCAGAGAAAGAAGTCACAGCAAGAATTAGGCCAAACGCCAAGCACTGGGACCCTTGAGATTGGCTCCAAGGGGAAATCAGCCTGCAGAGAAAGAAGTCACAGCAAGAATTAGGCCAAACGCCAAGCACTGGGACCCTTGAGATTGGCTCCAAAGGGAAATCAGCCTGCAGAGAAAGAAGTCACAGCAAGAGGTGATAAATAAATAAGTAAATATTCGGGAATACAGAATAGAACCGATACACCAGAATTCAGGAGACGTCAGAGCAGAATCAGAGAGCAGGAATGGGTTTCCTCCTGGTTGAAACATTTGGAGACCAGATGGTTCCACAACAGCACTAGGCAAGCTTTTCGACATTTCGGTTACGGCCAAGATAAAACTCCTAGCAGACTGAGTGGTATTGAGCCTGATACTAGAAAACAACACGAAAGTTTGCAGCAGCCTGCCTGGTGACCGAGCTGCGTAGCAGAGAGGAGTGAAAAGGATGTTTGTCATTGTACTGTATTTTATGGGAAAAACCATAATGAACTCACTCTATTAAAGCAATTGTACCTTTCTGTTTACTTAGTGAATAGTCTCATTCATATTTGTAATTTCATTTAAAAAAAAAAAAACCATTGTATTGGAATTGGAATATAAGATTTAGGCCAAATGCCAAGCGCTGGGACTTACAAGATCATTCAACGCTGTAATGGAAACTGAGACTAAACTAATAAAAAATGCGCCGAAGTTTCTTCTTCGGCGCAATCGAGTTTTCTGTACACCGTATAATCAAGGCCACCGAAAATAGATCTATCTTTCGGTGGTCTCGTTACAATGGCTGTATGAGCCGCGGCCCATGCATCTGTAACGACGGCCCGGTGGTGGACTATCCTATATCGTTGCCAGAAGCACGATTATGGCTAACTTTAACCTTAAATAAAATAAAAAAAAAAAAAACTGCTGAGGCTAGAGGGCCGCAATTTGGTATGTTTGATCACTGGAGGGTGGATGATCAACATACCAATTTGCAGCCCTCTAGCCTCCTCAGTAGTTTTTAAGATCTGAAAGCGGACAGAAAAAGTGAGGACGGACAGACAAAGCCGGCACAATAGTTTTCTTTTACAGAAAGCCAAAAAGCTTTAAAGGTGTAACAGGAGAAAAACCTCAAAGCAGTTGCACAGTGAAACAATTGTTAGGTAAAGTAAGTATAGCTTAGTTTTACCAGACCACTGAGCTGATTAACAGCTCTCCTAGGGCTGGCCCGAAGGATTACACTTATTTTACGTGGCTAAGAACCAATTGGTTACTTAGCAACGGGACCTACAGCTTATTGTGGAATCCGAACCACATTATAGCGAGAAATGAATTTCTATCACCAGAAATAAATTCCTCTAACTCTTCATCAGCCGGCGGCGGGAATCGAACTCCGGCCCATCGAATGACGGTCTGAAGCTCAACCAACTCGGCCAACAAAGGGCTGACAATTGTTAGGAGAGAGTGGAAAGTAAGGTGGAATAAAGAGAATATGTAGGGAGGTACAGTAAAAGGAATGAAAGGGGTTGCAGCTAGGGGCGCCGAAGGGACGCTGCAAAGAACCCTAAGTAATGCATACAGTGCACCACGCGAGGTGCACGGAAGGCATTAACCCCCTACGGAGGATACGGATATAAAACGCAATGCTCATCTTCCTCCATGAAAACTCGTGCCAGAGAGAGAGAGAGAGAGAGAGAGAGAGAGAGAGAGAGAGAGATCAAAGACTCCCCAGGGACGGCAACATGACGTGAGTTCGAGCTGGTAGGTGACACGCTTGGCATACCTGTCAAAATTTCCCCGTACGTAACGTGTTCCCCGCCGGCTCAAAACATCTGCTTACGATAAATATTCAGAGTGAAATGTGTAAAGTACGTATCGGAAATATCTGTAACGTCCTCTGCAGACGCCAAGGAAAATATATTTGAACATGCGTGTGCCACAGTTAATGTGGGCATTCATAACATATGTATGTATGTATGTATATATATATATATATATATATATATATATATATATATATATATAATATACATGTATACATGTATATATTTATATATTATATATAATATATATACACATATATATAATATATATATATATACATAGATATATGTTACAGGCAGATTGCGAAACCAGGCATTTCGCGAAATGCCTGAAATTTCAGGCAGGTAGCGAAATGCACTTAGGGACATTTGATCCCCCCACCCGGGGCCTAGTACTAAACACGGCGAAATACATTTGAACCCACAGGGGCTAGTACTAAACACGGCGAAATACATTTGACCTCCTCAGGGGCTAGTACTAAACACGGCAAAACAGTATAGGTGAGTCACTGTTTCGCCGTGTTTAGTACTAGCCCCTTGGGGGGATCAAATGTCCCTACGTGAATTTGGCTATCTGCCTGAAATTTCAGGCAGTTCGCGAAACGCCTGGTTTCGCTATGTGCCTGTAAAACACACACACACATATATATATACATATATATAATGTATGTGTGTATAACATTTGATTCCACAATAAGCTGTAGGTCCCGTTGCTAAGTAACCAATTGGTTCTTAGCCACGTAAAATAAGTGTAATCCTTCGGGCCAGCCCTAGGAGAGCTGTTAATCAGCTCAGTGGTCTGGTAAAACTAAGGTATACTTAACTTGTGCATATAAAATCAAGGAGATGTGATAAACATTCATTCACATGTATGTGTATATGTAATGTATACATATATATGTGTATATATAATCAAATTAATTTTGGTAAAGCACATAACTTGCATTAGCCAAGTCCGCAATTATATTCCTGGCCTACCGCCTACCAGTTGATCCATCTGGGACAGGAATCAAGCGTGGTCTAGAAATAAGCGCTCAGAGCTACGACCTCTTTCCTAGATTGCTTTTGAGAACTAGCAGGCTCTACCCATCTGGTCCTCCCCTCTCCCCCACCCCCTAATTAAAAGGGGAAAAAGCTTGTAAAAGAAAAGATTATATTTACATGTATAATATATATACATATATATACATGAAGATAAAAAAGGTCACATCGAAAACACTTTTAACACGTTGCACCCGTATATTCCGGACACCACTTCTGTATCCCTGTGTCCCAGTGAACAGTAGTGTCCGAAATGTGTGGCTCCAACGTGTAAATCGTGGTTTTCTTGGGGGGACCTTTTTATCTTCATAGTATACTTCTGGGTTACAGTAAAAGACATTTATATATATCTATATCTATATATGTATATACATATATACATATATATATATATATATATATATATATATATTATACATACATATATATATATATATATATATATATATATATATATATATATATATATATACAGCCGGTGAAAAACACTTTGAGCTGCAGCACCCACGTAAACCATCACTGTACATCTGGCATAGTACTAGTTATTCCATGAAAGGAAAACTGAAATACGTGGCAACTCCGCGTAATCCTCTCAATCCTGCAAAGTGGATGGACTCAGTCCATCCTTGACCTAGTTAGATCAATAGACAGCATATACAATTTAGACCGAAGGCCAAGCGCTGCGACCAATGAGGTCATTCAGCGCTGAAAGGAAAACTGAGAGTAAAACGTTACAAAAGTATAACAAAAGGAAAATCAAGCAGTTGCACTAAGGAGCAATTGTTAGGAAAGGGGTGAGGAAAGTAAGATGGCAGAAAGAATTTGAATGGAGGTACAGTAAAAGGAACGGAAGGGGTCCGAGCTCGGGGCCGAAGGGACGCTGCAAAGAACCTTAAGTAACGCCTACAGTGCATGGCGCGAGGTGCACTGACGGTACTACCCCCTACGGGCCCTTCATAGCAAGGCAAACATTTTCAATAAGAAAATGCAAATGACTGGTCTCCTAATGCAATAACCTTCGTACAAACACAAGTTCACAAAACAACAACAAGCGCCGGAAGCTTTCAATAAGGACTTTCATTTATCGTAGAAGTTAATTTAATGTAACGCACCAAAAATAAGCAGTCTATCGTTTAATGTCACGTTTTCATTATACAGCTCTCATTTTCTGTGATAACTCTTAGGCTTCTTCTACAAAGAATGTGGAAAGATTTTTTCTGTCGCAAGTGAGGCAGCTTTCAGGCGTCCGCGTATAATATACACATATATATTATATTATATATAAACATATATATTTCCCGTCTATCGTATTCCGTGGAGTATAATAATTAAGCAAGATGCAGGCTTAATACCATTCTACCCAATTGTTTCCATAACAGAAAACTGTCTTGTAATACGCGCGTTCAGAATATTAGATTCATTGTTGTTCGTGTTCCGAGGACTTCAAGTCAGCAAGGATAGAGAAAAGAAAATAAGTGATCCAAGTCATTTCCTTTCAAAAGCATATCGTATGATTAAGGCTTCTGTTACGGTTGACAAACCACCAAGTATATGGTAGGTCAGCAAGAACTCAATGGCGATTAACAGAACCTGCCCACACCGATCTGCACCACCTTGGAATTATACCTGCGTTCTCACCCTGATAAGGTGTGTGAGCGCCAAAGCCTCAAGGCCATGTGGACTATAGACCTGCCTATAAACACCTAAAGCAACTTGTCAGAACTCCCTGTACTAATTGCCTCATTTGCTTCTATCTTACAAGTTCTCACTCTTCCTACTAAATCTTCTGTTCCATTTGTCTTTCATATCCGTTAGCCAGCACTCTCAGCCTTCTTCTCCTTCACCCAGAAAATCAGACTTCTTCAAACATTTCACTAAACAACTGCTCTTTCATTCCTCCTTGACCAAACGGCCCTGAAAAATGGTGAATAACATTTTCTTCTACGGTAACCTTTTATAACCCCTGGTTTTGCCTATATCTTTCACATATACCAAGAACAAAATTCTGAATTTCTTCCTTTCATTCAGTCAGCATCCGAACCGCTATATTTCCTTTCGTAAAAACGCAAAATTCATCGGTCTTCTGCTGTCCTCACATCATAGACAGAAACTGCCGCACCCATTCAGTTCCACAATAAACATTTCATTTCTCAAAGCTTTCACCTCCTCCTCTATCCTTAAAAAATTCAACCACTTCAAAATCCTTACTCCACTGACATAAATGGTGCTTTCCTTTGACACCAGACGCTCATTTGCGTCTTTTATTTTACGAATTATATACTTATTGATCTTTCTCATGACACTTACTTGTTCGTGTAATGTCCCCCACCCCCAAAATCACTTTCCAACAATAAAAACCCTTCGGGTAAACGCAAAACGTTTTTGAAAATAAATCCCTCAATTTAGCTAGGCCTACTTTACCAACGTATCAAATATATTATCCCGGAAAGGACTATAACGACAGCATCACAAAACTCACATGATCTCCTGAATGATAATTTACAAATCAAAGTGTAGTCGAAAAAGTTAAGTACGAGTATACCTTAGTTTTACCAGACCACTGAGCTGAGTCGAATCACTGTTTCGCCATGTTTAGTACTAGCCCTCGGGGATCAAGTGTTCCTAAGCGAATTGGTCGTTTCACAGATTCCCTAGGGATTTCGTGATATCCCTGGATTCCCATGTTCCCTGTAACACAAGCTACGATGAAGGCTTTCACAGAATCGAGCTGATAATATTCAAGACGAAAAAATATTGCCCTCTAATGTTTGATTATAACGAGTGACGTGCGGAGAGAACTGTTAACAGTACCTAAAACTGGTTTAACTGTTAACAGGACAAAGCGTGCACTCACATAGATTAGGTCTAATGCAAAAGGCTACATTTAAAATGCAGATGTTACTAGGGTCAACTGGACAATATTTACTGTGATGAAATATCTATTACAGCTGAAATCATATTACGTTAGCCATCTGCTATGGAATAGAAATATATAGAGAAATCACAAAGTGAAAATGAGGTTTACTAGGATATGTACACACCTCCAGAAAGTTAAGAAATACTTGAAGGAAATTTGGCTAACTAGGGGAGGCAGAGCCACTATGGGTAAAGAGGCGGTGCTGCAGAGAGGCAGTACAGCCGAGGGTAGGATGGCCCTCACCAACACCCGCAGAGGTGTGTATCTCGGGAAATATCACCAAAATTAACACGATGGCTTCTCTTGATGTCTTCATAAAGAGCCACCAGGAATAGCCTACACCGCCACAGTTGCCGTTATCGGTCCAGTTCTTTCCTATAAAGAGCCGAGAGTACCAATCTCCCTAAACACAACCCACTACCCACAAAACACCCTCGTTGGGAGAAAACGAAGACGCTGAACAGCCCAGAAAGAGAAACTTCGTGGGCGGGGTATCAATTACAAACCAACCAACCCTTGATGGGAGCGGAAAGACCCTATTCAGAGATATTCGAGTCTAAAAAAAGGCAAATAAATGGAAACTTGGTAAGAACTGAACAAAATATTGACGTTCATGACAGCCACGAACAATATTTAAACAGCTTAATGTTATATATATATATATATATATATATATATATATATATATATATATATATATATATATATGTATATATATATATATATATATATATATATATAGTATATATATATATATATATATATATATATATATATATATATATAATCCATTAGTAGTACTTTCAAAATTTTTCTTACACTGACTTCAATACCGGGAGCATTGGGCGATAGCTAACACACACCTACAAGCACTCTCTCTCTCTCTCTCTCTCTCTCTCTCTCTCTCTCTCTCTCTCTCTCTCTCTCTCTCTCTCTTATACACAAGCACAAACACACACGCACACACACTTTATTAATTGTCGACTTTTTTAGTTTTCAGAGCAGAAAACTCTTGCCGATATTGCCGTGAACAATTTCCATCATATGCTAATTTCCACCGTTATAATAAAAATGAGAAAGTGCTAATTAACACTTCTGCCCACTTTGTGAACCTTTTTGTCCACCCCCATTCTCTAGAAGGGGACGCCACATCTACCAACGATCACGAAACGCTTGAAAATTTCTTCATCGAAATGAAAATTCTGCCTCGACTGGTAAAATTGGTGTAGGCCTAATGCACCTGAAATTGGAACTAAAGCCTCTTGTGGATAATAAGTAAGATGATTAACTTAACAACGATATCGGCTGTGGATATTTACCGTCATTTCACTAAAAAATAAAAAAAAAAAAACATCAAAACTGCTGTAACGTAACACCAAATGGGTCTTGAAAGTAAGCATTGTCAATATATAAACAGAAATTCACGTAAAAACAGCTAATTTAAAAGCGATTTTATATATTTCTATAGAATAACACACCTTTCTGAATATGGTGAATGAGCACAACAAGACTACGAATAAGGATTTTTACGTTTTCAAAATGCTTTTTTTTTTTTTTCTGGCGGTAGTTATACCTTGATACAAGTTAACCTAGGCCTATCCCGACTGTGAGCCAGACTGCGGGGAAAAGTGAATATTAACTACAATCAGCTGGACTGAGATATGCTCACAACCAGTACAAAAGATGAATATAATTAAATTCATAAAAGTTAAAGATATTAAGATAGATTAACTAAGTAAAGCGTGCAATGTGGAGATACCGACACGTTCAAGTAATCGAAATTTTGGCGCAAAAATGCGGGTATGTTCGGATAGGAAAGGTTAGGATGATCTAGATTAAAGGGTGCTACTATTCGCGACCTACCAACAAATTAGGATGCTTTCTACCAAACAACCCAATTAAGACCCAACCAATTACATCCTCAAACTATATACAAAACCATTTGATCCAACCCCAAGGGGCTAGTACTAAACACGGCGAAACAGTGACTCGCCTACACTGTTTCGCCGTGTTTAGTACTAGCCCCTGAGGGGTCAACTGTAGAAAATGGATGGTAGGTATCATACTATAGCAGCACCGACTAAAAGAACCGGATAGAAGATGGAAGAAGTGGTACTGGAAAGGAAGGATTTTAAATCCAGGACAAGATCAAATGAAAGGCGTGGTTTTGGAATTCCATGCGCACGGGTTCCATTGATGATTTAGCTGTTAGGTCTGAAAATAGCCGAATCCCTGTCTGCGTCTCTCTTTGCTGAAGCCACCTCATAATATAATATATATATATATATATATATATGTATATAAACAAACATGATATGTCGTTCTGCATTGCAAATATGGGTCAAAGTTCGTTTCCGGTCCGAACTCCAATTCCACGTTAGGGCTAGTACTAAAAACGGCGCAACAGTGATTCCTGTACACAGTTTCGCCGTGTTAAGCACTAGCCCCTGGGGGTCAAATGTATTTCGCCGTGCCTATTAGTACTAGCCCCTGGGGAATCAGACGAATGTCCCTTCAAATGTCCCTAAGTGCATTTCGCAAAACTGAAACTTAGAAAAAATCCTCAATTATTCACATATATATTTTATTTTGTACCTTTATTTTTTCATTGTGATAAATATTAGTCTGCAAGAATTGTGTATACAGAATATTTTTCCCATTTTTTAAATTTAGATTCGAAAGACAATAAAAAAAAATCGAGTAGGGAAGTTCGGACCGGAAACGAACATCATCCGAAATGGGTTACCATTAGCGCAATTCTTTTTTTTTTATTTTTTTTACCTAATACGGTTAAACCCCATTAACTATCTGCATTAATATCTACTGGAAAGGACCATGACGAACTTATGCTTTTTAAATTACCAGAGGGTCGAGTTCACGGTTTTGTAAGGGTGGCATGGGCCTAAGCCTAAAGGAGGAACATCAATGGCTACAAATAAAGTCGAGACATCAGATCTTACTGAATATAAATTATTATAATCAGTCTAAACTATGAAACTTGATCCATTCCCATACCTTATTATACTAGATGAGGAACTCCTGCCGCCGTAGGAAGAAGGTTAAGATGCCGGTAAAATCCAAACTTAAGGCCGGCTAGGCCTACTGTCCTTGTTACAAAGTTTCTGCGTTATCGTCCGGCCAAACTGGTTAAGGCTACTGTCATAACACGAACATCAAAACCTTCACAATCTCTTCGTGAACGTCAGACAGGAGCAGCAGCTTTCATTAAAGCGTTGAATAGGAAACGTTTTTCGAAGAGGGGAGCCGTGACGTCACTGGCTTCAACCGCCATTGTTGTAGGCTAACCCTTCCCCCGCCCCCCCCCCCTCCCCTTTCCCGGCCAAAATACATCTTCGGAAACACTTTCGTTAATAATTCAAGTCAAAAACACAAAGTCACAAAACGCACTGCACATTCACAACGTCATACACGAGCGAACGTATTATCAAACGTTCCAGGAAGACTAAAATGTTGTTGTGACGTTCCCAAGGTCCCCCAAGTCAACAACCAGTTGCCACACAACGCCATACGAGAGAGGCGCGGCGTTCGAAATGAATGAATTTTTTTACTGATTTTGCCGTTAGTCAATATTCGTGGTTGATCTGTGGCTTCCAGTTAAGAAATATATATCAGTAGTTAGCACGGGAAAAGTCCTTGTTGCAGTTTCCGTGAAAATTCTATTGTTTTAAAGTTGAATCTTCTACGTGTGGCAGCGTTTGTTAACGAGCTATGATGCAGTGTCTTAAACCACACTCGAATCAACATAGATTGTATGAATTCAGGTTCATCATTGGGAATATAAGACATTAAGTAGCAAAAAGTGTGTATGTGAGAGAGAGGGAGAGAGTTTGTGTCTGCGTGCGTGTGTGAGAGAGAGAGGTGAGGGGTGGTTCTTAAGTTGAAAGTTTCATCATCGCTTATGCTGAAAGTTTCCATTATCGATGTCCAAAATTTTTGGCGATACGTTTTTAAAATACGTGATCATAACTAATATACATAATTCCATAACTATAATCGGCTGTAAATCTAAACTTCGGCTTATAAACACAGAACTTGATTTCATCTGAACCTGTGATATTTTCACCAAATGTTAGGTGCAAAATATGGTACATTAGTTTAAATATATTTTTTGTGAACGCTACCAGTTGTCGCCGAAGGTTCGACTCATGAAATACTGATGCTTTCTGTTTATCAACATGACTGAGGTACTAAGAAACACTTGTAATCAATAATGAAACAATTCAAAAAAATCAGCTCCCGCTCTGTATATTACAGGGAGAAATCTTTTTTGCTTAAGCAACCTTATGACTTTTTTTTTTAAATCTCACGTAAGTAAAATACTTTCACCATTTTAAGCTTTTTCGTACATGATGGAACCAGTCTGAGACAATCAATGGGGTATTAGTGGTAGGTTTGTGACCCCTGAATCAAGGCTGAAGACCTTGTACACGAATAATCCTTCTCTAGACCCATCACCGCTATCAGGAACTCCCACAGAAGCTTCACCAGCAGTTCGTCAACCTCCCAACTATATATACTACGCCACTCACCCCCAGTAACCCATTTGTTTTGACACCAGTTTTCGTAGCCGTAAATCGATCGGTCAATCCTCATTTTAGACATACACACACTTTCAATAAACCATGTTACTGCATACTCTTAAGTGATAACGGTTTTTCTCAGGGGAAAAGGCGTGAGACGGCATTTATAAAAACTGGTCCATTTGGCTTGGGAGCTTACGCAGTTCTTCAGCTGAAAACCTATCAATATGTGATATCACTTGCATAATAGGCCTATTCAAGCAGTAAGAACCTTAGAACCTATAAACTGGTGATGCCACTTGAATATTAAGGCTGCTCAAAATCAAGAGCCCTTGCTGGCATAAGGCCAACCTAAGCTGTAATAACAACATGCGTCAGGGCAACCAATTTTATGGGGTGGGCTTGTTCCATATGAATAGGGTTCATCTTATGAATAATAATAATAATAATAATAATAATAATAATAATAATAATAATAATAATAATAATAATAATTATTATTATTATTATTATTATTATTATTATTATTATTATTATTATTATTATTATTATTGTTGTTATTATTATTATTGTGAAGAAATCCACAGAGGTGTAAATGTAATATATATTAGAAATATATATTTGTATACGTACTTCTAATATATATATATTTACATTTACACCACTGTGAATTCTTCACCATTTTAGTGACTCATGCTAGCATGAGGTTTTTATGAAATAATAATAATAATAATAATAATAACAATAATAATAATAATAATAATAACATGCCAATTTTACTGATGCCTTTAAAGAGCTACGGGAACCTCACAGCCAAGCAAACACTGACGCAGCATTTATCAAAGCCAGCTGTCGTTCTGAGAATTGTTTCCCATCATAGATCTGGTTATCAAAATCAGAGAATTTCCTGCAATGAATTTCTCCAGATACTTCTTTTTGATGCCGTGACCAAAATGTTTCGGTATCTGGACATTTCCTGTGCTTGAATTATCCACCAGTAGGGAAAGTACGTTGTACATATATACACATATGTGTATATACATATATATATATATATATATATATATATATATATATATATATATAATCATGAAGCTGCAAATGCCGTTTAATATCCAATTCACGCCACTTCGGGAATATCCCCGATGGGGAATTATCACCGAAGGGGAACTTTGTAAGTGATTAATGGATCGGTACCGCCGGGTCTCGATCCCTCGACACAGTACTTTCCAACAACCCGGTGGTACCGAGACATTTCTCACTTATAAAATTCCCCTTCGGTGATAATTCCCCTTCGGTGATAATTCCCGAAGCAGCGTGAATTGGATATTAAGCGACATTTGTAACTTCATGATTGTCTATATACAATATATATACAATGTATTTTACCAGACCACTGAGCTGATTAACAGCTCTCCTAGAGAGGGCTGGCCCGAAGGATTAGACTTATTTTACGTGGCTAAGAACCAACTGGTTACCTAGCAACGGGACCTACAGCTTATTGTGGAATCCGAACCACATTACAACGAGAAATGAATTTCTATCACCAGAAATAAATTCCTCTAATTCTTCATTGGCCGGTCGGAGAGTCGAAAGCTGGGCCAACAGCGTGCTAGCCGAGAGCTCTACCCACCCATCCAATGAAGAACTGTATTTTCCTTGCCGATGGATAATTCAAACTCGGGAAATGTTCAGATACTGAAACATTTTGGCCCCGGCATCAAAAAAGAAGTGTCTGGAGAAATTCATTGCGGAAAATTCTTCAATTCTGATAACCGGATCCATGATGGGAAACAGTTCCCAGAACGACAGCTGGCTTTTCATAAACGCTACGTCAGTGTTTACTTGGCTGTGAGGTTCCCTTAGTTCTTCAAAGGCATCAGTAAAATTGGCATGTTGTTATTATTATTATTATTATTATTATTATTATTATTATTATTATTATTATTATTATTTCATAAAAAATTCATGCTAGCATGAGTCATTAAAACGGTGAAGAAATGTAAATATATGTTATATATATATATATATATATATATATATATATATATATATATATATATATACATATATATATATATATATATATATATATATATATATATATATTAGAAATCCTTATACAAATATATATTTCTTGTATATATTACATTTACACCACTGCATTTCTTCACAATTATTATTATTATTATTATTATTATTATTATTATTATTATTATTATTATTATTATTATTATTATTATTATTAGGGACTCAAGATTTTCTGTTCATTTCTTATTCATTTTGTCTGTCTGTCTGTCTGTCTCTCTGAACAGAAAACCTTTAGTCCTGAACTAGAACTCAACTTGCTTTTGCTTCTGGCGAAGAGAGAGAGAGAGAGAGAGATAGCAGGGGGTGGGGGGTGAGTGGGGGTTGGGGTTAGAGGGAGAGACGCACAAGCTGTCACTGTGACGTTCTGAAGGTAATAATAAAAAAAAAAAGATAACTCTGTCTATAAATAAGAGGCAGAGGAAGGCGGCGGCACTGTCAGTAGAAAACCAAAAATGGTAAGTAACAGATGCGTTTGTTTTGGGGGGCGAGAATTCCACTTCACTTTGGGGCAGAACCTTTCCTGAGTAAATTGTAATTTTGAAGAAAATAATTAGTGCTGGGGATCTTTACGTGTCTTTGCACAAACGCCACATTTCTTAGAAGCTTCGAAAAGTACCAGGAGATATATATATATATATATATATATATATATATATATATATATATATATATATATATATATATATGTATATATATATATATATATATATATATATATATATATATATATAAAGGGAATAGACAGTGATGTGGAGAATCTTAGAGCTGTACCGATTCAATTATATCTTGATAAAAGTAAGTGAGGGCTTCCACACGGTTTTGTCTGTCCGTCCGCACTTTATTCTCTCCGCACTTTTTTCTGGCCGCCCTCAGATCTTAAAAACTACAGAGGCTAGTGGAATGCAAATTGGTATGTCGATCATCCACCCTCCAGTCATCAAACATACCAAATTGCAGCCCGCTTGCCTCAATAGTTTTTATTTTATTCAAGGTTAAAGTTAGCCACACTCCTGCGTCTGGCAATGATATAGGATAGGCCACCATCGGGCCGTGGTTAAAGTTTCATGGCCCGGGGCTCATACGGCATTAAACCGAGACCACCGAAAGATAAATCTATTTTCGGTGGCCTTGATTATACGCTGTAGCGGCTGTACAGAAAATTCGATTGCGCCGAATATATTGTTTACTTGTTTGTGATGGCGATCATTTTTTATGAATAAGATTACCGTGTTATCAAGCCTAGTCAGTAAATGACAGAATAAAAGGCGACAGAAGCCTGTGTCTTGGATTTGCATCAGTCCGTGTTGCTCGAAAAAAAGAAATAGAACTTAATGAAACAGAAAAAATATATAACTATATAATCGCTGGCAAGTCTCAGACCACGCCATCGAGACCATGAACTTCTCCGACAATTTCTGAGTAGGCCCTCACTTTCCCTCAGAAGCATAAAGCGATAACCGTTGCTGCTAAAATGATTGTTCTTCAAGTCCCGGATGATTTGAAGAATACGAAATATTTGAGTGATTTCCTTAAGAGCAGTTCGCGAAGGAATAGTTGGTCTTCTCTTTCTGTATTTCCCATTACCTTCCGATGCTTCTTCCTAATGAAAACCTTAATATTCTTTGGAAGTTTCTTGAATTTCAAGTCAGTGGCCCCTGTGGTGGGCTTGTTCCATATGAATAGGGTTCTTCATCTTCTGAATAATAATAATAATAATAATAATAATAATAATAATAATAATAATAATAATAATAATAATAATAATAATAATATCAACCATATTCTTCGGAAGCTAGAATTCCGAGTCAGTGGCCCCTGTGGTGGGCTTGTTCCATATGAATAGGGTTCATCTTCTGTATGATAATAATAATAATAATAATAATAATAATAATAATAATAATAATAATAATAATAATAATAATAATAACCATATTCTTTGGAAGCAAGAATTTCAAGCCAATGGCCCCTTTGGTCTTGTTCCTTACGAAAAGGTTCATCTGCTGAATAATAATAATAATAATAATAATAATAATAATAATAATAATAATAATAATAATAATAATGATAATAATATTCTTTGGAAGCTCGAATTTCAAGCCAATGGCCCCTTTGGTCTTGTTCCTTACGAAAATGTTCATCTGCTGAATAATAATAATAATAATAATAATAATAATAATAATAATGATAATAATAATAATAATAATAATAATGATAATAATATTCTTTGGAAGCTCGAATTTCAAGCCAATGGCCCCTGTGGTGGGCTTGTTCCATATGAACAGGGTTCATCTTCTGAATGATAATAATAATAATAATAATAATAATAATAATAATAATAATAATAATAATAAACCAACTTTCCTTCCCGAAACAGAAAGGACCTGTGGTGGCTCTTCTGGCGCTCTGTGCCCTGACCTTGACCTCTGGTCAGGAAGCGAAATGTTCCAGTAGTATATCAGCTCAGTGCCCAGCTGTTGACCCAGGTGGGTATCACGACTTTGCTCTTGGGTCAAATTTGAAGGGAAAAATACCCTTTTTTTTTACTAGAAAGATGTGTTCAAACTGAGTATGATGTAGATATAATATTATGTTATGTTAATGATCTTATTTAAGCAGACATATACATATACATATACTATACAAATACATATACATACATATACATATATTTCTGTCTCACATCGGGATCGAATCCCAGCCTCTCCAATGACAGGCCAGGGTGTTACCAATGGACCCACAAACATATTTCCCTGAAACGCGTGCTCACATGTTCATTAGTTCCATATATAATATATATATATATATATATATATATATATATATATATATATATGTGTGTGTGTGTGTGTATAATATATATATATATATATATATATATATATATATATATATATATATATATATATATATATATATTATATATAAGGGAAAATCATCATACTATGACAAACATCTACAAAGTCTCCAACAAGACACACGACTCACGAAGCGACTTTCCTTCTTTCCATCCCCGTTTCATTGTTATCATTATCGTTAATTATAACTATTGTCATTTCTATTATTATTAACCATCTCTCTCCATCTGGGCAACCCAGAAACCCCTGTCTACCTGGCCGTCCCAGAGAACTGCCTGGAGTACTGCGAGTGCTCAAACGGCGTCGCCTGGCTCTTCCAGTGCGACGTTGACCAGGCCTGGGACGACTCTCTGAAGCGCTGCGACTTCATAGACAATGTGGACTGCGGCGGTCGTCCCATTCCGCCGTTCTAAGTGTCGTTCTTGCTGCAGCAGTCGATGAAGTGGCGGAGAAACTGGTGGAAACTCGATAAACAAAAGAGAAGATGCAGACTGCAAAAAGAGAGTAGCTGATTTAAGTCAATTCTGGTCAGAACGGGACATCAAAAATGGCAATTTTTTTTTTCCATTTCTTATTCCTGTTTTCTTTTTTTAGTGGTACAAACAGGCCATTCAAGGATTGTATTTCATTTAAGAAGATGCCAATTTTATGTAAAATAAAAACCAAAATTAATGTAATAAAAGCACCAGTGAAAATATGAAATAATGTCAGTTTGCCAGAGGACTCTGAGCTTAAGGAATAAAGGCAACCTTGATGTTATAAGAGAAGTTAACTTTAATTTTGAAATAAAGAACTTGAAAGAGGATCATATGTACAGAGAAGTATGTCGTGCAAAGTACAGTACTTATTATTATTATTATTATTATTATTATTATTATTATTATTATTATTATTATTATTATTATTATTATTATTATTATTATTATTATTATTATTATATTCAGAACATGAACCCTATTCATATGGGATAAGCCCACCACAGGGGCCACTGACTTGAAATTCAGGCTTCCAAAGAATATAATGTTCATTAGAAAGAAGTAACAGAAGGTTATTTGAAAAGAAAAAGTAGATTAACAAATTATTAAATATATAGATAAAAATGAAAGTAAATTATCAAAATAAAAGGAGAATTGCTTCAGAAAAAAAAATTCCTCTGGAACTAACAAGTTCAAGAGGCACATTTACTGCATATCGGTGCTTCCGCTGTTCAGCAAATCTGTTTGCTCTCAAAGAAGATCAGGGATCAACTGTTAATTTGAAAGATCTCTGTTGAAATACAAAAACTGACACACAAGAGACCACCATCCGTCGATGGGCCAAGTCAGAACTGCTAATATTAGGAAAAACAGAAACATCCACGCCGGAGAATAGTATTCTAATAAAGGTGGGACAAATAACCTAAAACAGGTTGCAGTAATTTTATCAGCTGTAAATATATGAGGCATTTGCCGACACTTTCTGTGTTTTACAGAAGTAAGATGTGAGTCAAAAATGACACCAAGAATATTTGAGGCATCAGACTTATTCAGCAAAGTCCCATCCACCTGAAGGGGAGGATGAAGTGGAAAATCTGTACGAGATCTGCCAATCGAAAGTGTTTTCGTTTTACAGGAGTTCAGCCTCATATCCCACCGACTACAACAATCACTAATCTGCTCCATGTCACAACTGAGACTAAGGGCAGCTTCGTATCTCATAAGTGAAGACAATATTACACCCACACGTGTTGCATCATCGACATGCTGAGCAATCTTATTTTCCAGGCCAACAACCATATCACTTGTATGCACTAAAAATAAAAATAACAGTGGACCAAGTACATTACCCTGTAGAACCCCTGACACAATAGGTCTTGGTTCGCTTAAGATACCATCAACAGCTGCTCGCTGCTGCCTACCAAGTAAGGAGATCTTGAAGTAATCCTAAAACACCCACTCCAACATTCTGAAATTCAAAACAGTCGAAAACAGCACTAAAATCTATCTGAATTACTCTGCACTCAAATCCCTTATAAAGGTTCTTTGCAAATGACATGTCAAATCAAAAAGTGCATTGCAGGTACCTAACTGGCTCCTGTATGCATGTTGACCATCAAATAGCAATCCTTTAGATTCCACATGCTTATTTAGTAGCTTAAAAATAAGTTTTTCTACAACTCTGGAGAGCACAGGGAGAATAGAAATTGGCATGCCACTCTTTGGAACAGGCACTGTATTACTGAGCTTACGCTCATCCACAAAGATACTACGTCAACATAAAAATCTATAGAATCTAGTAATCTTGGGAGACAACACACTAGAAACTTTTCTTAAAAAACAAAGGGAAGCAACCATCAGGATCTTCTCAACTCCAGCTATCGAGCTTACCCAGAATTTTCTTAACATACCTACAGCGAAATGCAAATTTTGTAAGAACAGGTACAGGATGACAAGTATCAGGGAGAGGCACAATCCTCAGCCGGTTGCTTAGCTTCAAAAGCTCGTTGAAGCAGTTCAGCCTTTTCTCTAGGGTCAGTAATCAACCTACCATCATCTGTTGGTAGCAGTGGAATGGAAGACGAGCCTGACCCAAAGATAGATAAGGTCAGTTTGCTCCACCACAGATGAGGCTGAGTAATTCTCTAAAGTTCCCTCTTTAAGGAATTATTGTAATTTCTCTCAGCTGTGTAGTAAGTTCTGTTCACAGCACGGCGAGACTCAACAAAACTGGGGTAATTTTGCATGTGAATGGTTCAGTCACCATGTGTTGAATTTGGTCTGTTTGTCAGGGAGGCTATTTTACCAGAACGCAAACAAAAGACAAACACAAGTCCCCAGAAAATTCGTGTCGAAACAAAGTTTTCAGATAAACCTCTACAGCTTTGCATGCTCCATAAAGTGTTTGAATTTCTTCAAAGATATTTACCGTATTCGATACCTCTCCCTATGAACTTGGACACAGGTTGTATGTATATATACTGTATATATATATATATATATACATATGGACCTTCTGGTATAAATACCGCTTTTCTGTAACTTTTTCTCATTCACTATTTGCCTGAGGAGAGAGACGGTTTGGTCTCTGAAATATAGCCTTTACTTTCTACATTTTGGCGTTTTTATGGCTCCTTATATTTGATGGAATTCTGTTTTAAAAGAAAATACTTCAGTCGTGTGTATATATATATATATATATATATATATATATATATATATATATATATATATATATATATATATATATATATTATGTGTGTGTATGTACATATATATATATGTACATATATATACATATATACTGAATGTGGGTAACTTTGAACTGAGTGTATGCACATAAACCAATAACCAAGTGGACACCAGAAGCTGATCTCCCTAGAACCATAAGAAATGAAGTAAATGTATAGGGTCCTTTCGAAACAAAACGGAAGAGCAAGGAACTGTGTCTAAATATACAACAGCCAACCCACATTTGATCGAAAGAAGGACCTTGAACACCTATAGCCTTAACCTATTGTGCCAAAAACAATATTAGCTTTGCATTTGACAAATCATGGTGCAGTTTATCACTGACGTGATGCTTCTCCTTGGTCTTGGGATGTATTCCTAAAAAGAGAGTTCATTTATTGGCTATAGGGACGTATTTATTTCTAGACAATCCCATTTTAAGGACGGATTACATATGTAGACCTATGGAACGGCCAACCCAGTGCCTCCATCTGTCTCAGTCCAGGAGGAGAACAGCTTACAGAAAAAGATGAGTCAACAGAATACCGCTCCATTCCGACGGCAATACTCCATTCCCATTTTAATAACAAAAAAAGGTACACTATTTTGGAAAAACAAAAATTAGAAAGAATTCCATAGTCAGCAGGAGGAGCAAAATGAGACTTAGGCCAACAGATCTTCACAGGGCTAACTGTGGAGGCGAGATGGGATCCTCTTTGCGCGGCCCGAGATCAAAGGGATTATGAATATAAGGGAGTACAGGGGAACAGAATAGAGTAGAAGAATATAGAATTTAGGCCAAAGGCCAAGCCCTGCGACCTACGAGGTCATTCAGTGATAAGCGGAAACTGACTGTAAAAAGGTCTGAAAGGCGTAACAGGGGGAAAAACTCTCAGTTGCACTTATGAATCAATTGCTAGGAGAGGGTGAAAAGTAAGATGGAAGGAATTATAAAAGGAGGTACAGTAAAAAGGAGTGAAAGTTGTTGCAGCTAGAGGCCGAAGGGGCGCTGCAAAGGTCCTTAAGTAATGCCTACAGTGGTGCACTGCCGGCGCTTCTCCCCGGCTGAGAAAGATGGCAGATAATATCTCAGGCAGTAATGAGACAAGTTAGGCCGATACAAAGCATGGGTTTCCTGACCTAGAGAGAGAATGAAGACTTCCTCTAACTTTTACAGATATACAGATTTGCCAACGATATATATATATATATATAAATATATATATAAATAAAGATAAAATCCACGAAGGAAACGGAAACATATTCAACGTAAAACTACACATGAGAACCCACCCGAGCAATGGAAGTGAGAAAACTAAAAAAAAAAAAAAATAAGAAATGAGATGTGAAAAAAAAAAACAAGACATTGCTGTTTTTGATGTCTCATCCTTTTATTTTACGTTAAAAGAAAGAAATATACAATCCTTGAATGACCTATTTGTACCACAAAACAAACGACAATAGGGATAAGAAAATAGATAACCCAGATTTTGTTTTTGATGCCTCATACTTTGAATCGTTCTGACCAGAATGGACGCAAATCAAATCACTTCCTCTTGCATTCTGCATCTTCTCTTTTGTTTATCGAGTTTCCACCAGTTCCTCCGTCACTTCATCTACTGCTGCAGCAGGGACGACCCTCAGAGGGGGGGAATGGGACGACCCCCGCAGTCCACGTTGTCTATGAAGTCGCAGCGTTTCAGGCTGTCGTCCCAGGCCCGTTCAATTCCACATTGGAAGAGCCAAGCGACGCCGTTGGAGCACTCGCAGTACTCCAGGCAGTTCTCTGGGACGGCCAGGTAGACAGGTGTGGCTGGGTTGCCCAGATAGACAGAGATGGTTAATAATAATAATAATAATAATAATAATAATAATAATAATAATAATAATAATAATAATAATAATAATAATGGTAAAAAAGGAGGTGGAAAGAAGGAAAGTTGTTTTGTGAGTTGTGTCCATTTTTTTTTTTTTTTTGAGGATTTGTAGCAGTTTTCAAGCGCGTACTCCCCGTAGGGATTAGTGCCGTCAGTGCACCTTGTGCGATGCACTGTAGGCATTACTTAAGGGTCTTTGCAGCGTGTCTTCCTAAGGTCCCTAGCTGTAACCCCTGCCGTTTCTTTTACTGTGCCTCCTTTCATATTCTCTTCCTTCCATCTTACTTTCCACCCTCTCTAACAATTGTTTCATTGGTGCAACTGCTTTGAGGTTTTCCTCCTGTTACACCTTCCAGACCTCCTTACTAACTGTCAATTTCCGTTTCAGTGCTGAATGACCTCACAGATCCCAGTGCTTGGCCCTTGGCCTAAATTCTATATTCAATTCAATTCGCTTCAAGAGCGCACGAGCACTTCCATGCGCTTTGTGAGGTAACGGGAGAAAGTTATAAAGGAAAGAATCTGCAGATATTCAATAATCCAGGTTTTCAGGGAAAGGCGATTGATTACGTCACATTTTTTTCAAAGCTCCAACGTTTCGCATCACGTGATTCATTGTCAAGGCTGAAAGCAGGTAATAAAGTTATGGTGCCTTTTGTGTGTGTGTGTGTGTGTGTGTGTGTCTTTTTATTGTTCTTTTTTTTGTACAGCTTTTTTTATATAACTTGAGAGAAAAAAATGTATAGGATTATTTATATTGTTTTATTATCTGCCTTCAGCCTTGAAAATGCATCATGATGTATATATACATATATATATATATACTTATATATATATACATATATATAAAATATATATATATATATATATATATATATATATATATATATATATATATATATATATAAACATACATATACAAAGATATGTATATAAATAAATGCGTAATAGAAGAATTTAACTTGGCAATATTACTGATTATTATATTTATTAATCTGATTTTATTCCTCTATTCATTGACGAGAATTTTATTCAAGTTCTCACCTGGGTCTACCGCTGGGCAGTCGTCCGAGATACTTTCGTCGCACTGGTCAAACTCAGCTGCCAGAGTCAGGGCACAGAGCCCCGCCAGAGTCCACGCAAACACGAACAGTGCTCTCTGTCAGTGAGAGAAGAAAAACACTCGGTTAATAAGAGCGTTGTTTTACTGTGTGTACGAATCTCTCTCTCTCTCTCTCTCTCTCTCTCTCTCTCTCTCTCTCTCTCTCTCTCTCTCTCTCTCTCTCTCTCAGACCTAAGTTACTTTGGAAACACACTTTCTGTCCATCACTAAACCCACATAAGTACGATTTGGCTGATCAAGAAGAAAGCTTGCTCTTAAACATCGGTCTAAAGGCCTCTGATGAACTTACCACCATGTTGAAATGCTTGCCTGTGGAGTAAAGCATAAGCTTAAACTGGGTATTTATTGAAGGAAACCAGTCACCTTTTTTTTTCATATGCGAGAGAAAGCACTGCTATCAGTGGCGGTTTTTTGTTTCTTATGTCGAGACGAAACAGGGTTCATAACTGCTTTGCAAAATCACACGTTGCGTAATTTTTTTGTCCGTGGGAACCAATGACGTGAGCCGATGGCTTGACTGTTTCTGTTATGACTAAGATTTCCACTCGAGACCAATCCTGTCTTTCCCAGCGTTTTTCCAGGAGCCGATAGTGCTGGGTTGTAACGCTCACCGTATCTGGGAGGCATTCGCACTTTTTCACTAGTGTTGGGTCACAAAGAAATGGGTTCACAAAGAATTGATTTTATTATCTTTTGCTCGTAATATTACTTGACCCTTTTTCCACTGTTATAGATTGTCGTGAGCAATCTCAAGATTGAGATTGCATTTTCTATTGTTGTAAAGTGTTGTAACCAATCTGAAGAGTCATTTTGTAGCCATTGTTATAAGCTGTTGCAAGCAGTCTGTTAAATCGATCTGCATTTTCCGTTGTTATAAACTGTTGTAAGCAGTCTGTTAAGTCAGTCTGCATTTTCCATTGTTATAGACTGTTGTAAGCAGTCAGTTATGTCAGTCTGCATTTTCCATTGTTAAAAACTGTTGTTATCAATCTGTTAAGTCAGTCTGCATTTTCCGTTGCTATAAACTGCTGTAAACAGTCAGTTATGTCAGTCTGCATTTTCCATTCTTAAAAACTGTTGTTATCAACCTGTTAAGTCAGTCTGCATTTTCCGTTGCTATAAACTGCTGTAAGCAGTCAGTTATGTCAGTCTGCATTTTCCATTCTTAAAAACTGTTGTAATCAATCTGTTAAGTCAATCTGCATTTTCCGTTGCTATAAACTGCTGTAAACAGTCAGTTATGTCAGTCTGCATTTTCCATTGTTAAGAACTGTTGTTATCAACCTGTTAAGTCAGTCTGCATTTTCCATTTCTATAAACTGTTGTAAGCAGTCAGTTATGTCAGTCTGCATTTTCCATTGTTAAGAACTGTTGTTATCAACCTGTTAAGTCAGTCTGCATTTTCCATTTCTATAAACTGTTGTAAGCAGTCAGTTATGTCAGTCTGCATTTTCCATTGTTAAAAACTGTTGTTATCAATCTGTTGAGTCAGTCTGCATTTTCCGTTGCTATAAACTGTTGTAAGCAGTCTGTTATGTCAGTCTGCATTTTCCATTGTTAAAAACTGTTGTTATCAATCTGTTAAGTCAGTCTGCATTTTCCATTTCTATAAACTGTTGTAAGCAGTCAGCTATGTCAGTCTGCATTTTCCATTGTTAAAAACTGTTGTTATCAATCTGTTGAGTCAGTCTGCATTTTCCGTCGCTATAAACTGTTGTAAGCAATCTGTTAAGTCAGTCTGCATTTTCCATTTCTATAAACTGTTGTAAGCAGTCAGCTATGTCAGTCTGCATTTTCCATTGTTAAAAACTGTTGTTATCAATCTGTTGAGTCAGTCTGCATTTTCCGTCGCTATAAACTGTTGTAAGCAATCTGTTAAGTCAGTCTGCATTTTCCATTGTTATAAACTGTTGTTAGCAATCCATAAAGTCAGTCTGCATTTTCCATTGTTTTAGACTGTTGTTATCAATCTGTTAAGTCAGTCTGCATTTTCCATTGCTTTAGACTGTTGTAAGCAATCAGTTATGTCAGTCTGCATTTTCCATTGTTAAAAACTGTTGTTACCAATCTGTTAAGTCAGTCTGCATTTTCCATTGCTATAAACTGTTGTAAGCAATCTGTTAAGTCAGTCTGCATTTTCCATTGTTATATACTGTTGTAAGCAATCTTTAAGTCTGTCTGTACTTTCCATTGTTATAAACTGTTGTGAGGAATCTGTTAGGTCAGTGTGCATTTTCCGTTGCTATAAACTGTTGTAAGCAATCTGTTAAGTCAGTCTGCATTTTCCATTGTTACAGACTGTTGTTAGCAATCTGTGAAGTCAGTCTGCATTTTCCATTGTTACAGACTGTTGTTAGCAATCTGTGAAGTCAGTCTGCATTTTCCATTGTTACAGACTGTTGTTAGCAATTTGTGAAGTCAGTCTGCATTTTCCATTGTTATATACTGTTGTTAGCAATCTGTGAAGTCAGTCTGCATTTTCCATTGTTATAAACTGTTGTTAGCAATCTGTAAAGTCAGTCTGCATTTTCCATTGTTATATACTGTTGTTAGCAATCTGTGAAGTCAGTCTGCATTTTCCATTGTTACAGACTTTTGTAAGCAATCTGTTAAGTCAGTCTGCATTTTCCATTGTTATATACTGTTGTAAGCAATCTGTGAAGTCAGTCTGCATTTTCCATTGTTATATACTGTTGTTAGCAATCTGTGAAGTCAGTCTGCATTTTCCATTGTTATAAACTGTTGTTAGCAATCTGTGAAGTCAGTGTGCATTTTCCATTGTTATATACTGTTGTTAGCAATCTGTGAAGTCAGTCTGCATTTTCCATTGTTACAGACTGTTGTAAGCAATCTGTTAAGTCAGTCTGCATTTTCCATTGTTATATACTGTTGTAAGCAATCTGTTAAGTCAGTCTGCATTTTCCATTGTTATATACTGTTGTAAGCAATCTGTTAAGTCAGCCTGCATTTTCCATTGTTATAGACTGTTGTAAGCAATCTTTAAGTCAGTCTGCATTTTCCATTGTTATAGACTGCTGTAAGCAATCTGTTAAGTCAGTCTGCATTTTCCATTGTTATAAACTGCCATAAGCAATCTACGAAGTCAGTCTGCATTTTCCATTGTTATATACTGTTGTAAGCAATCTTTAAGTCAGTCTGTACTTTCCATTGTTATAAACTGTTGTGAGGAATCTGTTAGGTCAGTGTGCATTTTCCATTGTTATAAACTGTCGTAAGCAATCTGTAAAGTCAGTCTGCATTTTCCATTGTTATAAACTGTTGTAAGCAATGTTTAAGTGAGTCTGCATTTTATATAATGTTATAAAATGTTGTAAGCATCTGTTAATTCAGACCGCATTTTATATAGTATTATAAACTGTTATAAGCATCTGTTAATTCAGACCGCATTTTCAATTGTTATAGACTGTTGTAAGCAATCTGTTAAGTCAGTCTGCATTTTCCATTGTTATAGACTGTTGTTAGCAATCTGAAAATTAGTCAGTATCAAGCCAGAAATAGCTAATGAGAATTCGTTCAGGAAGGATAACAGACAAAAATAATATCTTGTTTGGCTTGTCAGAACACTACTGCAAGCTGTTATCATGTTCTATCCGTTGTAAAAGCCTACAAGAGTATTAGATTAACAGAACACAGGAAGCCCAAGGGTTGGTTTAACCACATAATGTTTTACTGTATGTGGAGAAGTTTTGGTAAAACGCTTATATAAAGAAACTTTCTCAAAATATGATATTTACGATTGCCATTAACCACTGGTAAAATTGTAATATACATAAGATGAGATTGGTCTGCGTCTCTCAAAATCGCAACAAAGCCATCCGGCAAAGACCTTGTTAATACTCTGCCCTAACAGGCATAACAGGGTTTGAGTGATACAAGATACAAGACTTACACTGAC
The DNA here is from genome assembly GCA_039081455.1 of Macrobrachium rosenbergii. NCBI lineage: Eukaryota > Metazoa > Arthropoda > Malacostraca > Decapoda > Palaemonidae > Macrobrachium > Macrobrachium rosenbergii. The sequence continues at coordinate 8,563,036 of JANJGK010000033.1, read as the reverse complement.
GGTAATATTCTATTTACTATTTACAACTTACACCGTTCTTCTGCTTAACCTAATTTGATTCGAGCGTTTTGAAAACTGAAGGACAGGACTAAATAAGAGAAATTAGCTATATCCAAACGATGTCCCCAATTAAGAAAGGAATTAGCTGCTTACAATAATTCTCAACCAGTCACAAATGCCAATAACCTAAACCACTCGTGACTGAAAATATCAGTGGAATAAAATAAGGTTGAAATACTCCGACATGGAACAGTTATTATGAGTCTTACCAAGAAACTGACACTTCCAGTTGGTAATGGTAAATCCAGAGGCACTTTTGTTACACTAACAAATCCACAAAACTCACTATTCTCCTTTTACTTGCCTTCTGTGTAACAATATGAACAAAACAAAGATGACAGAGATTTTTACTAAATCTACATGTACAGGACTGCCATCTATTAGCCAGATGCTAAACTATAAAGTTTTATTTATAAAAAAAATAAATTTCATTGTAACAGCGCAATTGCAAACTGGACACATTTCGAGAATTGTTCAAGTACAGAGCCCCTATTTAATGAAAAAACGAAGAAAATAAATATAAAAGTACATAAATGTGAAAAGTCAATAAGTATAAGAAACGGGTTACGAATACTTACAGGTTTTGGCATTGCTTAACAGTTTTAGGTAGTTAATGTGACAGTTACTAAAATTTATGTGCAACAAGAAGCGAAGCAGGCTCCTCATCGACTTCATAACATAATATTTCAAGCTGGAAAATCTGTATTTAATAAGTCCGAGGAAGTCTTCATCTGACAAAGTCAATTCTATTCTTCGCTGAGGAAACCCATGATTTTAAGAAATATTCATTGTGGCGTGAATTTTGAAATCCACATTCATGTTTGGGTATCAACATGTTTGAAACATAAATCTCTACAGAGGGCTGTCGGGAATGTGTTCGATTCCCCCTTTCAATCTCATGATGAAAAGGGGAATCGAACAGATTCCCAAAAGCTCTCTGTGCAGATTTACTTTTGAATATGTTTGTACCCATACCTAACTGTCGATTTGTTTCGCCATACCCATGATTTATATCGACCTTGCTTGTCTCGTTACTATCTGAAATATCATCTCCCCCGTACTCCCTTAGATCCAGACCTCTTGCACCTCGGGCTCAGAGAGGATCATATCTCTCTCTCCTAGAAGGACCTTCTCATCCACAGCCACGAGATGTTTGCCATAATCTCGCTTCCACAGTTAACCCTGTGAAGATCTGTAATACTCGTTTTGTTCTGTAGGTGACTGTTTTCTCCCTCTGCTGACTCTGGAATTCTCTCTAAATTCTGCTCCCAAAATGGAGTAAATTTTGGGGTATTAAAAGGGGAATGGAACATTGCCTTCGTAATTGGGAGGCTTTCTGTTTAGTTTACTTTCCTTTTTCTGCGCACTTTCTTCCCATTTCGAGGACGAATTAGGTAGGCCTATGGAACGGACAACCCAGTGCCTATGTCTGTGTCGGTCCAGGAGAAAGAAAGAAAGAAAGAAAGAAAAAGCAGAGCAAACAGAAAACCGCCCAGTTCCGAAGATAAAGTTCCACTCCCCTTTTTACAGCAAAAAAGATACTTAATTTTAGGAACACAGAAATTAGAGAGAATTCCAAAGTCAGCAGGAGGGGAAAATAATCGCCTACATGGCAAAACAAGTATTGCAGATCTTCACAGGGTTAACTGTGGAGGCGAGACCCTGATAAACGCCGCTTGGCTGTGATGAGAAGGCCCTTTTAGGAGGGATATGGGATCCTCTTTGCCCCAGATACGGAATGGATCTGGATCTAAGGGAGTATCGGGGAGATGATATTTCAGACAGTAACGAGACCAGCAAGGCCGGTAGAAATCACGGATTTTCTGATCGAGAGGAAAAAAGACTGACTTTGAGGAACTAGACTTCTCGAACTTTGTAGATGCAGATTTGTTAATGTGACATATTATGTTATGAAGTTCATGAGGCGTTTGTTTCGATTTTTGTGGTGCCTGAGTTATTACAATTGGCACATCAATTACTTGGGCCCCTGCGGGCATTATCATACAAATCATACCCCTTTGGCATTAGGTCATATATTGCCTGACTTTTGACATTTTATTTACTCATTATCATCATTGTTACCGATTTTTCCTTATTTATTTTTCTTTTACACTTACTCTCTTTGTTTTTTTATTGCACTGGAGCTCAGAACTTGTAAAATTATGCAAAATGCGTTCAGTTTGTAATGGGTCTGTTATAATAATATTTATAGTCTAGCATCTTGCCAATAGATGGCAGTCTTGTACCCGTAGATTTAGTTGAAATCTGTCGTCCTTGCTTCGTTTACACCGAGTAACACCAGAGGCTAGTCAATTTTAGTAAAACGAGAATGGTAAGCTTTCTGGATCTGTTAGCGTAACAAGTGCCTCAGGATTTACCAACTGAAAAGAGCAATTTCTTGGTAAGGCTCGTAACTGTTTCACATCTGAGGCAGCTTGAGGAATGGAAGTCTTTCGAAACGAGACTTAAAACTTAATTTTGTTGAATCGATGCTATGGTATGGAATATCCACGGTAATTATACGGTATATCAAGACCGTGGGAATACCAAACAGTGAATGTGGAATATGCAGTGCGAGCAAATACATCTGATGAATAAACTATTAATTTGATAGTGGAAGTCCTGCAGGTGTTTTGGAAGTGGTGCGAGACCTGGATAAGCCAGTAACTAGTAACAAGTAAGTAACATCGGTGTATTTCAGTCTTATTTCACTGTTATTTTTATTGGCAGTTACGACTGATCAGTGGCTTCGCTATGGGGGTCCCCGGGGGACCGGGGCCCTCCCAGTCAGATGCTCGGTCGCCCCCAACTAGCACCCCCAGTTGAAATTCTTCCCTTTATAGCTAAATTTTAACCCTTACAGTTTTTTTTATACATTTGTATATAGAATTGAAAACTAATTGAAAATTGATCTAGGGTAGTTTGCAGTTTACACTGACGCCACGTAACGCCGTTTGTCCCGTCCGCCAAGGTAAGTAGTTCCACATGAAACGCCATGTTCTCTGTCTTTGGGGGGGGGTCCAGCCCCCCCCAGCTAGGTAAGGGCACGCCGCACTAGGTTAGGTTAGGTTGGTTAGTTATGGTTTCGTCATTTTAGTACCGATTTCGTATGTTGGTATTCCTCCGCGACTAGAAAACTGGCAGACGACACCCGCGTCAACGTAAACTGCAGGCGCTCCTTGCTCTATAATTTCAAAATACAGGTTCACTTACTGCTAATACTATTATTTTCCTTCATTCACAACTATATATATACTTTCGAGAATGGCATATTTTATTTATTACACAACTGGTACATTAGTTTTGTGTAATTTTCTTTGGTCCCCCAAAAATCATCTTGGGCCTCTGTAGGCCAACCCCCCCCCGCCCCCACTGCTAGTGGTTTTGGTTATTGGCGTTAGTGACTGGTTGAGAATTATCATCAGCTAATTTCTTTAATTGTTTCTGTGCTGTTTGTGGTCACGTGATATATTGTGGGGATATCGTATACTTTCCCAGGTAGATCTAAGCCGGCTGTCTGTGGTGAGCTAGGCTATGGCAGTCGACGTTTTTCTTTAGAACTTTACCTGCTAAACAAGAATTTAAAGTAATATTTTGGCAGTCAAATGTAATTAAGCTGTAAATTACTTTAGAACTGTAGCCGACGGTAAATGGGACCCATTGTGAATTAGGATTTTGGGTGTGGTAAAACCCTTTCGAGAATAACTAACAGTAAGGGCGACCAGTTGGGAATTCGAGGTTTTGGGTTGGGTAAATAACTTGGGAAAAGGTTTGGGTACCTTATTGTTGTATTTCCTGTTATATATATCATTTGGAACATGAAAAACAAGCACAAAAAGAATGGTGAATAAATGGATAGTGGGAGCCGTTCCAAAGGCAATTTTCATTCATTACTAGTACTGCTGATTCTAAGCCTTAACACGCATGCGCTAGCTTTCGGTTCACCAGTCAGCAGCTGCCAGTTTTCTGTGGTTATCGAGAGCTACGAGAGACTGGCAATTGACATTTTCCTGTGTTACTTTACTTGCTGAACAAGAATTTAAAGTAATTACCTCTTGCAAGAAGATACGAGCTTGTCAGGAATCTTAGAATGTGCAGATAAGGCGCGCAGCGCCGCTCTGCCACAGCGACTTATAGAGGCCACCCAAGTTGAAGGCGGAAATAGTAATGTTTTGTTTCCCGTTTATGAAAGCTTCGAATAGTGTGCAGTGGAGCTAGACTATGGCAATTGACGTTTTTCTATGTTATTTTACTTGCTTTCCAAGAGTTTAAGGTAATATTTTGCCGGTCGGCTGCTGCTAAACTGTAATTTACCCTTGAGCTGTGCGACCCACTGGTGTAGATGTGCAGTTTTCAAGGGTCAGTTACATTTTAGTTACAGCCGACCTCCAAAATATTTTAAATTCTTGTTCAGCAGGTAAAATAACATAGGGAAACGTCAATTGCCATAGGCTAGCTCACAGCGGACAGCCAGCTTAGAATTACCCTTTCTCATATCAAGTTGAGAATGATTGGTGTTTGCATATAGCTTATTTCTCTTATCTATTCCTGTCCGTCAATTTTTATAACGCTCGAATCAAATTAGGTCAAGCAGAAGGATGGTGCAAGTTGTAAAGAGTAAATAGGATATTACAATCAGAATAAGTCTGTATTTTGTGCCACTCAAACTCAAAGTGATGTTTTGCCCGTTAGGCCAGAGTATTAACAAGGATCCTTGCCGAATAAATTTTATCCTCTCAACAAATCTGAGGTCTGACTTTGTTCAGATTTTGAGAGAAGCAGACCAGTCCCAGACTATGTATATGATATTCGTAGCAGCGGTTAAAGTAAATCGTCAGTTTTTAATTTAATGATACAAGCGCGCACACTCATGCATGCTGATACATTTAGTATACATTTAGCCTATGTGTATGCAGTACTTGTATGTTTGTGCTAACATGAGTCAACACATGGGTTTTTAAGCGCATTACTGTTCAGTACGTGAACGAACAACCAAATAGTTGCTTTAAAATATATATAATAATTTATTATATATATATATATATATATATATATATATATATATACTCGTATATAATATATATATGTATATATTTATATATATAGTGTATATATATATATACTGTATATATATATACTGTATATATATATATATATATATATATATATATATATATATATATATATATATATATATATATATATATATATATACTGTATATATATATATATATATATATATACTGTATATATATATAATATATATATATATATACTGTATATATATATATATATATATATATATACTGTATATATATATACTGTATATATATATATACTGTATATATATATATATATATATATATATATATATATATATATATACTGTATATATATATATATACTATATATATATATATATTAGTATATATATACTGTGCATATATAGAAGGATGGGTGGATATACTGTATATTTTATATATATACATACTGTATACATGTATGTATATATATATACATACATATTTGAGTGATATGTATATATATACATATATACAGTATATATATATATATTGCAACTTAATTATATGGCTTGTTCCTTAAAGTGTTGACTTCAGAAATTCTTAACTCTCCGGTTCTCAGCAATTCTTTTTGGGATGAGGTTGCTAGCTTCGTGCCCTCTTTCACCCGGCTGCAACCCAACATCGTCAATTGTCCACCTTTTACCTAAATTCATTATTTAGGTCAAGGTCAGGAGAGGAACAATGAATTTGAAAGGTACCCCTCAATATCCCTCTAGTCTTATAGGCTTTCTAGTTAAGTCACCCTTAGTGATTACTTACATGTAGCTCATAGAAAATGGAAGGACTGAATATTTCCCACTTAAAACCCTTAACCAGACACTCGCGTCCTTTCTTCACACAGAGGCAGTGAAAGACCATCGACGTTTATTGGTGTGTGATTGTCATTCCTTTTTAACGCAGATATCAGCAGCCCAACTCGCTGGTAAGACGAAATTTCCAGCACAAGTGAAAAAGGAACGTTTGTACTGGGTCTCACATCTGCACCAGGGCTGACCTATTAGCATTTGGAAATGTTTCCATGTAGCGTCAGTGGCTGCCAGTTTTAGAGGTGTCATTAATTTTGAAAATGAGACTGAAGACTTGCATCAATGGTCGTGAGTTTTAGAGGCTCCTTTAGCCATTCTTCCGAAATCGGGTTGACAAAATCACGCGTTGGGTAAAGATGAATGTCAACAAATATATTCGGTGGCTATTTCATTGTCTCGACACAAGGAACTCTAGAGGCGTCTGCAGTCGACTCGTCCAGGAAGCGTGGCAGTCAAGTCGAACGCTGACGTGCGTAATTAAAGAGAAAGAAATTAAAAAGATATGAAACCAGCTTCAGTACATTTGATCCAAATTGTGAAGGAAAGACGGTGGGACAGAAACCTTGCCAAGATATAAAAGTTGAATAACAGATTCACCTTGGATATTAAGTAAATTACAAAGCTGTTAGTTTTTTCCGCAAGCCACCGCCCTCTCCATTACTCTGTCTTAAGATCATTATAGTTTCTACAGAGGTGAAGAAACCTAAAACACCTTTACCTTGTACATAAAACCTCTGAGTCACCAAGAAACTACAAAATCTTCATTCTCGCTGTAACTCCATTAGATATAATTTTTCTTGAGTCTTCAGATAACACGAGCTTCCAGAGCAGAAGAGCTTTAGAGTAGTTGATTGCATCTACAATAAAAAGACAGTTTTTTAATGATTCAGTGCTTAATGGCAATCGTGAATATCACGATACCCTGAGACAATTCCAGAATGCGAATGTTTTCCCGAAAGCTGCTTCTCAAAGTAAAACAGGTTGTGGAAAAACTAACTCTTATGCTTCCTGTGTGCATCTGTCACTCTCCTACTTTTGTACACATTTCCAAGGCTACAAAGCACGGTATCAGCTTCCAGTATTATTCACACAAACCTGAGAAGATATTATTTTGTTCTATTTCTGGCAACGGAATGATTTTTCAGATTGCTTAAGACAGTTTATAACGGTGGAAAAAGGGTAAAGTAATATTACGAGCAAAATATAAAAAAAAAAAAAAAAATTTTGTGACCCAACACTTGTGAAGTGCGCATACCTCCCAGATACGGTAAGCGTTACAACCAAGCACTATCGGCTCCTGGAAAAATGTTGGGAAAGACAGGATTGGCTTCGAGTGGAAATCCTAGTCATAAAAGAAACTGTCTGGCCATCGGCTCACATATTTGGTTCCCACGGACTAAAAATTAGGCAACGTGATTTTGCAAAGTAGTTATGAGCCCTAGTTCGTCTCGACAAAAGAAACAACTCATGGTCACTGACAGCAGTGCTTTCTCTCACATGAGTTTTTAAAAAGTGGCCGATTTCCTTCAATAAATACCCACCTTAAGCTTATGCCTCACCCCACAGGCAAGCATTTCAACATGGTGGTAAGTTCAGAGGCCTTTAGACCGATGTTTAAAAGCAAGCTTTCTTCTTGATAAGTCAAATCGTACTTATGTGGTTTAGTGATGGAGAGCTGCGAAAGTGTCTGTTTCCAAAGAAACTTAGAAATTCTCTCTCTCTCTCTCTCTCTCTCTCTCTCTCTCTCTCTCTCTCTCTCTCTCTCTCTCTCTCTCTCTCTCGACTGTCAGATACATTTTTTCAGAGGCCTTTAGACCTATGTTTAAAAGCAAGCTTTCTTCTTGATAAGTCAAGTCGTACTTATGTGGTTTAGTGATGGACAGAAAGTGTCTGCTTCCAAAGAAACTTAGAAATTCTCTCTCTCTCCTCTCTCTCTCTCTCTCGAGAGAGAGAGAGTCTGTCAGATACATTTTTTCTGAAACTCTTATGGCTTTTCCGTCTTAAAAGACAGCAGGAATTGCAATTGGTTTCAGGTTAGAGAGAGAGAGAGATCCGTACATAGTAAAATAACGCTCTTATTAACCGGGTGTTCTTCTCACTGACAGAGAGCACTGTTCGTATTTGCGTGGACTCTGGCGTGTGCCCTGTCTCTGGCTGTTGGGTATGACCAGTGCGACGAAAGCATCTCGGACAGATGCCCAGCGGTAGACCCAAGTGAGAACTTTGAAAACTTTCGTTAATGAATATAAGAATAAACCCATATTAAAAAGTGTAGCAATCAATATTAGAGTTTCAATAAATTCGGTATATGTTCCTGCATTTCATTCGGTCTATTTTTAATGCAGTTATATGTATGTGTATACGTATATATGTATATGTATATATACATATTATATATCTATTTATATAATCACATATATATATATTTATTATATATATAAATATATATATATATAGATATTATATAACTACATATATATATATATATATATATATATATATATATATATAATATATATATATATATATATATATATATATATATATATATATATATATATATATATATATATATATATATATATATATATATATATATATATATAATCCTGAGCACTCCCTTTGTTAAGTACGTGCCAACGAGAACCTGCCAACGAGAACCTTTCTTACTGTAATTATTATAATTGCTGAGATGAAGACGAACCCTACTCATATAGAACACTCCCTTTGTTAAGTACGTGCCAACGAGAACCTTTCTTACTGTAATTATTATAATTGCTGAGATGAAGACGAACCCTACTCATATAGAACAAGCCCATCACAGGGCCACTGACTTGAAATTCGAGCATCCAAAGAATATTAAGGTGTTCATTCGAAAGAGGAGATCAGTTTTTAGAAAAAGATAATTTAACAAGTTAATAAATAGATGAAAATGTAAGTAAATTATTAAAATATATGAGAATGGTACTAGGGTAGTAATGCATTGCATCTTCACTTGAACTTTTGAGGTTCCAGTTGCACGACATCTGGGAGGCTGTTCCACAGTCCAGTGTTCTCATTAATAATGCCTCTTATGATTCCCTGACAGGCGCCCCAGTGTACTACCAAGTCTCAGACAACTGTCTCCAGTAGACTGTTCCACAATCCAGTGTTCTCAATAATGCCTCTATGATTCCCTAACAGGCACCCCAGTGTTCTACCCCGTCCTAAACAACTGTCTACAGTAGGCTGTTTCACAGTCTAGTGTTCTAATTAATAATGCCTCTATGATTCCCAGATAGGCACCCCAGTGTACTACCAAGTCTCAGACAACTGTCTACAGCAGACTGTTCCACAATCCAGTGTTCTCATTAATATTGCCTCTATGATTCCCTGACAGCCACCCCAGTGTACTGCCAAGTCCCAAACAACTGTCTTCAGTAGACTGTTCCATAGTCCAGTGTTCTCATTAATAATGCCTCTATGATTCCCTGACAGGCACCCCAGTGTTCTACCCCGTCCCAAGCAACTGTCTACAATACTGTGAATGCTCGAACGGCGTGGCTTGGCTTTTCCAGTGCGGGGAACTACAGGCTTTCGACACGACCAGGAACGTGTGCAACTGGCTCACCAGCGTCGATTGCGGTTCCAGACCAGTGCCGCAATAAAACGAAAATAAAAGGCGGAAAAATGGAACTAGGATAAACAATAACCCTTTCATTTCGCTTTTCCTTTCGCTGTACCTCCGTTCATATTCTCTTTCTTCCGTCTTACTATTCCTTAACCCTCTCCTAACAATCGAATCAAAATGCAGCTGCGAGGTTCTCCTCCTGTTACACCTTTCAAACCTTTCGACTGCAACTTTTATCTTTTAGGGCTGGATGAGTTCATCATGGGTCCCAGAGCTTGGCCTTTGGCCTAAATTCTAGATTTTGTTCTATTCTTGTTTTATTTTGCTCGAAGCAAGTTCACACAATAAAAGTTTGCAACATTTATACAGCATCTCATTCACACAGTTCCTGCTCTCAATGTCTGAGTTAAAGACCACTTATACAAAAATATGTGAGCCTCACATTTGCTATTTCCGTGGGTCGCTCCTGGCTTGTCTCCCATCAGTTCACACAGCTGTAAATGGGCAGCAGCAAGTGCTAGGGCCAGGAAACGTGTAGGACTAGCAGCTTCATCCCTAAAGATTTAATAAGAAACCAGAATGATGTCCAGTCCTGGAAGCACCCTCTTAGAAGGGGGTGAAAGATTAAGGTGAACAAGTGTGTATGCATATATATACTGTACATATGTACATATATGTTTATGCATATACTGTACATATGTATACATATGTACATATACAAGTATGTATATAAATGTATATATATATACACACGCACACACACAAACACACAATATATATATATATATATATATGTATATATATATATATAATGTACTTATATATATACATATAATATATATATAATATATATATATATATATATATATATATATACACTGGGTTTGAAGGCTATGAAAGCCTGGTTTTGCTAGAGCACTTGAATGCAAAGACGGGCAACTAACAGAGAAAGAAATGGTTTGTTTGTAGTTACGGAATTCTCGAGGTACATGAGGATGAGAAAACATTATTTTAAAAGCTCTGATTGATGGCAATTCTTGGTTTCCAAAGAAAGATTTTGTGTACATGAAAAGAAAAAAAAGGCGAGGATAAGAATTTACTAGAGTTTGGTGACGAGAGTAGTTTAGTTAGGTCAGACGACATTTCAAGTTAAAATAGATATGTTCTTTTTGTAAAGACGTCGCTGTAAATGAAATTTAGATATGTGAGGTCAACGTGAGGGCAATGGGAACATATAAGAAAACACAAAATGAAACGTGGACTGAGGTTAAAGATATAGAGGCAGGAATACATGTGGAGCATATAAAATTATAAGCTGTGGTTGTAGTGAGTGTTTGTGAGAACATAAGCATAAAGAGGGGATAGATGCAGTAGATAGTAGAATAAGGTAAGAAGTGGTTTAGTGAATAAAAAAAAGATTGAAGGTGCAACTGATCACTTAAGACACCTGGAAAGTGTTGCAAGGGACAAACCTTGATAAATAAATATATAATGAATAAGCTTTTGAGAGAAACTGATTGTATTTCCTCATAAAACATCGTTAACATTTTAGTAATATTTATTTCGGTTTGGGGAAAAAGTACAATATTCAAACGTCATGACATTCAAGTTTCAGTTTGGTGCTCTAAAACTACGCGGATCTACTCTTGCAGAAATACAAGGAGTTTAACATGATCAGCCGTACAAATGCTGTCAGGAGTGGGCACAAAGTCGCATTTAGACGCTAGCAGACTCTCGTGATAAATAAAGAGGTTATTAACGTAAGTGTGTATGGGAAAAGTCCCCTTAAGGACTTGGTGCTTGGCTCGTGGTCGCCGGTGCGGATGTGGGTCTAGGCCTGTCTCCGCACTCGACGAGTTGCTCCCAGTTGCAGACTTTGAGACGTTCGTCGTAGAGCGTCTGTGAGGCGCAAGTGAACCTCCAGGCTATCTGGTCAGAGCATTCGCAATAGGCGCCACAGTCGTCGGGGTCAGGGTAGTAAACAGGAGCTGCTTGCCAAAGAAAAATAGGCAAAAGGTTTTAGTATTTTCCTTATGACATTAACATCTAGGCCTATATGTCTTGACATGTGAAACAGGAACGTAGTATTTGTACGCTTCTTTTCAGTATTAATGACAGTAATTGTACGATTTTTGTTTGATATGGTTATCTGGATTCCTCTGTACTCATGGATATGTTAGTAGGTGTCAGCGAGGCTTAAAAAAACATTATAATGTCTAAGTGTATATGCATACTCGGAAGAACAGTTACAAGATTAGCATAGGTCACGGATGGATCAGGGTAGGAAGGGAAGATTAAGCAAGGGGTAGATACATTGTATGAAAAGTATTGGAAAGGAAGGGTCTTGATGCCCAGAAAGTGAGAGATTGTGTTCAGGATCAAGGTATATGTCACTGTTGAAAAGCCCTCTGTGAGAAAAATCCCTCTTGGGGAAATGGCTCAATGTATCAAAATTTGACCATTTTTTATGTTGAAGGAAAGGGGATCCTAGAACTGTCAATGATGGTCAACTTACATGAAGGATCTATTGCGGGGCACTTGGCAGTAATTTCAGCGGAACATTGACCTTCCGCTCTCGCCAAAGCGATCACAGGTAGTAACACTAGCAACTGCCCAGCAATCTTCTGTCAAAAATAAAAAGTATGTTGTCTCAGTTTGAAAATCAATGGCTATCATAACGCAAGTGCTGAAGACCTCGGGTTATACAAAAAAAAGCAATCATCTGATCTAACAAGCAGGTATCATCTTTGTAATGCTTAGTGCTCTTGTCTAATCGGTCTGACTTGGTGTCTTAAAAAGTCGGAAATTTACTCAGCTCTACTGTTCTGGAATCCCAGCGTGGCTTCTGCCAGGAAAGATCACTGTAATGCTTATTACTCTTGTCTAATCAGTCTAACTTTACGGCCTCTTAAATGGTCGGATATTACTCGGCTCTACTGTTCTGGAATCCCTGTGTGGCCTCTGCCAGAAAAGACACTCTGGGGACTTTACAACTTCACAGTGAAGTTCAGTTAACACTGGGCCTTCAAAGTGTCTTGTCTTATGTCTCCTTTCTTGATGTGTCTCAAGCATTCCATAATCTGGCATGAGGTTTTATGAGAAAAACTTCCTGCTTATGACAACTCCTTCATTTGAAGCGGAGTTAACTCGGGGCCTTCTAAATCTTGTCTCCTTTCTTGATATCTCTCACGCATTCTAGATTTTCACTTAGTAGCTTTCTGTCCACTGTCGCTCTTTGAGATTCCTAGTCTTTCACCTACATTTTCCCTTCTTATAATATATCTTTTTTGTCCCTTCTGTTCAAGTGCCACTGATTCAACCATCTACACTTCCAAAAAATCTCTCAGGCCATCTCTGAGTTCACGTATTTCATCCTCAGTCACTAACATTTCATCGTAAGAGCATATCGGAATAAGAGTCTCGTAACTCGGCTCCCGCGTTCCCAAGACTCATTCTAATCTATTTACCTTCCAATTTCGCGTGAAATTCTCCGATTCTGCCAGACGAAATTACATTCTAACCTCTCATTTCTGCTAGCAGTTTAGAGACACTGATTACTTGTCTGCAGACGCTGTTATCTCGATTTTTGGGGCATTTCAAGTACAGTACTGGGAATTTTATGGGAAAGCCATATGGTAAGGGGTGATGTTTATTAAGATAAGAATATTGGATTTTTATTTGATAAAAAAAATTTTAGGCATTTTTTGATTACGAATCGCCAAGGTTTTTTTTTTACCTGTGATTAATTTTTGTTAAAGGTAGACTTTTATAGTTTCTATATACAAACTAGTATTTTGTGAATGACTACACTATTTCTCACCTTGGCCCCTGAGCTTAGATAGTTATTCTAATAAATTAAAGAAGTTACACATCTTTGCTAAAGTTAGGCCTTAAGGACTTCTCTCTGAAGCAGGAAAATTTCTCATAAATGCAATACAAATATATGATAAATATACAATATACAGTACCATTGCACTGGCTATCACGTCTCATACCCCTCCCCTGGGTTTAAGGTTTCGTACCCCTTGGGAGTACAGGTACCCCAGGTTAAGAACCACTGCTCTGAAGGTATTTTGTCTTAAGAAATTTTGTAAAACGATTTACAACAGATGTTTGTAGACTTCTCCTATATGCAAATGATGATCATGAGAGTAAGGAGCAGGATTTTCGCCAGATTTTGAGATTTAAAAGATACAAAAAAAAAGAGAAGACATTGCAATGCCACTTAGAAGATCAAACTTTGAGGCACACAGCAAAATGTTTGAAGAATTGCGAAGTTCAGAAAACCAGAATTGCCAAGTGACGTTATACTGGCTTTTTTTTTTTTTTTTTTTGAAGGGGAGGGTGGGGGGGAGGTGCTGGAGGTGGGTGGCAACTTCTATAAAGTTGTTACATCAAAACCTGAAATGCTTTAAAAAGAGTTGTAGTTAGATAAGTGTGCTTGATTAAAAGTGTTACAAACTGAACCCAATCGTTCACCATATACACCTGTCATACAATCTTTTCGCACCATCGAAATCTTTACATGCAATAATCCAATGTTTTTTCTACATTTCTTTAATACCCAAGATTTATTTCCACTTCATTTTGGGACTATCCACCACACGTCATTGGCTGATGACTATCAAGCCTTGGTTTGATTCTTGCGACTGACTGGTGCACTCACCCAATATGGACGCCATGGCTGAGAGGTGCAGTCCTCTGCTCATAACAGCTACATCCCTCACTTATTAGGCTCGTGAAATGCTAATGCACAAGTTTCTGCTGTTTCAGAATGATTCTTCAGTGCTTTCCGCGAGTATTTAGGGGGACCCATTTGCAGTATCTGCAAAATCAGCAGTATCTACCATTTTTCTCAGTTCTGCATTTTTGCAGATAATGCAGTCTTCCGTTTCAGGGCTCTACTGCTTACCAGCCCATCCAGCTGGGGTCACGGAAAAGGGTGTGGGCCTTGCAAACTCCCCCCCTTTAGCAAAGTTGCCGTTTTGATTACTTGACAGTTTGTGAATCTATAGTCTGAGGAGAAAGTTTGTAACCGCGACTTCAGCGCTCTCGTTAGTTCGACGTATCAGTTATAAAATAAGCATTTAAATCTATCCCATGCTTGTCTGGAAATGTAACACTCCGGTGCGAAAATGATGTTGGTGACTCATAGTATACATGCAGGCGTCTCGGCTTTATTTTCTGTTCCCTCATATTTCTCTGTTTATCAGTTTTTCCTGTAACCTGTATTCTCTGAAGGCTGATTTCCCTGTTGACTGTCCGTAAAGACTTTCAGCTGAATACTGAAAGAAAAAAAAGTAGAAAGCACCTGGAAATTTGAAGAAAGAAAGAAGAAAGCATCTGAAGATTTAAAGAAAAAAAGAAAGGAAAAAGCGGCTGAAGATGTAAAGAAAAAAAGAGAAACGCAGCTGAATATTGAAAGAACAAAGAAGGCAGCGAAGATTTAAAGAACGACAGAAAAAAACAGGTAAAGATTTAAAGAAAGAAAAAAGAAGAAAGCAGCTGGAGATTTAAAGAAAGAAAAAAGAAGAAAGCAGCTGAAGATTTAAAGAAAGAAAGCAACTGCTGATTAAAAGAAAGAAGAAAGCAGACGGAGATTTAAAGAAAGTAAAAACAGGTAAAGAAAGAAAAAAAGAAGAAAGCAGCTGAAGATTTAAAGAAAGAAGAAAGCAACTGCTGATTTAAAGAAAGAAAGTAGAAAGCAGCTGAAGATTTAAAGAAAGAAGAAAGCAACTGCTGATTTAAAGAAAGAAAGAAGAAAGCAGCTGAAGATTTAAAGAAAGAAAGCATCTGCTGATTTAAAGAAAGAAGAAAACAGAGGGAGAATTAAAGAAAGTAAAAACAGGTAAAGATTTAAAGAAAGAAAAAAAGTAAGCAGCTGAAGATTTAAAGCAAGAAGAAAGCAATTGCTGATTTAAAGAAAGAAGAAAGCAGCTGAGGATTTCAAGAATGAAAGCAACTGCTGATTAAAAAGAAAGAAAGAAGAAATTAGACGGACATTTAAAGAAAGAAAAGAAAAAATCAACAGACGAGTTTTTTCGCTCCTTCAGTGAGAGAGTGGAACTGGATAAGTAGCAGGACGCAACTTACCATCCTGACCCTGAAATGGACTTTTCCGTATTGCCCCTTCCTCTGAAAAGACGTCCCGTTTTTATACAGGGTAATTATGGCGTTTTCAGGCTTATGGGAGTCGCAAGGGCGACGCCAGAACACAAGGTTTGCCATGTACAGTATACGTAATACTCTCAAGGGTCTGTCGGTGCTGCCTTGTGAGAAAGTAAACAAGCCACTCACCTCTCAAGGTGAATGGGTTATTGATGTAGTGTTTACTGATTTTTGTGTTTTGTCAGTGGTCTGTTTGAGACATGTAGTTACACAGACACTACACACACACACACACACACACATTTCGCTCCATCATTACAAGACTGTCGTAACTCCAAAATCTTGATTTTTCAGGAGAAGCGTTTTAAAGTTTCAAAGTCCTATAACTGCACCGAGATTTTGATTTAGACTTAAAATCTTCCCAGCGCCATCTCTCGGCCAAAAATGCACTTAGACTTACTTTATTACCAAAAGACGCAGAATTAAATGGGCAATCTTATGAGCTATGTAACTCAAAACTTCAAATTTTTCAGTTACGACAGTCTTGTAATGATGGAGCGATATATATATATATATATATATATATATATATATATATATATATATATATATATATATATATATATATATGTTTGTATGAGCGTGAGTGTAGAATTTAGTCCACACAGTTGTTGCTTCATGTTACTGTCGTGTGTATTTTCACTAATGAGTTACTACACGGCACGTATTCCCCTTGCATAACAAGATTACAGAGATTATTTATGAGAACTAAACGGCTGTCGAATTAAGAAATGCGCATTTCTCTCTCTCGCTTTGTATTATGCGTTCACTTTTTTTTGTATAAAACCTCTCTATTCTGAGACCATTAGATATCTTCACTTAACATGACATCGCTATATTTATGACTTAAAAAATTCAACTTGATAAAGGAGAAATATTTGATTACGATGAAGAACTTTAATTTTCATTTCATTTGTTGGTTATTTTTAGTATAACTGCAATCTATTACTGAGCTGCAGCCTTGTACAATAGAGCCCCAGTGCTTTTATACAGTTCTACTGCGTCAAATCGAGTTTCATTATTTATATTCCTCTACAAAATTCCATTCGTTCTGCGTTGTTTAAACAGCACTTTATGATGTACGTACCTCGTGCCGTTGCTAAGAAACTCAGTTCACCGAAAGGAGGTAAAGGAAAAAATAAATTTTCTTTTTTAGGTACTAAGACCGGAATATATTTCCGATTATTTCTTTTCAAATCACAGCTTCTCGCCGAATGTAAAGGAACCTACAGTAGTCTGTCTGCATTTAATAGCACCATTGCGCTTTCCTCGTCTTTATAGTTTTAATCAAAACGCTAATTTTTTTTTACGGCATTTTGTTCTTATATATCGAGAAATCTTGGAAAGGACTTTGTTCTGATGAGAGAGCGGAGACATTATTATTTTTACGGCAGTTTGTAGCAGCTAAATGTTCTCTGGTTCGCTGTTAAATGCAGTTGGTTACTCACTTCACTCCAATTCGCCAACAACGTTTCATTCCATTCAAGCTCAGTTCTCTCTCTGAGGTTTGAGCTTTGAGGTGGTGTTGTGGCGGGATTTGTGCCGTAACTGGAACGTTAATAATGGCATTCGGCAGGAGGTCATTGTACTTGAACCTAAGTCTAGGTGTATATATATATATATATATATATATATATATATATATATATATATAATGTATACATATACACCAAAGTAAAAATAAAGAGCTTTACCTTACATACCTAGACCGTGCTTGAACCATTCGACATGACAAGCCCCTTAACGCAGCCATTCGACGTAGATTCATACACCCATTTCCCAAACCATCGTATCTACATTATATGGACGGCATGGGGACAAGTGTGCACCTGGTTGATCAGAATTTGCGTATATAAAAAAAAAGAACATTAATCTAGGCGCCCGATCTCCAGCTAATCGTAGACTAGCCTACGAAACTGTCTACAGTTGCCGGTAAGGTTAGTCTGATCTCGTTAGTATTTGTTTACTTAATTGAGGATATGAACGCCCTTATAAACAATTGCCTTCAGTTTTGTTGCACTCAGTCGTTTCTGTGCAACGTTTCATTTGAATGAGTTTCTGTGCAACGTTTAATTTGAATGAGTTTAAGCCTCATTAAGTGTCAGGCTTTGGGGTTGCAATCTTTGTTCTGTTAGCACAGCCCTAGGCCTAGTAGGAAAGTCGGACTACGTGAGGTTCATCCGTTCCTTGTTCCTCATTTAATTAGGTCAGTAGGGAGAGCATGAAGTAATTTCTACATTGTTAAAGACTTCATTGACATTTTAGACCGAGACGTTCAAGAAAATTTTCACCTCCAGCTCAGTAGCCTAAATGGCGCGTCTCATGTGACGAACCATGTATACAATTTGAATGCCCCTCATATATGCGCAAGCAATGGTAAATCCTTTACTGGGGCGACGACAGTCTAGTAATTACTGACATTTTCCCAAATCTCGTTTAGGTCTTCATTCCCACAGAATTTGTGTCGTTTCCTAAACGACTAAAGGAACTTTCGTGATATTAATTCTCTGTAAGGCATACACCAGGTATCACAAGGGTGATCAATATCAACGCCGGATAATGTTCGTTTCCGGTATATTATTTCCTTGCTAACATACAGGAAGCTATTTTTTTTCCTGGTCCCTCTTCAGCGAAAGTGCTCCGTGGACTCGATTCGTGACTTGTGTTCTATATGCAATAATGTGCACACTTTCGAATAGTCGTACGGCATACTCCATGTTAACTTTCAAATCCACACTGTCCCAACACCCAGGAAATAATTTTATTTTCTCTCTTAAAAGACTTGATATTTTCACTTCTGATATCAAGTGGGATCTTATTGTAGAATCTCGGGCTTGCAGATCTGAAGGCTGTAAAACCATTTGTGTGCTGATTTTAACTGGTGAGAGATGTATGAAAATCTTGAAATAGGTGTAGCAAAGTATGCAGGCTAGCCATCCCCCAGTCTTTAGTTCGCAAGATCTAAACTGTTGCTGTTATAAGTACGAAATGTCTTTTATATGCATACAGGCTGTAAAAAAAGTGAATTCCAAGTCTGAGTACGAAATTTCTATAAAACTGAGTTTGTCATTCTCATGAGAAACTGATAGGTAAATAAATTATATAGGTAACTCAAGAGTCTGGTGCTGATTTGTTTTCAATGAATGCATACTGCTTATTATAAATATGGTTATCATCCAAGTTTGTAATATTAATCACTAATTAATTCCATCCCAGGTTCATATCAGTGATAGTAGTCAATGAAATTTTAACGTAACTTATTTAACTAGACAAAGTGCTCTGCAACACGTGAGAAAATATCATATTCAACTGGCTTTTGAAATTTTATCTGAATACAGGAGCTTAATTTTTATCAACCGCTGGAAGTAGTTAGACATCACTTTGACACTGATGGTGCAGTCTGCCAACAAACGCATATAGTTAAAATAATGCGCTGGGAACGACAACCTACATATGTAGCTTTTGTTGCTGTTATTTGCGGATGAGTTTGACACCACGACGCTAGAAAATGATGGATGTGTTCACATCAGCTTCAGTGATTTAACAAGGCTGTTTCCCGTTTTGACTCCTCGATGGATGGCCAATTTCGTGACTCATTTGGAGTTATTATTATTATTATTATTATTATTATTATTATTATTATTATTATTATTATTATTATTATTATTATTATTAAAATAGTTTAACTAGACCGGTGAGTTGATTAACGGCGTCAGTGACCTAGATGTTGTAACGCCAATTTTAGTAACCATAAATCAATCACTTGGTCACTCATTCATGAAGACAAAAGTCCTTTGACTATGAGGTAACGTATGTATGCTTGTTGATTGCCATTATATAGTCTTTTTTCAGGGTGCCTTTGGGGTGTAGCTAATACCAGTGGTAAATTTAAGTTTTGATAACAGTAGCCTGTTATATGATCGCCTTCAGGATCACGTAACGCCAGTGACTCCAAATATCAAAAATAAAGAAGGAATAATCACAATTACAGCAGGAATTGTTTGCTTAAAAGTGTACAGTTTGCTCCGCATAATTCAGCAACAAATGGAGTCAGCACAAGACTAGCTACAGATGAGTCTGTTTATGAGCCAAGATGGTTTTCAAGTCCACAAATTTCGAGTCCCAAGTTGTACAATCGGTCCACATTTGATATAAAGAGGACTGAAAATATGAAGTCTTTCAAGAAAGAAATTAGTCTTATTTTTCTTATTGTTATGATATAGATTTGAAAGTGAACATGGAGTACTTCGTATAACTCTTTGAATGTCTTTGCTAAAGTATGAGCGTTTCAGGTGAACTTTCCTATATAGTGCCCTCAGCGGAGTGGGACCAGGTAAGACTACTCAAAGTATCCCAACACGAATTTACTTAACTACACTTCACAGCCATAAAAAAAAAAAAAATTATATTTCAGAATGCATATAGAGCTATCTAATGTTGGTTAAAAGTAAAACGAACTTTTCATCTATTCCCTGTAATGTTCGTAATTTTCACGAACGAAAGGGTTTGTAAATATTCACTGGGTATATTGTTAGATAATGCTACTGGGGTCTTTGACATTATCGGCAATGTCGTGTAACCAACCTCATACCACGAATTTTGATTTACTTTTACTCGATAATGCATATTGCTTTAAAGTATTTTAAGTCTTCAAATATACAAAAAATGGGACTTAGTAACTGTGTAAATACGATGTTTGCTCATTTGTGTAGGAAGATCATTGAGGAAATGAAGTAATTTAAAGACGGCGTCATAACTTTCGATGCATTGAAGCTGGTTTGCAACAAATATCGCAAGTTTTTTGAAGTGTTAACCACAAATACTTTGTCTCTAAAGTGATTTATGGTAGTATCTATTAACTCAGTCATTCCTTCATTATTGGGATATTTTATGTTGTACAGGAAGGCTTACATTAGTCTTTTAAATGTTTAAATTTATAGTTTATAAACTTAGATTTAGTCGCATGCAGAAGGTGATGGTGCTCGGTTTTGAAGGGATAAAAGACAAGTACCGTCAGAGCAGTGGTTCTCAACCTTTTTCATTACCACGCCCCCTCTAAGAGCTGGGCCTTCCCTCCACGCCCCCCTTGCATCTATGAGTAAAATTCCTTCCCAGATAGGAGGAAAATAAAAAAAAAAGAGAAAGAGAAGGAGTTTCGAGGGACAGGGAGGGGGGTAAATACTTACAAAATAATGGTAAGCCTAGCGAGTCTAACTAGAGTGGTAGATTATAGGAAACTAACGTTATAAGGCAATACGTTTGCATATTTTATATAAACTTCTGAATATTAGTTCCCCACTCTTGTTCAGAAAATAACGAATATAATTCTAGAATTTTAAAATTTTCCCTAGGCCTAGCGCCTCCCTTGGAAATTGCTGACGCCCCCCAGGTTGAGAACCACTGCGTTAGAGTCTTTGAATATGATGGTGTGATGCTTACTGCTTGTATGCGTTTTAAGGAAGAAGTGCTTTTGAATAGATAAAGGTACCGAATTAAAAAAAAATAATTCATAAACAAACAGAGAATATGACTCAAAGGCAGACTTGTTGAATACTGTATAGGCCTATGTGTTTAAAGTCGCGAAGTATTTGCCCAGCACGTCTTCCAACATGTCCTTAAGTAATACGCAAGCCAAAGGATTTTTTCGTGGAGTAGGTCATAAAAAGCAGAGCCAGAGTTATTTTTAATCACTTTTCAACATGGAATCAGAGGCGTTAGAACCAACGAAGCGGAAAGAACTGCAGAGGAGTTACAGGAAATGGGATTTTCGTGAGCGTCAGAACCGAAGAGTTCGTTTCACTTTGTGATTTGGTCATTAATCCAGTCCACGTAGCAAGAGACTTCTGCGTAGACCCCGGGGTAGCCTGGACGACCGCAGCCGTAACCCCAGGACACGATGCCCGCCAGGTAAGGGGCGCCGGTATCCTGACAAGCCAGGGGTCCACCCGAATCGCCTTCGCAGGCGTCGACGCCTCCGTCGATGACCCCCGCGCAGATCATGCAGCCGTCGATCTCGGTCTCGCCGAAGATCTTCTTGCAGTCTGCGTCGGACATCATGGGGATGGTGGCCTTCTGAAGGATGTCAGATGGGTGCCCCTCCTCTTTGAGCGTCCCCCAGCCGGAGACGACGCAGTCCCCCGTGGCCAGGTGGTCCTTGTCCGGCAGGGCGATCGGCTGGGAGCAGTCGTCGAGCGTGATTGGGGAAGAGAGTCTCAGGAGGGCGATGTCGTTAGCCACGGTCCACTTGTCGTACTTCTCGTGGATTCGGATCTCCTTCAGGATGATGGTCTGCTCTTTGCCCTCGTCCTCGATCAGGTTGTGTTCTCCTGCTACGACCTGAAGAAATAAAAAAAAAAAGCTTAATTATATCCGAATGATTTAGTATCCGACAGCAGTATCAAATTTTCATGTCACTGATCACTTATTACAGTTTAAACAGGCTGGCAGCAGTAATTAATAACCATCAATATATTGTTTACTATTTTACTGGTACTGGTTATGACACGTAATAGTTCCTCGGTGGACGAGTCGGTAGAGTTCTCGGCTAGCACTTTGCTAGGCCCGAGTTCGAGTCTCTGGCCAGCCAATGAAGAATAAGAGGAATTTATTTCTGGTGACAGAAATTCATTTCTCGGTATAATGTAGTTCGGATTCCACAATTAAGCTGTAGGTCCCGGTCCCGTTGCTGGGTAACCAATTGGTTCTTCGTGACCACCTGTTCTCTAAAGTTGACCCGACGTGTTGAGGTTTCTTTTGAAATGTTTATTGACCTCATGAGGGGGGTGGGGCGGCAAGTTCCTGACGTCACAGGGAGAGTGAAACGCGACACTGTCAAACTTGGGATGCCGGAGTGAAACTTAGAAAAGAAACTAAAAAAAAAAAAATTGCAGCAAACAGGTGAAAGAATTCACACGAGGAAACATCACAGACGTGATGCTTTTGTAGATGTTCCTCGTGACTGGCAACTTTTGAGGCGAAGAGTAACCTTAATGAGCGGTGATTGTTTTGCCTTAGTTTCACGTGTTCAACACTCTGAAAATCGAAGCCCCCCCTCAGCTTTACCTTAGGTTTTGGTAACTAAGAGGGTCATTACTCTATAAATAAAGTCTAGCTTGGGGGTTACTTCTATAAATAGTCTGGGGGTTACTTCTATAAAGTCTAACTGGGTGTTACCTCTATAAATAGTCTGAGGGTTATTTCTATAAATAAAATCTAACTGGGGGTTACTTCTATAAATAAAGTCTGACTGGGGGTTACTTCTATAAAAAAAAAAGTCTAACTGGGTTCGCCTCATCTTAATCTGAAAAATTTCATATAGACGACAAGTCTTACAGTTTCTGGTCGATGAAACTGCTCAGAGAAGTTTGGTATCAGCCCCCAAAGTGCTCATTATGTAATGGACTCATAGAATTGTTAAGCCAGCTTGAGACATATTTTTTTATTTTGGATCATTGTTAAGGCATGCGTGTATTTCATTTCATTAGGATATTACGCACTTGAATGGTTTTTCGAAAATCAAAGTGACTTTGAATGTGCTTGTATCCAGTAATAAGTGACTATTTGCTTCTAACTTACCTGAATCAGCATTGAAAGGAGTACTATGGTTAGATTTAGTTTTCTGTAAAAGAAAACTATTGTGCCCGCTTTGTCTGTCTGTCCGCACTTTTTCTGTCCGCCCTCAAATCTTAAAAACTAATGAGGCTAGCGGGCTGCAAATTGGTATGTTGATCATCCACCCTCCAATCATCAAACATACCAAACTGCAGCCCTCTAGCCTCGGTAGTTTTTATTTTATTTAAAGTTAAAGTTAGCCATAATCGTGCATCTGGCCACCACCGAGCCGTGGTTAGTTTCATGGGCCGCGGCTCACACATCATTATACCGAAACCACCGAAAGATAGATCTATTTTCGGTGGCCTTGATTATACGCTGTACAGAAAACTCGATTGAGCTAGAGATATTTTATGAAAAGTGATTCCTAGGCTCTGAATGAGTTTGTCCATGAGTTTGATCAGGCTGTCACACTGTCATGAAGGATTTTGGTAAAGGTGTAGACTGCGGGTTGGTGGTCCATTAGGCTGGTAAGAGGTGCGCCCTGAATAGGTACCCGAAGTGTCGGGGGGTCATGTATACAGCAAAGAGTTCCCTGTTGAAGGTGCTGTACTTCCTCTCAGCTGGGTATAGTTTTCTGCTGAAGAAGCCGAGGGGCTGTGGCTTCCAGTTGACTGTTGACATCAGGAATGTTGTCCATCAGTGTGCCTGCACAGTGTCTCTTTGGTGGAGTAGGGCGTTAGAAAAAAAAAAAGGAAGAGACTGTCAACAGCCTCTGGGCTATGGCCCTTGATTTATGGGGGCTGGAGATAGAGTAGTTGAAGGTGTAAGACCTAAAGGGTGTGAGGACTGCTGTTTTTGGGACATCGTCTTGGTAGACCAGAGCTTGGATGTAGCCCTTCATCAGGTCAAACTTGGAGAGGATTCTTGCCATGTGGAGAGTGGAGGTGATATCTGCCATGTTTGGGAGTAGGTGGTGACCAGGCTCGTGTTTGTAGGTTGAGTCTCCTGCATTCTCCATAGGGGTGCCACGATCTTTCTTATTTTTTCTTTTGTTTTGTATCTGTCTCTTGTTGATGAGGGAAGATTGACTGGAAGGGACCAGTGTCTACCAGTAACTTCCTACCTGAGGCATGGTCAACAATGTCTGAGTCCACTTGTCACTAGGGTGAAAACCATGCTGGTCTAGCGGTCACTCCAGGGTCACCAGTGTATAGGAAAGGTACACACAGGAACCTGGTATAAAAATGATTTGTTCTCAGAAATTTACCCCTTTTGAATGGGCATTGTGGAATGAAAAATAGTGACAGGCAAATTCGTGTCTGGTTGCGGAAGCTGACATTCCTGGGTCAGGTTTTGGCAGCAAAGCTTGTGAAGCTTTACTAGCAATACCAATAAGTGAAGAGTGGCCACACTCTTTTCTGGCATTTCAGCAGATGTAATAAGCCAATTTACTTCATTTATTTTACTTCGATCTTGTTCTGATGTCTTGCTTGAGAGATGAACTAGTACGCTTTTGGCAACTGCATGCAAAACCAGATAGAATTAAAACGATCAAAGGTTGTATAGACAACTGACTGATATTTTCAAGTTAAAACAATCAGAAAAATGCACAATACCATTACTATCCATTTTTCTTAAATATCTATCTTTCAAACTAATTATTTGATCGAAATGGTACTTTGACACAGTGTACAAGACACCTCCTGATAGATGGTTTTAGTTAAGGCGTTTGCTCTTGACTTTTAAAGGCAAAGTCGCATGAGATGAGGAGGGGAAGGGAGAGGGAGGGACGGGATGGGGATAAAGGACGTTCGAATGCGTAGTTTGGCGATGCTTGGCAACACCATGTAAGTCAAGAGTAAACGCCTTAAATAATCCATTTGACAATGCACCATATTACCAAAAATTAGCGGGAGGTGTCTTGTACACTGTGTCAAAGTACCATTTCGATCAAATAATTAGTTTGAAAGATATTTGAGAAAAACTGTGACTCGCGGTCCCTGAAATGGATAGTTGTAGATTGTTACCCTTTGATGATTATTTAGTCTAGATATTTTTTCCCTTACATTTTAAGCTATGGGGTGTTGGATTATGCAATTTTAAGGTGAATTGCACTAAAGGGCAGTGTACTACCGCCCGATGGGGCCATTCACTTCAAAACCGAATGAAAACTAGAAGGGTAATTTCAAGTTTAGAAGGCCAGACGGGAAGTTTGCCAACCGATAACGAATTTTAGTAGGTTAACAATGATTAAGCATAAAACATTAGTTGACTTTAACATTATAATTTTTAAACGAGTAGTTAGAGACCCTATCAGAAACTCGGGTTTTTCGTGGTATATATTTGCATTAAATGAAAGTAAAAAGTGCGCCGAAGCTTCTTCGGCGCAAT
>JANJGK010000033.1:8452363-8532363 GCA_039081455.1 Macrobrachium rosenbergii | reverse complement strand
AACAATATCAGTGTATAATTTGTATTCACTATTTTCTTTTACCGTTGCCCTTTACTTTTTCTTTTTTGCTGGCTAAATCCAGCACGTGGATATATTATACTTTATTTGCCACTGCCCTTTACTTTTATTTGTTAAAGAGATGGTGAAAGGACAAGTTTTATTTTAATAATCCACCTTTCACGATAGATATGTTCTATTTCTTATCAAGTCTTCCCAAACCCGAGCGTTTTTTAACGTCAACCGCTTTATCAGGGTGGGAATGGGTTAAGATAGTCTTTTATTGCCTTTTATTGCTCACTGGTATGATGGTAATTCGTGTTATCAAACAACCTTTATGGGCCCGTAAAAGTGCATTGAGCAATGACGACAACCATTCAGTAAAGCGTGAACGTTTTAAAGGTATTCATTTATTGCTTTACAACTCGACAGTAAAATGAATATTCCCAAATCATGCTGTCGTCACCGAAGTTCATCTAAAGGAGTGTTTCATAAACTGCGCAAAAGGAAATGGAATTTCACTTTTTTTTTTCAGATAAGACCAAAGTCTTGTCCTGATTTGAGTTTCTAATTATTATTTGAACGCTTGGCATCTTTGGCTCCCCTTCGAGTTTGCCCTTGAGATGACACGATAAGAGAGAAGTGTCATGGGAGACGGACGGAATGTATTAAGTGCTTTTAGTGTGTACCAGGCAAATGTATATTCCCTTTCAGTCGAAGGCTCATAAACAGAGACTTTCGAGAAATTTTGTTATCTGCAACCGGCCTTTCCATTTTTCTTCTGAAGTCTTTCGCTGTTACTTTGCTCTGTGATTTTCTCTTGCGAGATATTTTTGGTTACCTCTCAGTACCTATTATGTTCAAGTATTCGTTTTCAGTACATATTTATTTTGTTATGGTGTTATTGATGAGCACATTCTAAGATTTACCTGCGCCTTAAATGCTTCGATTTTTGCCTTTCGGTTCCATGACGAATTTCCGTCGGTTCTTCTCTGGATCCTGCTTCTGATATGACTTTCCTTTACACGTTAGTTTAACATTGCCCTTTGCTTTTTTTCGTGATTGCTGGAAGACCACTTTATTTTCAACTAGATATTGCTTATTATGTTTTAGTATGCATTGTCCTGAATTTATTTTTACTGGTTACATTTGTTTATAACCTTTCATTTTTTTTCCTTTATAGAGTTTTTAGATTTTCCTAAAGCAGCATTGAATTTTTTTTTTAATTTGATTTTCATGTTTCATGCGGAAGACTCGATTGAGAGGAATGAAAGTGAGAAATTTGGGAAAGGGAGATTTTTTTTTATACCTTCCTGGGGCTGCCGAACTTTGGAAAAGTGTGAGAAATAGTAGCCCACTGTTCAGCAACTATAAGAAAACACTATAGCTGTAATGAGTCGTCTTCTAAAACTTCGAATGAAGTTACCCCAGGGCCAAGTGGTTTACCTGTTCCCCATTTTCTATCCACATGCCTGATTGACCACCAGTAACTAGTGTAAAGAAGACGCACAAAAGGTCTTGAGTAACACTTGGTGTTTTGACTGGGCATACAGACAGAAAATGGATGACAGGAAACAAATGAATGACAGGAAACCAGTGTTGTGTAAGTCACATGAATTTTGGGTCGCCACTTGACTTGCTGCTGAAGCTGGTGGCTTATCAAGAATTCGGCAGCAAAGCTTTCGATGCTTTACAGTTAAGGGAATGAGTTTGAGTCAGATCAGTCAGAGATTGTTATGGTAAAGTGTATGCCAATGTGTGGTTCTCGAACGGTTAATTATTCATCTGAAATGGGTACATGTTTCTTCAAATAGTCAGTCAGCCAGCTTATAGACACTTATATTCCACAGAGACTGTTATGCGCCATTGTAAATGATCTGTTAGAATAGATGATGAAGGCAGCTGTGGTACGTTGGTGTTACTCAGTGTCAGTGTGGCTTTTGATACAGTTGTGCATGAACTGCTTCTAAATGATTTGCAGTCTACTGGAGTGATTGGAGAAACCTTTGAGTATTTGAAAGGCTACCTGTGTAACAGAAGATACTGCGCACGTATGGGGAACTGGTATTCATCTTAAACACTAAAATGGGGTGTACCCCAAGAAAGATCATAAAGTACAATCCTATTTTGCACTTACATAACCGGATTGTCAAATGTACTATTGTGGATGGGGCAAAGTTTAAGCCATTTGCAGATGACACCCAGTTTTATTTTTGCATAAACAGTGTCAAGGATACAAATGATAAACTAAATTATTATACCATTGTTAAGGAATAAGTGACATTTAAGCAGTTATATCTAAATGAAAGTAAAAATTAATTTGTGTGGGTGTAAAGAAAAATGCCTCGAGAAACCTTGGTGATATCTGATTAAATATAAATAGTAATCCAGTTCTGACTGCTGACAAATCCATGACTTAGGTGTACTCCTACTTGAACCAGTGATGTTGTTAGGGTTACTGTTCATCATCATAGCTTTTGTTAAAGTTAAGTATATCTTAGTTTAACCAGACCACTGAGCTGATTGACAGCTCTCCTAGGGCTGGCCCGAAGGAGCTTTTGTTAAAAACTAAATTGAAGAGTTTACTATAGAAAAAAATTCATTATTTTAGAAAAAGTGGACTATTGCAACTCATCTACCATAATCTACCTAAGAGACCTCTTAAGAAGCTGCAGGATACATTAAATAGCATGGCAAAATTAACCAGAGGTGTTGCACCTTGAAACAGGAATAGCTCTGTATTGCTCTAAGTTGCATTGGCTCCTTATCAGAGCTAGAATAATGTTTAAAATCAAGGTAATGCCTCATCAAGCTATGAAGACTTAAGTTATAACAAATATTCGAAAGACTTGCTGTGCATAATACAGCCAACAGATAGAGACAACACAAGATCGACTACAGATGGTTCTCAAGTTATCTGAGCCAAGATGCCCTGCGAATGTTGGTTTTAGAGCCTTTAAATTTCCATCTCCAAGACTGTGTTGTAAGCTCCCACTTGAAATTAGGAGGATTGCAAGTATTCCAGTCTTTCAAAATTGAAGACTAAGTTTCTAACTCTCTGAGTGTTAAGACAGTTTGGATTTGGCAGTTAATATGGAGTGAGCCATGTCAGAATGTCTTTGCACTATTGTGTGTATAACAAATGAATTGGTGGGTCTCGCAGAATGTCTTCAGTTTAGTGGGACCATGAAAAATAAGAAGCTAATTGTAAACATATGTGAATGTGCTCTGCAATGAATAGTCAGAAACTTCAGAGCATCAAGGATCTATTCCTCATTTTACAATATTACCAATAAATGAGAAAGAAAAGAACGGTAGGCATTAAATATGAAACAATTTATAAACATACAGTCTGCATAGCTAAATAATTAACACTTTCATAATAATAATTAAGCATAAAATGAAATAACTAAGTAATGCACATACTGCCTAACAATGTGGCTTATTGAGATTAAAGCTACTAACTGTTGTGAGTAACAATTAGGCCCTTCCTAGTGAATTCTGGGAGAAACTTCAGTGGCTCATTCTCATGATCCCTCTCAACCTTGACTGGAGAGCCAGAGCCACTGGCGTCCTTCTTTTTGGTAGTGTTTGAAGGTCTAGGTCCTACTCTGGCATCAAGCTAAACACTGCCCACATCTGTTGAATTATTATCTGCTGAAGCAGAGATCTCAACTTCTGAAGTGATATTTTCTGGTCCAAGTGAAGGCATCTGTGTGAGAGGTGACAGGTCCTCATTCTTCACCATAGTGGATGTCAAATCAACTGAAGGTAATGGAGTAAGATCACCTGCTAATACAGTCTTATTCTCTTCCATCAGGGTAGTGGACTTTTGTAAAATTGGGAGTTGCAGACAATCTCAACTGGTTCAGCCTGTGGATCAGACTTTGATTGCCAATCTTCCTTAACAGTGCTGGGCTTCCCATTGGCCACCTAGGTAGTGTGTAACCACTCCTGGATCTCAGGAGTTCATGTGGTATAGAATTAGCTGATATGTAGAGGTGAACAGCTTGAATGAAGGGTAACTTCAAGGACAGTCTGCCAATGGTGATCATCTATTCCACGAGACCATAATTCCAAATGGTTCTGTTTTCCTTCTCATACTGTTCTTTACTTTTTGGGTAGTAAGGATTGGAGTGTGTGATCGCAACCCAGTGTTGCCATTACAAGTTCCAGAGTTCTAGTGACATGAATTGTGTTCCTTGATCATTGTGTATTGAATCATAACAGCCAAAGAGTGAAAATAAATATGAAGAATTTTTATTATTGACCTTGCTAAGGTATTTGGGAAATCAGATAAATGGATACCAGGAATAATCATCAGTGATGACCAAGAGAAACTTGTTGGCATTCACAGAAGGCATTGGTCCAACAAAATCCATTGACAGTCATTTAAAATGCATACAGGATTGAATTATTTGACCAGGAACAGGCTTATAGAACCTTGGCAGTAATTTGCACTAACTTGACACTTCTACACACATTTTGATGTCCTCCAAAGAGAATGGCAAGTTCTTCTGTTTAAGTGACCCAGTCTAGCAACACTGGGATGACACAGAGCTACTGTACAGTATATGGATACTTTCAGGGACACAAAATTTGTCTCTGAGCATGAGTGAAACAGAACTTACACTGAAGAATTCATAGAGCCTGGTCTATATGGAATCTCATCCGTAGTTAACAGCTTGAGGCTTCATCTTAAGAGCTTGTCATTCTTGATATGACTGGATCACTGAGCGTTGAACATAATGATACAGCTTGCTGATCAGTCAAATGGTAAATTTCCATCCAAGGAGGAATTCTCGACACTTTCAACCAGCTTCTACCGCTGTGGCAGCTTCTCACTCCTCTGCTGAATGACACTGACAACAGTGTCCAGGAGAAGAATGTTAAAGGATGACTCTTTTATGACAAGAGTAACTGCAAGATCTGTACCTGAGGCATTAGTTTCCACTTTGAAAGGAGTGTTATCATCAATGAAAGTCACTGATGTATAGCAGATCTCTTCTTTCAGGAAGTGGAATCTCTCTCAACTGATCCCCTGGCCATTGAGAAAGAGGCGATACTCAACAGAGAGATTCTTGATGAGAATAAGTCAAAAGCCCATTTGAGAGACTTATTAAGCATGTTCGTAGTGGAAGCTCCTTCAAGGGTGTCAGTCACACAGAATCTGGTATGATTGTCCCAATCTTGATCTGATATCCTAGAAAATTTAGTTTAGTGACATGTACAGCACTCATATTCATCCCTTGAAAGCATTAACGTTGGTTTCTAGTTTTGTATGATTTCATTCTCCAGTGATTGTCATCAGTGTACATATGAGGGCCTTGGAGATAATTTTCTCGTATGATTTGATTCATTTATGCGCTGAAAAACAGTCCAAATGAGAAATGAGTTAACTGATATAGCTCGCTGTCTGCTTCGAATGCAGTGAACTACTACTCATTCTCGTGCATCGGGCACTGACAGTAAGCACACTCTGGATCCACTTTAAAGAAAAGCTTATGTATGGTGTCAGATATTTTTGGCAATGGAAATGCATCCAAATATGTGAAGCAGTTGATAGTAGTAAAATAATCAACCACCTGTCATTTGTGTCTTTCATTGTGAATTACCAGAACTGCTCGATAGGATGACTTGGACTTTTCAGTCATGTTGTACTATAGTGGTTTCTACACTTCGGTCTGAATGAAGGCTTTACCAATTAGCGAGTGAACACTTTGATGGTCAGCAGTCAGATGTGCAGAGAGCAAGAAGTTCAATTTTCATGTGGGCTGAATTACAAACTTACTGTGATGGAACTCTCCACTGAACTTATATTCCTTTGCAGTGTCATGAATTCATGACAGAATGGTAGGGGTTTACAAATCTGAAAGAACTGATAAGCATACATTTCAATAGTTTAGTCAGTTGACCCCGACATCAGTGAAGCAGTGCCCACGAGTGTAACTCACCTGAAATCATTTGGCTGAGATTTTGGGGGAGAAGGTTTTGCCTCAGTTACTTGTGGCCTTTTTAAAGGAAACCTTAAAAGTTTTTGTTTTAAATTTATTTTTCAAATGTATGAATGTGTATTAAAACGTCCACGAGTTCTTAATAATTACTATTTTTTAATACTATGGCCTTTCCAGTCACAGTGTTGGGACATATGCCTAAAGTTTCATCCAGTCATTCGTTTGTACAGAGACCCCTTCTGACACCCCTCACATCACTATGATGCTATTTGCTTTGATCACCCAAATGAGGATTCTTCCAAACTCAGTGTGAGCCTTGTGTCTCCTTGTTAGCCTCAAACCGAATGGTGTCCTGATCTTTAGGTTGAACCACAAAGAGAAGAGGGTGTGGGCCACCTTCTATGGTTGGTGTCATAAGAGGCACACCTCTCCAGTGTGAGACACTTTTCAGAAAATTGCAGACTCCTTGTCTTCCTTCATTAATGTAAGCTTACCTGTCTCTGGTAGGTGCCAGATATCCACAGTGGAGAGCATAGACAACCTCTCATTCTCAGGGGTACTCTCCAGGCTTGTGAGAACCCTCAGGTAGTCTTGTCCATCCAGCTAAGTTAGGCTTCCATTTGAAGTCCCTAAAAAAAAGATTGACAGAGATCCAACCCTCAAGAGTGTCTTCATGCCATCTTTAGCATAGTCAGTAAGGATAGGTGAGATACATGGCCTTGTCTGGCTTTTGAATGGATGTAATGATCTTGCATTTGTTCTGGAGTTTCTTGCTGAAACTCAGAACCTATCAGTTCCCGACTCAAAATTTGGGAGCTTGATTCTGGGGCTTTGTTAAGGCCGATCAACAAGAGATGCTTCTTTGGCCTGGAAGCTTTCCAATGTTACCTGATGATGCTTCTTTGCCATGGAAGCTACCCTATGTTGCCTGAACAGGGCCTATTACCTTAGGCCAGATGTCAATGTCTGTTTGTGTTTGCCAGCAGGCACAAGAATGTGATGCCCAAGAGTACCATTCTCATTTAATGTGTGAGGTGATCAAGTGGGGTTCATCTGTCATCCAGCTAGGACAGTGTGTTACCCTGCAGAAGAGCCCACAATAATCAGAATATATCTATCCCTCTCATTTAAGGGGAACTTCTTGATTGGCCAGGTTACGGGAGTATGTATCTGGAAATGTCAAATCACCTTTTCATCCTACTTAGGATGTCAACTGCAAGTCCTTAAGACACTTTCTCCCAAGGACTTATGGAAGTTGCTCAAGAGGTCGTGCAGCTACCTGAACTTCAGTTTGATGGAAAAGCATCTTGCTGAAAGTATCAGGTTGGTATGACCAGGGGATCTGAGAATGGTAGTTAGCATGCAAGCTTTGCCTCGTCTCTTTCTATGTACAGGGAACAGCCGTTGATCATGATATAAAGTATGCTGGATTAGCTAGATGCAGATGAACTACATTCAAGCTGTTGAAGGCCATGGTCAGAGGATGTAACTCTACTTCTCCTTGAAATAAGGAATGGTTTTTTGTAGGTAACATTTACTACCTACCAAGCTATTCTTGACTCTTTATCAAGTGATGCATTGTATGTCGCCTCCACATTAGGAGATGCATAGTATCCTTCTGTTGAAGGCCCTATCACCCCTCTACGTCAATAAAATCAGTGTCAGGCTGTATAGGTGATTACAATATTGAACCTTCCCCATACATGGGAAGCTGACATTTTTGGTACTGACCGAGCTGACATTCTGCACTCTCCTGATCAAAGTGCTTTTATAAGCTGTACATATCAAAAATAACTGATGCCTAATGACCAAGTCTCCTATTGTAAGAAAAAGGTGTGTATACTGGGGAAAAATGAACTGGTTTATTTTAAACGGCTCTTTTCTGAGATACACAAACTATAACACACATCATCTTATCTAATGTCCCATCTCTAATAATCACCAATTTTCGTTCCTGCAGGCTGAAAGAAAAGTGGAAAGTGGACCCCCACAACATAGTCACTGTGCACACGTATAATTACCTTTATAGAAGAAATATAAGGCATTTTGACTGCAACTTGTCACTAGAGGAGGGTAAGTTTGGCATTTTCAGTGCAGCCAAAAATTCTTTTGCAAGCTTTAGAACATTTTAATTCTAACATTCCATTAGCTTTGAATAACACTAATACAATAGCATAAAATTCGCTTTTGCTAGGTGTTCCTGGAAATAAGGAGGCAAACAGATTAACAAAAGTAAGAGGTACAGGTATGTACCCACTTGTAATGAACTCATGCCAGATATCAAATTTTTTTTTTTTTTTTTTTGCCAGCAACTTTGCTGTGTCTCCTGAGATGTATAATAGTATGGCCCCAAAGCTAGGAGACTGCTCTTTGCCAACTCTATATTACTGACAGACACCAGCCACAATGAAACGACTGCTTGGTTTCCCCGGATTCTTAAGCATTTGATAACTAGAAGACCCAAATGATTGCCTGTAGTGGCAGTTTTAAGTTTATCAAAGCTGGTCTCATTGTTTTTGAAGAAAAATATTTTGGATAAAAAAGAATGATACATTTATCAAGTTTTTAATTTTTGTAATTAAAAGACAGCATAAAAATTACCTGTGAAGTTATGATGCTAAGTAATTCCATTCATTCATTCAATGCTAACAAGTTTCAAATACAACCAGTTTGCTTTGACAAGTTCCTATCATAAGTGAAATGTTTGGAAGAAAATGCAATTTACTATAAAACTTTACATGTCACTGGTCACTAAGATAAATTGACACAGAGGGTAAAATAAATCCAATTCATTTAGTTAATAAAACCGTAACCAAAGATTTTATTAATCTACTGGTTGCCAATGAGCCTTCTCATCATATGAAACCTATGACTTTTCTTTCATTACTGCATCCAGTGTAGTTGAGTAAGAATGGCATAGGCCTTGGTGGTAAATAATTGTCAGAGGAAACTACTTACTAAACAATTTATCCTTTTCATTCAGAACAGGATACTTTGTAGTAATTAGGAAATACGTAAGACGTAGTAAAAGGAGTGTTTTAATAAAAACAAATTGGCCATAGACATCAAAATTGTTTACATACATGAAACTCACAGAGGAGAGAACTTCTAAGGTAAATAGTAATTCTTAATATTTTTTTCACTCTAGCACCATTAAGAAAATATATTATTTATACACATTCACTCTAAGCCATGAGATGACAATCTCTTGTGGCTGACATTTGCTTCATTGCATTGTTTGCATTGCTTAATAATGCAATATATTACGGTCCCCAAACACTGGTTACTGCCTTAAATCCCACACAAAAAAAAAAAAAAAACTCCATACATAGAGATACATTGGCCATTCCTGGCTAAAAATTCCCAAAGTAACCTGTTCTTGCTGATTTTTATATCAATCAACTGTTTTATAACACTTGCTTCATACCATACATTTCCTTTAAAACTTGTATAATGAATATTGTAAAATAACAAAAAACCTGCTTCTATGCTATTATATGATCATCAAAACATTTAGTCAAGACTTTATACAATGTAACCTGTCTGCTTAAAGTAAGGTAACATATTTTGAGTATACAGTAATTGTAGGCAAGCTAAGAGGTCATTTGCTTATTTTACTTGCACTTACATTGTTATAAGCATACAAGTTCTTTCAATTTTTCCTCTTTTTTTCATCTTTTAACAAATTCAAAGTTCAATAACATAAAGGGCAAGCAATTCTCCCACTAGAAAAGTGACCCAACAAAATATACAACAAATATTTGATACAAATTTTAAGTGACCCAACAAAATATATACAACAAATATTTGATACAAACTTTAACTGAC
The DNA here is from genome assembly GCA_039081455.1 of Macrobrachium rosenbergii. Lineage (NCBI taxonomy): Eukaryota > Metazoa > Arthropoda > Malacostraca > Decapoda > Palaemonidae > Macrobrachium > Macrobrachium rosenbergii. The sequence continues at coordinate 8,522,584 of JANJGK010000033.1, read as the reverse complement.
TTCTTAATTTGTGCTTTTACAAAGTTAAAACCGTTACCAATTCTGTAACAAAAAAGCCTGGTCAATCAAATTGTAAATTTAGTTTAAAAATTAGGTTAGAAAATTTCCCCCATTTTTTTCCTACAGACAATTCTATTAAAGCTTGGCCTTTGGTATTTCTCCACCCTTCTGGAACTCCTGAAGTTTCATTGCCAGTCCCATATTTCCTTTGATTTTCAATTTTCCTTGGAAGAATGCCTTTTGCGGGTTGAGAGCACCTGTCATCAGGTCGACTAAGTCCTTGTCATTCATGGTTATGGTCACATCAGGCTTAGCTGTGGGAAAGGAGATTAGCTTAAAATCACATCTGAAATTTTAAACTCTTGAGTTACTTTAACCACAAACCATCATAACCTTTTCATGCAAAACCCAAATACCTCATTTTATAATAGGAAGCAAAAAGATCTGCTCATCCCTGTAGGTCCAGGCATGCACATCTGGTACTCCAAGTTCCCTACTTCTTGCGTTGAGAACTAATCCCAAGACTTCCTAGAGACCTTCATTTTTATCCTGAGTTAAGTCATTTAGTGCTATGAATTAAAATTCTTCTTGTCTCCCTTCCTATTATTTTTTGTGCAGGATTTACCGTAAACCTTTCTCTTTACACCACCTGTGGTCCAAGTATAATAATTTAAAAAACTGTTTGCTAATTTCAGGTATTATGAGTTATTATTTTTTACCACTGTACTTTACACATTTTCTATGAATGCTTCATGCATTTTTTTCATACTCAATTATACTAATTCTTGATTTTAAGACATGCATAAGTATTATTGCTTATGGATGCATGTGTTGTAGTAAATATTTTTCTGGGAGAGTACTGTTTCAACTGAACTTTCATTTCCAAAATTGTTGGTTATGCTATTTAAGATCACTGCATTTGTGCGTATTCAGCTACCAGTCACGCTTAGTGGTTTATCCATGTTAAGTTTTGAGAGATGACACCACTTATCCTTGGTTTCCAGAGTGACAGTTCATTTCCCCAGGTCAATTTCCCCGTAGGGGGGTAGTGCTATCAGTGCACCTCATGCTGTGCAATGTAGGCATTACTTAAGGGTCTTTGCAGCAACCCTTCAGCCCCTAGCTGCAACTGCTTTCATTCCCTTTACTGTACCTCTGTTCATATTCTCTTTATTCCATCTTGCTGTCCACCCTCTCCTAACAATTGATTCATAGCACATCTGAGCGGTTTTCCTCCTGTCGCACCTTTTCAAGCTTTTACTGTCAATTTCCATTTCAGTGCTGAAATCAAATCAAATCAAACCCAAGTTAATTTGATCCATTTTTAGAACTGGACTACTCCTCAAAAAGTTTTCAATAGAAAAACTACTACTAATATATTTCTTCAGCATTGGGTCTTAAGCACCCAACTTGACAGCGGATCCAATGATTATGAAGAATCACACTTTTTCCAAAGATGACCATTTTGCTCCCTAAAACTTTTTACCCTAAAGGAACAGGTGGAGAACTGCCTCTGCTGTCCAACTGTTCTTCCCTCCTTCACATCTGAGATAGGGAAACCTCCAAAATTTGTATCTTCACTTTCACTCAAGGGTACCCCTCTCCATGCAGGCAAACACTCATTTTAGCAGACCAGCTTTTTACTGGCTCCTCTTTTAATTGCTGCAGCTCCTGAGGAGGAAGCCAAAAATTCACACCGCCCAATACCATGAGGAAAATGACTCCATCCTGCTAACAGTCAGGAGAGACCAGCTTGAGGAGGATCACTAGGATGTTCATTTAGAGAAGAACTTAAAACAATGACTTATTGCATGCAGTCCCTGATCAAACAACAAAAGAGTTAATGTTCATCAAGGCCTGCGACATCTTCAGGTTCAGACTTGAAAAGGTCAGTAGTGGTGCTTAAGGTGGGCAGCAAATCAAGGCATGTCCTTTTTAGTTTTCTGTCAAAGAAAACTACTGACATGGCTTTGTCTGTGTGTCTACACTTTTTCTGTCTGCCCTCAGATCTTAAAAACTACTGAGGATAGAGGGCTGCAAATTGGTATGTCGATCATCCACCCTCCAAACATCAAGCATACCAAATTTATTTTAGATTAAAGTTAGCCAAGGATTGTGCATCTGGCACCGCTGAGTCCAATTCCGGAGGCGTTGCCGATGCACTTCACTTGACCACATCTGGGGAACAAATGAATGCTGCCCGGTCATAGCTGAGAGTTTCATACAGCAATACACATACACTGTACAAGAAACTTTGGCAGATTTTTTACTTGTTTACTACAGCTGATGCAATAGCAGACATCTCTGCCAACATCATGTTTTGCATTGTAGAAAGCAGAAGCAGCAAGAGAGATAAAGAACTATGGTAATGCAAGTGGCCCATGGCACAGCAGCTCTTCAACCTGCTATAGCCCTTTGTTGGCCGAATCGCTTGAGCTTCAGGCTGTCACTCAATGGGCCGGAGTTCAATTCCCGCGGCCGGCTGATGAAGAGTTAGAGGAATGTATTTCTGGTGGTAGAAATTCATTTCTCGCTATAATGTGGTTCGAATTCCACAATAAGCTGTAGGTCCCGTTGCTAAGTAACCAATTGGTTCTTAGCCACGTGAAATAAGTCTAATCCTTCGGGCCAGCCCTAGAAGAGCTGTTAATCAGCTCAGTGGTCTGATAACACTAAGGTATACTTACTTTTCTTCAACATGCTAAGCAGTTGGTTGCTTTTCTAGGAATACTGTGAATGTTGTTCATCCACGTGACAATGGACCTGCTAGCTAACACTGTCCTGGATAAAGAACACAGAGATGAAGATTCTCAAACCTGCTCTCACCTTTGTTCCTTGAGGAGGGGTGGTCATGAAGGACCTGAGTATTGCTATGCTTTCATGTTGACAGCCCTCAGTGAATAAACACCCACGAAGCCTAACCAACATGCAAAAACTATTCAGTTTACACGTTCCCGTTGCACTGCTCACCCATGCCAGCTCACAACCCCAACAAACAAAAGAAAGACTTACCAACCAACCAACAAACCACAAATGAGAGCGCTCACAACCTTCCGTCACCAACGCTAACTCCTCAGTGCCTCCGATCACTGTTTTCCCAACTACCGTCTTCCATACATCTTATGGTGTTACAACAACCACCATTGTGCCATTCCAAACATAATGAGGGGACTGGCCTTGCAAACACCCAATAAAATTAACAGCGTACTTCGTCTACACCTACTTCACTAACCCATTTAATGAAAATAACAAAATAATAACGAATATATTTATATAACTGACAGATAATCACTTGGTGCCATCGAAAAGCAAAAAATAAGTTTTCTAGCTTACCATCTTTTCTGGATACCATTTTACTATTACAACCTATCAGTGTTGTCTAGATCCTGTTCTGAAGGCTCAGAAAGATTTCACAACCTACAAACTCAAATTGGAACAATGATGAGGAAAAGAAATACCAGAACAAAAGTGACATTCTATGGTCACTCCTTTGTTGTTCCTAACGCTATAGTGCTGAAGGCTGAGGAACCATTAGTGACCACAGGGAATATTACCTTTAGCCCCCTTTCAAGAGATGGTGTCTATGGGGAAGAGAACTGAAGAATGTTTACTTTGAAATACCATGGAGAAGAGAACTGAAGAATGTTTACTTTAAAATACCAATTCATAAGAATTCTAGCAATCTCCTCAAGACTGTACATGATCCAGTTACTATGTAGGCATGCAGGTTTAGTATTAGGTTACACAGACTACTAGATGACTGGTTAGTGATGGCTTCATTGGTAACGTTAGTTTGCTTTACACCCCATATGCTGCTTCAGTTTTGTAAAGCCCTTGGCTTGGTACCAGTCTGGGAGAAGTCTGACCTCAAACTGACTAAGAAGGCAACAAGTCTTCAATGGATGTGAACATAATGAGCGACTTAGGTTTGACAAAAAAAAAAAAAGGGGGACTGCAGAAGCTCCTCGAGAAGCGCCTTCCAGCCAACGTGTGCCAATACCTCACTGGAAATCTTTCTTTGTTGGATGTATTGGTTCCCTGCCATCAGTTCTGGATCTCCAGCTACCAGCTTTGGCACAACAGATGGTGGCTGGCAGCTTCACATTCCAACTTTCCAGAACTAGCTCCAAGTGAGATTTGAAAGAATATTTATCAGTAGCAAGTGGACTCTTTAAACCATGAATGAGGTGAACAACTGCTGGACTTTCAGGCAGTAGGAACTAGGGCACATGCGGAGAAAAGTTGGCTTAACTTGATAGATTTAAAGAAAGTCACCTCAGTGCTTCAGACCTTCTGTTCATGGCAATGGCAAAATGACTGGGATCCAGTTGGACAACTTGACAGCAGCCCCTTAACTAAGGAAATCCAAAGTCAGATCATCTTTCATGTCCTCTGGAATCAGCATTTTTGTCTGGGCAGAGAACAAATCCGAGAAGTTACTCTCGTGCACTCCTGGGATGATCTGAGGTTTATGTATTTTCTCACAAAATAGGTAATTACCTCCTTGCATATTAACCAATGCTGTCCTGGACAAAGGGTGGACTTGAAGAACCTTTGGTTGTTGCCAGAGTTGGCCACAACTACTGCACCAACTGCACTTCTGGGAGTTCAATCCTACTCTTGATAATTCATTTTTGGACACTTCTGGGAGTTCCATCATATTCCTGAGAATTTATTTTGTGTGCAACGTTGAGTGGAATCTCTGGAGAAATTTACCCAGGAAGAACTTAACAGTATAAACGTTTTCATTACAAACCCAATACAGGTTTCCCTTAAATAACAATATTTTTGCTCAAGATTTTGTTACACATTTCTGATGTTATGCCATTCACCTATAATTAACCCTCTGGTGACCGATGATGTGAAATTGCGTCAATAAATTTTTTGCCGTAAGTGCTCCGATGACACAATTTCCACAAATTTTTTTTGGGGAAAAAAAAAAAAAAAGTCACCCAAAGAACACGAGGACTGCGCCATTGTGTGCGCAGATCTTGGACCTACAAGAAAACGTAAACAGGAAATCGATAGGTATCGCGCATGCGCTGCAGTCCTTCCCCAACTCAAGCAGCTTACCGCATCTTTTGACCGAGTTCAGCACGTCATTTTAGCACTCTCATGTTTTTTGCTTTGTCGTCACTTACCTGCATTTGTGAAGTGCTTTCATTTTTGTTATTGTTATAAAAGTGTTTGCAAGTGATTGTTGAGTATTTTGAATATTTCAAGTGCTTTTCGATAAGATAGTGAAGAACAATGGCCTAGATTTTACGAGTGCGTGAATAATTTTATGTACGCCTGTTTGTGCATCTGTAAATAACTTCAATGTGCATGTATTATATGTCAATCGAACGGCCATTCTTTGTACTTTATCATGCTGAATGGCAAAATGTAAAAATATCAAAGTTTCTATATAAAAATCTTTAGCGAGCAATTGACTTTACATGAAAAAACAAAACTTACATCTTTGAGCTTCAATTGCTCAATTATTTACTGGGAACACCTATTGATTTTGGTAATACATATATAGGAAATTTATTCAGCGTTTTATTGCCGAGTAATTACGAAAAATGTCAGCGTATATATATATATACAGGGGTATGCGTTGAACGCCGTAATTCGGCCAGAATTTATGCATGGGTAGATAATTGTTTGTACACCTGTTTGTGCATCTGTAAATAACTGAAATGTGCATGTACCATATATCATTTGAACGGCCATTCTTTGTACTTTATCGTGCTGAACATCAAAATGTAAAAATATTAATGTTTCTATATAATAATCGTTGCTCTATTTTTTCTTAGAAATAAAAAAAAAAAAAAGATTGTCCGTAATCTAACGACAATTGCTCAATTTTATTCTAACAATACATATATCTTTCTTTTGTGCATTTTATAGGAAATTTATTCAGCTTTCTAATGCCACCTTTATTCCTTACTTAGGTACGATACGAAACGTCAACATAAGTAGGCTGGAAAATCTGAAAATTGCACTCTGTAAAAAATTAGCATTATTTAATCGGTAACAGCTAATTAGCAAACACATTTATAGCAAAACGATTGCTTCCACATGAAAGTTCAAACATTTCCACACAATTTACGTATAAAATAAACTCCCCAAACCTAATTATTATATTTTTCATGATTTCAAAAGAATATCTATGACTTTCCTTAGAAATTTCACATTCATCAAGCCTTGCAAAGATTTTCCGACTGCTCTAGGAAAAAATTCTATCATTTGCCGACATCATTAAACAAACCAGAGGCATATATCAGTTATAGTTTGGACGTATTGATTTTTATAAAGAAACTTTTCCGGCGTAAGCGCGAGAGGGTTAAGATTTCTAAAAACATAGTTTGGTGAGCCATTTCAATAGTGGGTGACAGCTCGGTGTGGTATTTTCAAGTGTGCTGCAATAACACCTTCCCCATCCTCCAATTTTTAAAGATTTTATTAAAATTTAATTAAGATTTTTTGAGACTTAAGTTTAAACTTAATTACAAGGGGTCACATTTTAAATTAAATACAAAATCACAAAGCAAGAGATTGTCCAAACTACAAGACAAATGGCTGGTATTTTATATTACCAATCTAAACACTGGACTAAAATTCACATACCGAAGTAATTATTTACATAGGCTTTCACCATCCAGTGTACTATGACACATAGTAAGATCACATACATTAGCACAAGAAAGAAAATAAAAATTGTGATAAAAATAAACTAAAAATCAGTATTTTACCACCTATATAAACAATCATCCACATTTAAAGGTAGCTACCGGCCAAACTATTCAGTACATATACTAAATGATACCTTAATGAATGACAATTTTAAACTAAAAAATGCTTCTTGGTCCTTAACCCCACTGTAAATCAAGGGATACCTGTATTTTCAACTAAGTGGAATGTGTCATCTGGGTTTTTAGTACAACATACAAAAACTATAGTGAGACGCACTTAGCTTGCATTCCAAAAATTTTATCTTCAACAAAATTTCTTCAACCACATGGAAAAAAAGTTCTTGTAACCTTTAGTAGTCTGAAAAAATAAAATTTTACCCGAAACTTTATTTCCGTCTGGTACCCTGGAATAATGCCATGCTCTTTACCCAGAGAACACAGGAATGAACTCATGACATTATATAGCTCTATAAAATAATGAGAGATTAAAGTATAATAATCACCTACCTGTTCCATTCTTTTCCACAGATCCACTACCATTTTTAGCATCAACAATCCACTTTGCCTCGCTACCACTTGGGCCACCCTTCACATGGAAGCAATAGATACCTTTCACCTGGTAAGGGGTAACGGATGATTTTAATGGCTAGTGATTATATTCATTTTTCACATTACATTTGACATCAAAAGGTCACAAAATTTTTAGGTTCTCATGCATAACAATGTAATAAAATTATAAAAGACTAGTATGTAAATATCAAAAGATTTTGTCTACTTTTTATATAAACCAGAACTAATACATTTGTTTCATAAATAATAAGTTTAGAATTTATGCTTTAATGGTTGATAAGTGGAAAAAATCACAAGCTGAATTATTTATATAATTCAGAACTGTAAAGTCAGCATTCTCTATTTGTACCTCACAGACTGCAGCCATTAATGAAAGGTTACTTTGAGCCTCCCTTCAGCCCTTAGCAACATCCACTTTTCTGGTCTTTTACTTTGCCTTCTTGGTTCTGACGTTCCATCATGCTATCCAATTTCCCTTTAACTAATATTCCATTTGTGCAATTGCAGAATTCCACTAGTTTCATCTCCTGAGCCTTGTACTACATCACAATAATTTATCATATGTTTAACTTGTCTGATTTTACTCTTAACACCCTCGTACAGGTAACATCTATTTTACAGCCTTGTGAACTTGCAGACCAAGTATAAAAACCATTTTATGAACTGGATGCTTGTTGCAGTCAACAGAGGAATAGGAGCCCAAGACTTCCTGAAAGAGTTCAATGTTAAGGATGCCATTCATGCAGCTGCTAATGCTTGGAACTAATGCCTGGAACAGACTCTTGCCTACAACATTTCATGGGGATGATCCTACAGATGTTGACTTTGGAGGATTTTGTGTCATAAATGAGATGATGATGATGATGATGATGATATCAGACCTCATAACTTTTAATAAAGTTAACTGGATGACACTGAAGAAATGCTGAACATTGACATTGAAGCATCTATAGTGCACTCCTTGAGTGACGTGGAAACATTGGTGAAATAAGCCATAAACAAATAAGAATGATGAAAGTTCTGATAATGATGACATACCGAACTTCCCCAAGTCTCATAAATGATGCCTGTTGTAGCGAAGCTTCATCAACAGTGAATCCTGTTCCTGCCCTATCATCACATGTCTGACTGCAACTTGATGACAACATTGGTGACAATGACGAACCCTCTTCTTTAAGACTGGTGTAATATCACTTGGCATGAAATTTCATGTTTAATTATGGTTCTGATGATGCTGTGTATTTCTGAGTTTTACAGAATGTTTTTGTTGGAAATAAAATCTATTTTTCGTAATTATGGTCTTAATTATCTGAATATTTCATTATTTACAACCTTAATTATCTCATTTTAATTATTAGTATATTACTAAAAAAAAAATTATATTTATAGTCTATTTATCCCACTTAATGTGAGTTTTACAGAATGTTTTTGGCTGCCTAACACTTTACAAGTCTATTGGGCTTCAAAGACATAGCCATCATCACGTCTCAAATTAGGAATTTATCAAACAGCAAGCCCAAATACTCCTAGCATCTTCTTCAAGACTTTTTATTTCTCCCTTTCAACACTTTCCTCTTAGGTCTAAACCTTAATTGGTTTGGATTAGTTGTGTAGGTAGTGTAAGAGGCCATAATTGCCATCAATGATCCCCTTCCTGTGGCAATTTAAACTGATCTTTGCCTGTGGCAGCAACTATGTTGCAATTTTGTCATGAATCCCAGGGAGGGGGTAAAAGGTCCTTAATTTATTTATTCATATAGTAAATATAAATAAAAACCCTGAGAATACTGAAATGAGACCATCAGCTTTTCATGGAATTAACTTCCCCACTAAGGATGTCAGTGAGAGCCAACCGATGTCCACTCGGCCAACATAATTAGTGTTGTGAGCCAAAACTGATGGCAAAAAGAGCACTGCAGGAATGCAATGATCCCCGGCATAAATATGTTGCCAGGCAAACCAGAAAGAATTCTGAGAGTCCTAACCTCAGAATCCCTGGCATCCACCACTTCTGCCGTTAAGATATTCACATGAAAATCTGAGGCCCACCACAACAACTTTTTCCATACTGGGCTGGTTAGAAAATAATGGATATAAGCTTGAGTATGAGCAATGAGCTGCTGTTATGAAAAAATCAAGACAAGTAAATAAGCCTTTAGTAAAAACGGCTTTTGGTTTATACTTGTTGAATACAATACTAACCTTCTTGACAAGATTAGCTCCATCTGCATCTAACGCTCCTTTTATGGCATCAAAGATCTTGGCACTCTGGAATTCTTCTCCAGCCGCTGTTGCTGCTGCCACAATGCTGGACAGGGAAGGAATTAATATTTTTATCAGTGCACAAACAACTTTCAGTATTTCAGTGTAACAAAAACTATATTTCCAACAAGCAGCAATAAACATATACAACGTGAATTTAAAGACAGGAAGATATTCACAACTACCTTCTTTCATTGCCTCGGAAGCCCATTTTGTAGAGAGTCACTACCACTGCTCCTCCAAGTCCAACGTTATGCTGAAGGGCTACTTTTGCATTAGGAACCTGACGCTTGTCTGCCTTACCTCGCAGCTGCCAGCAGAGCTCAGCACACTGGGCAAGTCCTGTAAAGGAAGTCTGTGTATTATTTACATGATAATGGTGAATAAAAAACAGTACAGTAATGACAATAGAGAAGCTCTCCATGGTATTCATTGCAGATCAGTTGTGAAACTGTTCAAACCAGTACTGTGTGAGTTTAAGACAATACTGAAGAAGTCAATACTGTACAAGAATTCTCTTAAAAACAGATTTTACTAAGTATATACTGAAGTCACAGAATTAACTTCAGCGTGATATGTTCAGAGATCATTATTTTCTTTCTATAATAAATACAAAAAATTCTTGAAGAAAATAACAGTAGACATACAGTATTAAAAATTCCCATAAAATTGTAAATGAATCTTAGAGGCCCAAGTAAAATCCAAAATCAATTTAGAAGCCTAAGTAATATCCAAATTCAATCTTGAATCACCTCATGGTCTTCTACTATGACGAATAAATAAATAAAAAGTAAAAACAATGAATTTCCAAAAAAGTTAAGAAGATTTTTGAGACAACCTACTGGAGTCAAAGCTCGAAGATGAAAAGACACTCTTTGAGAGTTAAGATACATTATCAGTAAATTTGAGGATTCTTATCAACTGATACTGACATCAACTAGAGCCACTGAGGCAAAGTCTTCTCTGATAAGGAAAATTAAGTTTTTAATCTTGAGAGAATAGTACACAAGGGCAGATTACTTTCCTGATAGTAGTCTTATCAACTAAATGAGTTCACTACCTGTACCTCAAAAAGTCACCAAGATTGGGCGATCAATTAACTTTGCTACTATAGTGCTACAACAAGAGCAACTAGATTTGCTGAACAGCAGCACCAATATGCAGTAAAGGCGCCTCGCTGTTGAACTTCTCAGTTCCAGAGGTCCTTTATCCCTCACACTGTTGGACTGTGGAACAGCCTCCCAGAGAATGTTGTGCAATTGGAACTTAGTTCAAGCAAAGATGCAATGCATTATGCATTACTACCCTAATACTATTCTCCTTGCATTTTAATACATTTTTATCTATTTTTTTCTTTTTTTATTAAGTGAGATCTATTACCCCTTTACTTCCTCTTACTTCTTCCTAATGAACACCATATTCTTAGGAAGCTTGAATTTCAAGTCAACGGCCCTGAAGAAGAAGAAGAATCCATTGCATCACAGAAGCCTTGAAATTACATCAAAATTTTCAAAGTCATTTGTATTTACAGCTTGACCTGGAAAAGGTTATTGAGGCTTGGTAACAAGGTGTTTAACTGGTGGTAGATGGGTTGGGGGGATCTCCCATTCACCTGCCATAAGCCAACACTTTTTTTTTTTCAGCATCAAAGATGATAAGGGGTGGTTAGGATAGGATTATGATAAATGACTCTGGTTTGTACACCAGAGAAAAATACAAATTACTTTGGAAATTTGTGATTTGTTCCTTCAGAGTTACAAACCACTATCTTTTACACAGAAGACTCACACCCTAAGTGGGAGTATAATCTCACATCTGACAGGCAAGCAGAGTCTCCAAGAGTGAGATGTATCTAAACTCTCACTCAAAATCATGTGTTACCCAAACAGAAAGGGAGGACAAGTCAGGAGGGTAGTTAACATCTAGGTCAGGGGAGCTGCACCTTCCAAGCCAAAGCTCTATGAAAAGATGTTAAATTTTAATGTTTACCTGCATTGGGGCCCTTTCCAGTAAACAGAAATGGCAGGGAGAAGGGAGGCACAGCCAGTCACTCTCCATTTAACCTTCTGCCTTTAATCTAAGTAGCATCAGAGGAATACAGATTATGCTTGATATTGCTGGGGTGTCTCCACAAGCAAGGCAACTGCCATATTAAGCTCAAGTGTTGAGTTCCTTTGTGGGAAGAGCAGCAAAAACAGGCTGCTTGGAATACCAATGGATGGAAATGTCTTCCAGCACTGCAGCAAAGGTGTCAAAAAATGTGGAGTGGTGGGGGGACCTCAAACACATGCAACTGTCTCACTTGGGGAGAGTTCAGGACACACACCAGGGTTGGCACTGTCAAAAAGTGTGGGTTGGTTACTACCAAGGGCATAAAGTGGCCAAATGTGCTTTTGCCCCTCACACCTTGTTCAAATCCATGTTGAACAAAAGACACAAAGCATACGATAATAAGTACTGTATGATATTAGTTTCAACTTTGTCAGTCAAGAGCGCAGCAAGATGTCTTAACTCAACCATGGTTAGATGTTTGCATCATTGGAACAGCTAAAAAAGCATCAAAAAAATAAATTACAACACATTAGCTTCTCATAAAAGAGTAGAATGGAATAGAACAGAATATAAAATTTGGGCCAAAGGCCAAGCTCTGAGCCTATGAGGTCATCAGAGCTGAAAGGGAAATTGAGAGTAAAAAGGCTAAACACTGTGGACAATGGTTTATACTATTATGCAGTACTGGCAAGATAATTTGAGAAATGTACCAAAGTAATTAGAAATTCACCGTCCTTTGTCTACAACTTAAATTTCAACTTCGAGGGGCTGGTACTAAACACATCGTCCCACAGAGCTTCCCCCATGTTTAGCACCAGTCCCTTGGGGATGAATGCAAAAACATTAACAAAAGACAGCAAACTTCTTCTCTCCATAATTTCCTCATATCTCACTTACACAGCATTATATATGCCCTTTTCTAAACTGTTTTGCCAAAAAATTATGTTAACGTAGGATATCTTTGCACTGCTTTCTCCTTTACATTTACCAATGGTAAAACTTGAAAATACTACAGCAGCCTGGTTCCCACAAGTCGCCTGTCAAAATGTTTACGTCTTTTGTCCATGTTTTTGTTCATGATAATGTCTTTGTTTATGTTATTTACCATCGTTTTATGTTTTTACATTTATCCCAAGGGGCTGGTACTGAACATGGCACCCATTTCACGTGTAAACTGAAAATGCTGAACCTAGAAGGGTCGGGCGGTAGTTTAGTTTAAATCCCCAATACCATACACATAGACCTAAACAATGGCAGTAAATACACTAGTCGGCAACTGGCTGGAACCAGGGTGTGGTAGTAACCTAGGTAGAACTAAGCAATAGCTCTGCATGGGGTATTACTTTGGAAATTGATTTTTCCAATAGTATTTTGGCTACTTATTAAGAATTTGCTGCTATTTTTTGTCGGTCGACTGTAATTAACCTCAGAAGTTGTATGCTGGCTAACCTAGAATGCTATTGCACATCCGCAGTGTTATTGGGAAACTTTTGGTAAAAAGTGGTTTCCTTCACTAAGGGGTGTGGGGGGACGGCCTGCTAGGTTAGGTTAGGTCAGTACAGTTCCACTTATAATAGGTTTCCTTAGCCAATCCCTTCTTAAGCATGTGGCTCCCTGATGAGTTCCACATGCGCGGATCCATTTATAACAACAACATGGGGGTCTGGTCTTTTTCCCAACGATTTCCCCCACACAAAACCCCGCGTTCCCAAAGGGTCCCCAACCATGTTGGATAGTTTTGAGGTTAATGATAACTGACTGACAATAATCACCACCACCTTCTTCATCAGCAACACTAAAAGTATAGAAAAATCAATTTCTAAAGTAATAGTCCGTGCAGAGCTGTTGCCTGGAAGGATATTTCTAAGTATTAGCTCCACACGTACTGTATAGAACGGTTCTGCGAATACGAGAAACATTAGGGAGCCACATGTTCAAGAAGGGATTGGCTAAGGAAACCTATTATAAAAGGAACTATACTAACCTAATATACCCCAACCTATCCTAACCTAACAGGCCGGTAAAAGTTCGTTTCCGGTCCGAACTCCAATTCCACATGACAAACATATTTGTTCGACCGTTTTCTTGCTGTTTCCAATCATCCCGTCCAAGATTTCAACCAGATATCATTTGTTGTCAAGTTTCCAAACCTCTCACAGCTCAAGTACAGAATACTTAACAATGTAAGAAAAGTACAAAAACGAATTAATTCTGGCTGAAACCTAGAATGGGATAATTAAAAATGCAAAGAAAACATCAATAAAATGTTTGCCATGCACAGATCAAAGTAGGCTACCATGTAGGCTTACATCACTTGCAGAACATCCAATAGCCGGTAAAAGTTTACAAGTTGCTAATAAAAAATAACACCACGTACCCTAATTTTTGCCATGTTACCTATGGGGGGGGGTTATTGTCTTACCGTTAAAGTCGTTATTTGATGAAGAGCTCTTTTTAAAACTGTAGATTATAATTTCATATTGTGTACATATAACACTAACTTCCATGGAGGAAAATTAATTCTTTCACGATAAGTTCCCTTAAAGTCACTAACAGCATAGCCACAAACCTTTCGTTTTTTCGATTTTGGGAGAGAAACACTACTGTTACAGTGCCACAAATTCTTACCTGATCCCAAAGTACAGGGCTTGGAACACTTCGGGTAAAAAGATAAGGCTTCGTCATAGTGTTAGAAAAATTTCCTGATGCACTGATACTGTGTAAATTCACACCCATTACATGCGGCGTCCAATGTGAGAATGATAAGAATTGCAAACATTTTGCCGCATATCAGTCGTGGGTGAAATTTGAAATAATCAACGGAAAATTATTAGGCAAATGAAATAAATGACTTGTTTTCATTGGTTCTGAAATAAGATCTGAATGAAAACCGGCTGATTATTGGGCGATTTCAATCGTATTCAAAAAGAGGCCAATTTACAAGGAATTAACGTTTCAACTTGGTTCACCTTATGAGCTGTGCCAATAATTTCAAATTCCGTGTCGACAGAACACCCACGCAAATGACGTTTGCCAATCACATCAAAACAATGTGACATAAATCATGATACTTAAGTGGGTGAAATTCTGCGGAAAGGACATGGCTGGTGGCTGCTTAGGTACAAACGCACACACGGGAGCTCAAGAAGTCATGGGTAAGGTGAAATTGAAACTTAGAAAAAATCTCTAATTATTGACATAAATTTTATTTTTTATTGTGATAAATATTAGTTTGCAAGAATTATGTATTTAGAATATTTTTTTGAATTTTTAATGAAGATTCGAAAGGTATAATAAAAAATCGAGTAAGACTGTTCGGACCGGAAACGAACATTAACCAACAGGCCGTGTTGCTTAGTAGGGGGCTCCGTCCCCCGAACCCCACGGTGAAGGAGACTCCACTTTTTACCAAATGCTCCCCTATAACACTGGGCATGCATGATAGCATTCCAGAATGGCCAACATACAACTCCTGAAGTTAATTACAGTTGACCGACAACAAATAAAGGTAAATTCTTCATAAGCAACCAAAATCCTAGAGGAAAACTCAATTTCCAAAGTAATACCAGATGCTTAGCTCTTGCATACTTCTACCTTCGGTAATTCTAAGCCGTAGTTCCGCAGTGAGCTTAACTACGGCAATTGACGTTTTCCTATGTTATTTTACTTGCTTTACAAGAATTTAAAGTGATATTTTGTCAGCCAGCTGTAACTAAACTGTAACTGACCTTTGAAGACCACACTACCGACGAGGTAGATCTAGGAGCGGTTACAGTTTCGTATGCTGTGGGTTTCGTCTGCCGATATCCTAGCCGAGACCCACCACCAGGTGGCAGTGGGTACCGGCTAGAGAATCGGCGGACGGATACAAAAAGATGGCGACGCAACCGGACGAAACCGACCTAACCGAACCTAGGGCGGCGTGCCCTTACCTGGCCGGGGGGGCTTCGCCCCCCCTGGACCCCCCCAGCGACCTAGGTCGCCACCGAAACTAACGAAACCGACCTAACCCAACATAGGACGGCGTGCCCTTACCTGGCCGGGGGGGGCTTCGCCCCCCCCGGACCCCCCCAGAAGGGCCGTGAAAATAGTAAATATATAACTTTTCGAAATAGCACGTACCTCATTCGAAGTCGGAATCGGCGACATTAGACCGCATTTTGGCGGGTGTTGAAAAGGCTTTATTTAAGGGATATGCACGTTTAATTAATTCGAGGAAAGCTTTAAAGGGGCAAGGGACGACGCTGCCTTCGTCACACTTGCCACAAGTCCCGCTGAAATCGTCAAGTAGGCCACTTTTCATTAGGTAAACCAGCAATGAACGCTCTTCGTGACACAAAACGCCTAAATCCATAAGGGTCACTAGATTCTTAGCCCCAAATTCCACGTGGGTCGGATACGACACGGAAGACACGAAAGTAGCCATGTTAGCAACTCTTGAACCCGGGAGAGACTGAGGAAGGTCGCGGGGCATTTCGGGTCGTTGGTCGTCAGCTGTTTGGGTGGAACTACTTACCTTGGCGGAGGGATCTCGGCACCGCAGAATGAGTTAGGCGGCCCAGCATACGAAACTGTAATCTACCCTAGATCTAAGCCGGCATTCCGGGGCGAGCCCCCACCCCCCTCCATAGCTAATACATGGAAAATGTCAGTAAACACCCCTGAAAATACCAACCTAACGTACCCTAGGGGGGTTTACTGGTTACAATTTTGCCGTATTAGCTATGGAGGGGGGGTAGGGGGCGCGCCGCGGAATGCCGGCTTAAATCTACCCCGTCGGTAAGTGTACTCTTCAAAGGTCAATTACAGTTTGGTTACAGCCGGCCGGCAAAATATTACTTTAAATTCTTGTAGACCTTACGTGACGTTTAATTAACCCTACTGGGTGGTTTATGGCCTCACTCTTCACGCGAAGTTTCTTATCTAGTTTTCACGCGCAAATAAACAAAACCTTCCTTATAAAGCTACTTATCACCTAAAGCCGTCTGTTAACTTTACAAATCAACACTTTCACTCACCAGAAAGCTTTTTTCTTTTTTTTTTTATTGACGTATTTCCACAACCGGTAGCAAGCTACACACGCACACAGTCAAGTCATTCACAAGAATCACAACACAGCTGATTTTGATGCTACATCACGCAACCCAGCAAAATGCCCGCCTGTAAGTATTTGTGATGATTCTAACTCAAGGCCGTTTCAACCACCGCCGCTCTGACTAGTTTTTTTTTACAGGAGTACGTGTGCTGCAGCATACCAACGCGTTTAAAATACTCGTATTACTTTGAGGTCTGTTAATAAAACTACAGCGCACTAAAATACAAAATTTTCGAAGCGATTCAGCCCCGCAGAGAGATACATTACTCCGGCTTTCAATATCGCAAAAAACTTCAGGAGGGTTTCATCGACAAGCTATGGACGTAAACTATGCATAATAAAAAAGCTAAAATGCATTTAACACGCGTAACTAACAGGATGATTACCTATTCAACCTCAAACGTCAATTTTTTAAACCTCAAACGTCAATTTTTAAAAATATCACGCATCAATACTAAACAACCAAATGAGACGGTTTTCGTATGGCTACGGATAACCCTTTAACTCCGGTTTTAATGGCCTTTTTTGAAAGCTGAATATTTAAGCAAAATCATTCCACGCAATCTAATTGTTCACCACATAATTTGTAATTGACCAATGAGTGAACTTGTAAATGCTTTCTTTGCTTCATTGAGTGAACTGGTCCCATTAACAAAATTCGTTATAGAAACGGAAAATAGCGTTAGCATACCCTCTTTGATTTACCGAAAATACATAGAATTAGTAATGGATTTAATTACAGTGTACAAAAAAACCTGCCAATCTTTCTCCCCGTTTGCATTTTTATTCTGGCCTACGCAATAAAGAAATCGGTTCTCACAACCGTGTTTTTAAGAGCATTTCGCTTATGTTACCCTGAATACACTGATGATGAAATACATGTCATTAGGAATACAGGAAAGAAATCTACATATCCTGACTGTATTAGGCAATGCAATAAGAGCAGAAAAAGACTTTTCATGATAACAGAAAATTTTACAACTCAAAAGACTTGCTCGTACTACTATGTGATACAAATTTCAGATATTACCCACCCATCTACTTAAGAACTCTGGAGCTAATGAAGCATTAAAGAACAATAATGCAATGAAACAAGTACTTATAAAGAACTCTTTCGACAACCCTAAAGGGTGCGTATAGCAAATCCCTTATAAGTCTTCTGACAATTTGCACAACATAGTGGTCAAAACAAGAAAACCATGGGAAAAGAGAATAAAACAGCATTAAAGTCTTTTTACTTAAAAACATCATATTCCCGTTAACCATATACTGTACCATATTTAAAGAAATGTCTACAAATACATTGCTTGATAACTACAGCCTTCATTTTCCAAGTGAAGTTTTTCTCCTAAGTCTCTCTCTCTCTCTCTCTCTCTCTCTCTCTCTCTCTCTCTCTCTCTCTCTCTCTCTCTCTCTCTCTCTCTCTCTCTCTCTCTCTCTCTCTCTCTCAGTAAAAGGCATGCGACTGTACAAGAGTGGTTGACAGACGAGGGACTAGCTCAACTGGGACACTTAAATCACCCTTATTTATATGTTATATTTATATAACTTACTCAGGATTGAACTCTATCAAAATCACTGTCATGTTTTGGCTCTGTATAATGTAAGTGTGAAAGGGCAACGTATGCAGGGATGGGAAGGACAAAAGCATGAACGCGTAGAGCTAGGGACACTATAAAGTTTGGGTATTAAGGAGGCTCTGGGGACGGGTGTCAAGGTAAAAATGTGTTAATCCAAGAATCATATGGAGAAGGGAGTGAGTAAGAATCCTTTTAACAATTTGAATCTGTGCCTCGCTGGGTTTGGAGAGCATAAAAGGATGATTGTCCTATGTGATTTAACTGCTAAGTCAGGTGACTGAGAAAGAGATGGTAGTGTGAGCATCTATGGAATTCCTGGAGTAAATGAGAACAGAGTCTTGTGGAAATGGGTTTAGAAAGAGGCTTAACTACTGTACTGGAAATAGATGATCCCCAGAGAAAAGTATTTATAAACAGGCTTACGAAAGAGAAAATGGTGAGGAAAAAAGTTGATTATATTATGTTATAGTTCACAGTAGGTGGAAAAGCATGCAAGACGTAATGGTAAGAAGAGTGGCTGGAGTATATTTGATCATCACTTTGCTGAAGCAAAAGTTACGACGGATGCAACTGCAAGTTGGAGAAGAAGGGGTGAACATACATCCATAAGGGTAACCTAGAAAAGTGGGATTTAATAAGTAATAGTAAGCTGAACATATAAGGAGAAAATGGACAAAAAATGGCTAATGGTTTGAGACAGAAGTTGAAGAAGCATATACAGAGTATGTAACATTCATGGGTGTGGTTATAGAGTTAGCATGACGTGTTTGCGGTTCTAAAAAAAGGGGAGAGGTAACAAGAAGGTGGGAAGAGGGAATACAAAGAGAGATTTTTATGGAAAGAAGAAACGAAGTTTAGTGAAGGAAGAAAGGAGATTATCTGAGGTGCAATTGCAAGACAGAAGGGTGGACAGTGAACAGGAGTTCAAGAGGAGGGATAAGGGAGTTGAACAGAAGGAAGAAAATTCGTATGAGACAGACAAAGGGGGAAAAGAAGGTGAGAAGGACTTCAGGGAGAATAAGTTGTTCCAAAAGCAGGTAAATGCAATGAGAAAGACTACGAGCAAATGATCTCAGAATAAAAGATGCATGTGGAGAGATTATGTTTGAAGAATATGCAGTTCTAGGCTGATGGAAAGTATTCTGAGGGCGCGTTGAATGTGGATGATAGAAGACAGGAAGAGCTGACACAGAATGGAAGGGATAAAGGTAAGTTTGAAAATGTCTGAAGTTACTGTTGAGGATGTAAGGAGGGCAATACAGACTGGAAAATGGAAAGACACCATGAGTTACCAGATTTACAACTGAGATACTGAGATACAATGGTGGAAATGCGATCGAGTGGCTGACCAGACTATGTAAAGTATGCCACAACGACGGAAAAGTTCCAAGGTAAAGGTAAAAGTAATAGAGGAGACAATACAAATTACATGGGCACAACGTTGTTGAGTATACCAGGGAAGGTGCATGACAGGATTTTGACTGAGATTGTAAGGCATATGACATGGTTTGATATGGGAAGAATGGTGTTAGTTTAAACATGGAAGAGGTTGTCTGGATCAAGTGTTTGTTATGACAGTCAAGCGAGAAGTTAGAAAGTAATGAGAAAAACGTGTATGGGATACAAGAAACCAGAGAAAGTTTATGGTGAAAGAAAGATGCAAAGTGTAAGGTGTTGAAAATCTTTGTTATAGGGAGGTAAGCTACTTAGAAAGATTAAAAGTTTTTATGATGGAAGCAAAGCATATGCCCGAGTTTGTAGGTAGGAGTAGCTTGTTTGTTGTAAAATGGGGGCTGAGTTAAAGGCATGCTATGTCTCTATGGCTCTTTAATATCTTCGTAGACAGTGGTGTTACAAGTCAATGAAAGAATAGCAGATGTAGGTGCTAAGTTGCAGGATTAGATGATGGATCATGAATTATTAGCAGAATGTTTGATGTACTGACACAATACAATACTGATAGTGATCGTGGAGTGATATTACAGAAATAAAAAAAAGCTTTGCTAGGTTGGCAACTGTGATCAGCAGGCCAGTACACTGCATGAAAAAGTGTTTGCAAGAGGAGAAACTTCAGAGCAAATGTGAGCCCAGCTAAGGTAATGATGGTAAGAGAGGATTAAGTAAATGGAGTACTCAATATTATAATAGACAGTGAATGGATAGAAGCAGTATATTCTTATGCAAATCTTGGAGGAAAAAATTTTGAATGATGTTAGATGAGAGAAGAGTTGAACCAAGGAAGGGAGTAGGACATGTACATGCTGAATGCAAATGAAAAGCAGAATGTGGTATAAGAACTAAAGTTGTGAGATATGTAGATATGTAAAACAAGTGATAAAAGGGTTAGCACACATGAAATGATAGACCTCTGAGATGAATCAGTCATGTGGAAAGAATGGAAGATGATTGGTTGGTGAAAAGATTGAACAATTAAAAAGTGTTGGGAGCAAGACGGAGAGGAAGACCTACAATATGAGAGACTGCATGCAAGATGAAGCTGGTGAGCTTTCTGTACAGGTGTATAAATCAGTTAGTGTGGGAGTTTTCTACACAGGGGTTTCATCATAAATTCAGTTGTTATAAGTGTAAATGTGACTGCGATCATTGTCTTTTGGGGGGGGGAATCCACCCTGCATTGTAGGAAATTCCTTAGTGTTCCTACATGAGTACAGTACAAAGTAAGTACACAACAACAAATTTATCTAAGGCTCATTTTAAAAATACAGTAGGTATAAACATTACTCAACACTTACCAGTAGCACCCAAGGGATGACCTTTAGATATGAGACCACCAGAAGGGTTTATGACATACTTTCCGCCATAAGTGTTATTGTCAGAATCAATCAGTTTGCCCGCTTCTCCCTCACCACAGAGACCTTTAAAGAAAGACATTAAGGGTTAAAAAACCATGTAGAATTAAATAGGAAAGAGACATTTCAGCATATGCTAGAGTTTGTGGGCAGGAGTGGATTGTTTGTGTAAAATGGGGGCTGAAACAAAGGTGTGTTATGTCTGAATTGAGGATGCTTTTTAAGAACAGATTACTGGACGTTATGAAGGGCTAATGTGAGAAAATATGAGACATTTCCTAAAAATTTACATTACGAGTTGGAGGCATTCTTAGCTTTCAAAAACACAAAGCACGCAAACCTCAAATAAAAACTGCCGTGAAGTTGTACCTTGCTATATAAATGGTGTCAAGAGTGGCTGGGGGTATATCTGATCATTATTCTGCTGAAGTAAAATTTAAGATGGATATAAGTTCTGGTAACACTAATAGCCAATTAAGCATTTTTTCCATAAAATTCACTGCCTTAAATGCTTTTCCATTCAAGGTACTCTGATTTATTTTTAATATAATTCCAAAAGTACTAAACAACTCAAAGTTACATAACTACTATACTTGTTGATATAACTTACAGACATCTATTTCTGCCTCAACAACCAAACCAAAAGTTCCATTTGAGATATATTTCCTTATATCATTGTACTGTATGTCTGAAATTGCTAACTAAGTAATGTTCAACAGTTTATACTATCTCTGGTAGCTTTTTCATACACAATAAAACCCAAATAAAATCTTGCTCAACTGAGTTAGTGGCAAAGAAAGCAGACATTCCAAGGCAACTTATCAACTGAAAACACTGCCAAGTGTGAGGAGTACTGCTCTGCCTTTGCCATCCAGTCTTCCCCAAGAGATCATCTTCATCAAGTAGCAGCTAAAAAGCCATTAGGATAATTTGAACTCAAGAAGCAAGAGAAATTCGACTACTGCATGTGGTAGTCATGCTTTACCAACTTTAGAGTCTTGGTCAGCGTGTACCTTTTAAGTCGATATTACATAATACAGTACTAACATATCTTTATAGGCTTGAAAAACAGAAAGCAATTCCTTTGTGAAGGTTCCATGAGCCTAAATATAACTCATCAAGCTACTTCATCCTTCAAATCAACAACTATGCAACTGACTGTCCAGTTGTCACTTACTTATCTGCGTTCAGCTCTGATCTGTTTACCAACAAAACTAGGTGAACGGCTGGAGAGTCTGATAATCATCCAGATGTGCAATGACGTCCATCTTTGGTGTAGGAGGGAATGTTCAATAAGTGCTAGCATGGACCTATCTATCTGATGGTGACTATACACTACTTGAGGTGTCAATGATACAAACAATCCTACTCGGTGTTGTTTGTGTCTCAGGGTATTTTGGTCTTGTCAAGTGCATTTTTGAGCAAACATCATCAAGTCTGCCTCAGTGAGTCTTGAACTCTAGTCTGAGTCACTATACTACATCCTCAATGTCTGACCTTGCACTGGGAAACCACATATTAGATATTCATGTCTAGCTAGAGTTTCCTACTGCAATAAAAATTATGAACTCTCACCAAGCAGGAATTCATCCCATGACAATTTAAATCATAATTACCACTGTTTAGGAAAAAAATAATACAACTTTATGCAATTTTGTCAGACCTGATACTGTATGTTCAAAACATACCTTGTACAGCACAAGAAGTTTAATAATACTCTAAACTAACCTAAAGCCTCGTACGTTATCAGTTCATTTGCAGAAAAGCAGTCATGAAGTTCAACGACATCTACATCAGTAGGAGAAACACCAGCTTCCTTAAAGAGTTTTGCAGCTGCATTCTTGGTCATATCATACCCAACCTGTGGAAAAAGAATCCTACCGTATAATAAAAGATTTTTTTTTCAGTTAACATCATGTCTTGTCTCCAAATTTATTAATGCAAATTGGAGTTTGTGACATAAAAACAAAATTCTTCATGCAAACCCATCAATCATAATTAGCTTTATTTGCAGTGTCAAATTACCCATGCAATGTAACTTTTGAAGTAATTAAGACGGAAGACTGACTGATTGCTTTCAAGTTCCCTTGCACACAACAGGAAAGGTCACTGATGCCAAATACCAACTAATCTGTTATGATTTTTAAGTAAAGATATACTAAAAAAACGTAATAATACAATAGTTCATTAAACTCAAACAAAAGCAAATTAGGAAAATGATCAAAATTACATATTTACAGAGATCTGAGTCCTGCAAAGGACCACCATAAAAGCAAATAATTGAATAAATATGTCATTTATGTAAATGGCCTGCTTTTAAGACAACTTTAAAAACACCACTGCTATGACCTGATGAAAGGGTATACCTGGAATGCTCACCTTGACTCTGGCAGAGGAAGTGATCAAAAAGGCCCCCCCTCCACAAAATTGGGACACCTGACCAAGGCTTGCAGTCAAGGGACCAAGCAAGCTCCATAGTATGATTGAATGTCCAACTCCTTTAACTTAAACTTGTCCCTTTTTCAGTCTTCATCTACAAACATTCTTTGAGAAAAGTCTAATAGTCAGGTGGTCTTATTAAAAATAATAATAATAATAATAATAATAATAATAATAATAATAATAATAATAATAATAATAATAATAATTAAAAGCCGCTGTAGTGTTAAAAATATCTATGTACTGTGGCTTTTAATTCTCGATATTTATAGCCTTGTTACAGGGTCGTCTTGTTTCAAAATAATAATAATAATAATAATAATATGAAATAAAAAAATATCCTGTATATTTTAGTGGTACTGGTATGTTGTACTTACAATTTTCATAGGACTATCTCCAAACGTGGAAGGGGTGTCAGTTGCCATTTCCATGCCAAGAATCTCCACAGCCTGATTCTGCAGACCGTGCCTTTTAACAAATTCCTCCGAGGCTAGAATGGCTGCTCCTGCACCATCAGAAGTTGGACAACACTGCAGTTTGGTCAAGTAGCCAGATATTATTGGAGACTTTTCAATTTCTTCAAGCGTGTACTTCTCTTGAAACTGTGAATATCTGTTGGCACGTAATACAAACATACAAATGTAGTGTGCATCTTTTGCAAAACACTTACATTCCTAGAATAACTATGGTGATCACTGTTTTGTCTACATAAACTATCAGTACAAAGCATCATGAGAACCCCATAACTTATAGTGCCATTGCATTTGCCATAAATGTTCCCAACACAGTTTTCCCAGAAGAGGAGGAGGAGCACCAGCCCCTGACAAGTGAGTAGTACACTGCTATATCTAAGCCACAGGCCACAACTTTGTTACCCTGCAAACATAAAATAATTCTTGTCAAGGACTTTCCCCATCATTTTCACTCATCTGCACATTCAACTCTCTAATGATCAACATTCACAATTTTGTGATATTCTGACCTAGTGCGAAGTAAAATATATCCACATTGGACACATACTTTCTTGAACAGTGAATACACCAGGGTAAGGGCAACTGATTGCCTTGAGTACTTACCAAAATGACCTAATAGAGACAACTGAAGCTTACACAAACTACTTGAATCAAGATATTGGTTTACATTCACTACCAACTTGAAAAAACTACTAGGAGGATAATGCCCAAAGAGCAGCAGGTCATCATCATTGCCTCCAACACTGTGTGACACCTAGAGTCTCAGTGAAATCTCGTCACTAATGTCTTTCGTGTGCTTTCACTTCCACAAATCTCTCACCGCCTCCCATCTCATAGCAAGTACAGTATACCTTAGTTTAACCAGACCACTGAGCTGATTAATAGCTCTCCTAGAGCTGGCCTGAAGGATTAGGCTTATTTTATGTGGCTAAGAACCAATTGGTTACCTAGCAACGGAACCTACAGCTTGTTGTGGAATCTGAACCACATTATACCGAGAAATGAATTTCTATCACCATAAATAAATTCCTTTAATTCTTCATTAGCCGGCCAGAGACTTGAACGCAGGCCCAGCAGAGTGCTAGCTGAGAACTATACCGACCTGTCCAACGAGGAATTCCCATCTCATGGTTCTCATCTATGTAGGTCTGGGCCTTTCGACTCTTCTGGCACCATCAGGAGCCCAACTAACGCTAATTTGTGATATTCTCCCAGGGGTGACGCAAAAGGCATCCATGCAATTTCCACTTCCCCTTTATCATTATCCCATCTACACACGGAGCTTCCATAACTTTCCCTGTGGTGTAGTTTCTCACTCTGTCCTCCCATCTGACTCCTAATATACTTAAAAGCTTTATTCTTTAACTGAAAGTCTTTTAGATATAGTTGCAATCTATTTGACTTCCAAATCTTACTCATCCTGGCCATCATTTGGCGTGTCGTTTTTAGTCTCACTAAATTCTTTATAAAAAAAAATCTTACATACATTGGATACCACAGTTCCTAAATATTAGAAAAATATCCTCATTAATCCGTCTACTATCTGATGTTCTTTCATTCACTGGTTCATACTCTGCTCTCATTCTGTTTTCTTATATTACTTCAAGTCATATCCCTATACAGATATGATGCATTCTATTAAGAAAGCTTTGCCAATATTGTTGGTTTTAGTCAATTACAACATCATCATCTGCACACCTGAAGCCTGTCAAGTTTCTACTGCTAAGCCAATTTTAACCTCCTCTTCCACCTGAAACCTATTAATTTTTTATTATAAAACCCACGAGAAGGACAAACAGTGACAATGAAATAACGCTTTGTTGTGACAACCCACTATTTCCTCATACCGCAACACTAAATTTACCGAAGAGGAACACTGTACTTCCACTTCATCTTCACTAGTTCTTATAAAATATAAACCAGTGGTAAACCAATGGTAAATCCAAACTAACCACTATGTACATAAAAATTCAATAAAACTAACGCTCAACACTACCATTCGACAAAAACTTACGGATTATTGGTAGAATGAAGATGATTCTTATAGGCAATTTTGGCGAGATGTCTTGGTGTAGTTCCATACTTCTTCATGTGCTCTATGCCAGCATTTCCAAACAGCTGCGGAGTTAAAGGCGACGAATCCATCTCCACTACATTTGCCAGTGCGTGCACATGCTTCTCCACTGGATTTTCACGATCTAGGTACTGTGTGTGTGTGTGTGCAGAAAAGAACGATATTCAATAAGAACCATATTTAGTACAACCGGATTCGCGGACTCGCCTATTCGCGGATTTCTCTATGGAACATATGTACTGAACACATTATTTACAGAAAATTTGCCTATTCGTGGTTTTTTCATAAATATTTGCAAATTACTGTATTTTCATATCTTTTAGTGACTGAATGCGCTTTTTGTGATAAAACCATTAAAATATTCAGATGAAAGCATTTTTAGAAGGTTTTTTGGTGTTTTGAACTATCGAAATAGGAGTTATGGGGGTTTTTAGAAGGGTTATATGTATTCGAGGATTTTGGCTATTCATAGGGGGTAGAGGTATGCATCCGCCATGAATACTGAGGGTCGACTGTACTTTAATAACCTGAGATGCTGCGACTGACTGTAAAACCACTATAAAGCAAGAGCATTTAAAGATGAAATGTACATAATTGTCAGTCAAAATCAAAATCACAAAATTTACGTGAAACTGTCAAATTTTAAAATATGCACAAATTTCTATCACATGTTTATAATCCTTTATCCAAAATTCTAAAAGCCAAAAATCTCTAAAAAAAATATTTTTTTTTTATGTATGGTAAAGAATCATCATAAGTTATTAAAATCAATGAATAATGCCATTTATAGTCCCAATTAGTGTGAAATTTCTGTTTATAGTCCCACTCAGTGTGCAAATTCAAGTGTTTACCGCATATAATCTCATATAATGCGACATTCCAAAACCTAATTTCATGGGGTGGCCCCATGCATGAATGAGATATAAAATGTATGTGCATGTGAGAGAGAGAGAGAGAGAGAGAGAGAGAGAGAGAGAGAGAGAGAGAGAGAGAGAGAGAGAGAGAGAGAGAGAGAGAGAGAACTGTTGGCCAAAGTTAGGTTGCTGCACCGACATATATCCACTTGAAAAAGCAAAAAATTAGTTGTATTGAGAAGAATTAAGCATATCTTAGTTTAACCAGACCACTAAGCTGATTAACAGCTCTCCTAGGGCTGGCCCGAAGGATTAGATTTATTTTACGTGGCTAAGAACCAACTGGTTACCTAGCAACGGGACCTACAGCTTATTGTGGGATCCGAACAACATTATGACGAGAAATGAATTTCTATCACCAGAAATAAATTCCTCTCATTCTTCATTAGCCGGGTAGGAGAGTCAAACGCTGGGCCAACAGCGTGCCAGGCGACAGCTCTATCCACCCCTCCAAAGAAGAACTTAGTTGTATTGAGAAGAATGCATGTATTACAGTACTGTCATATTATTATTGTACTATAAAATTGAACATAGCAACTATGTGCCATGTGCATTCTCGTTATTTACATTCTTAAAATCATCAGTTGACTTCATTTTAGTTGCCCAATGAAACTTAATTCCAGGGATACCTTTCTTTCATAAATTATCAAAGCTGGGTTTAAAAAATGCTACTTTATTTATAAATGCAGTAAATTAAATGAAGTAAAAGGTGTGATTCTGCCAGTTTCTTTAAACCTTCTTCACCACTGCATGAAGGATGAATGAAAATTTCTTATTTTTATTTATGGAAATCACTACTGAAAGTAAGCAAGTTTTTAACAAGTCGACAACTGTAACACAACTCGTAACGAATGTCTTTTGGTTATGGTGACTAACATTGGCAAACAGCTGTTTCTCGATTCGGCTGTTTACGTTGGTACTTGCTGTTGTTTATGTCAGTGTTCTGTATACATTAGTAAACAGTTGTTAATTATAAGAAATAGCACCGAATTCTTACACAATCCACAAGTTAGTAATCCTAAGCGAAAATATGGTGATTCACATTTAATCTACCGAACTTACGCTTCTAGACCTACCAATTAGTTAAAAACTAACTTACATACAAAAGGCATTATCAGTGAAATTTACAAAAACTGATACAGGCATAGGACAGGCCTAGTACTGCACAGTACTGTGTAATATACCGAAAAAGAAACTTGCACAATAAATATACAGTAGCCTCAATTAATCTACTAAAAATGCATCTCTCACTATACACAATATTATAAGTAAAGGTATCATGTCTTGGGACAAAATTTTAAGGATTGCATGATACACGAGTATATGCACAAGTTATGGTTCTTTTGGATACTGTATATTTACAAAATACACAGTATCCTGTGAATCATGTTCATGTAAAGTGATCATTTGTGTTGAACCAAATAAATTTTGTGAAAACAGCAAAATTCATTAAACCCAGCAGTTAACACAGAGGGTCCCTCCTGCCGGACCCTTTAATTTAGTGGGAAGTTCACACAACACAGGAGAATGGCTGGTTATTGTAGTTGGCACTGGGGGTTCCTGGGCACATGGCTAATGAGGGAAGTGTTGTTGCTGTTATGAGGAAAGTGTTGTTGCTGTTCTTCTTCTTTCTTATCATACAATATCTCTTGGAGTGCTGACTGCACATACAAACTCAAATACTGTACATTTATGGGCTTGTGTAAACAAAAAATCTATTTTTTTCACAAAAATTCCAAGTTTTAACATTGTATTTTCCTTTTACTGGATTAGATGTCTAATGTTTTCATTCTCTTCTATCTTTTCTCTTTCTGACTGCATATCTTTCATTTATGTCATTTACCTTTTATCTTATGAGCCTTCTCATTAATCACCGTCTTCCCACTTTTAAATTAATTGTTCCCCAACCCTTCACATTATGTTCCACAATCATGACAGTCTTTGAACTCTAGATCTATGTTTCAGCTCCTGAATACCATACCTCTGTCATTTCCCCTCACAGTTCATCTATAAAGTCTGAACATTTCACAGTCATACCTTCTTCCAAATTCCTTCCGCTTTTCAAATAACCACTTGTCTATTCTAGTTACAGAACCACAAGGTTTTCTTATGCAATGCAATTTTAACTTTTTTTAAACTTTATAACAGGATCCTCAGTTTACTACCTAATTATCCTTTGATCTCTATCCAATCTATTCAGGATGTTGTTGCTGTTCTTATACAGATTAATCTATTCATCTGATTTATCAAGACCTCCCACAGGCCAACGAAGGCAGAAGGAAAGGGAAGTGAAAGAAAATTAAACATACAGCAATGGTCTCACAAACGAAACAATAAGGTGCTTCTTGTTCTGTTACTCAGGTCAGTGCCCTATTGTCAAATTTCTTCTGTTCTTCCTCAAATCTGTCACATTATAAAATGGCTTACAGTTTAAGAAGTTAAAGTTCTTAAAAAACACAAACACATCAATCTAACAACAATGTGACTCACCTTAGATTTTAAGGATCCTCGCTCCATCTTTTCAAATCCAAGGGCTAAAACACAATCAGCCAGGCCTCCTCTGATAAGATTACGGGCAACAAGCAATGCAGTTGATCCAGTAGAACAGTTGTTATTTACATTGTAAACTGGGATCCCAGTCATTCCAACTTCATACAAGGCACGCTGACCACTGGTGGAGTCCCCTACCATGATACGAAAAAAATTATACTAAACTGCATTCCAACAAAATCAAAATAATTCCCTTACTATGCTTTATTTTGGCTCGCAATCTAATGTGAAGAGAAAGCATTTAGATTGCTAGTTGTATTCTGAGGTTATTTTCATAATCTGAGGTAAAATATCTTCCAATACTTCATGACAAATGGACTATCTGTCATGTGTCTTGACATGTTTACGATAACCAAGTACTTTTCAAGTGCAGTTTTCCCTTAATTTAATTTCAGTGTTTCCCTTCTAACTTACTGTATTGCTTAATATCTCTAAATCCCTCTTTTTTTTTCCTGTGTTGATTATTGAGAAACAATACCACTGCTGGGAGGTGACACCTTCACTTTACAATATTGTAATCTTAGCTAAATCTGTGAATGACTTACCATAAACATATCCAACTGCTGCTTGCTCAATTTCACTATATTTAACTTTGGCATCACCAAGTGCTTTTTCCACAGCTTCACGCGCCATCACAGGATACCCAAAGTCATCCCGCCGACCAGGCTTTTCAAACTGAAAACAAATTATGAAACAATTCAGTGACCAATTATCAAGCAGTTCTCAATAATACAAGAGCCTAAACCTCTCATTTTTCTAAAAATCAAAATGCAAACAGCATGAATTTTTCAAAAACGGAAACCTGTTCGTAATGGGTAATTACATTAGTAAAATAATGCATAGCATAGTGAAGATAACTCTTCCCACAAATTTTGGAGGTCCTATCTCTTCTATGCAAGCCACTCCTCTTGAGCTTTGCCCAGAAACTACAGATGCCTACCAAGTGGAAGGGTTACAAAGGCATTCAAGTAAAATAAAATAACCTATCCATCACTGGAACATTTTATACTTGGTATATATTCACACAAATTTCAAACCTTTTTGTTTTACTAGTGGACTGACAGATTAATTTGAGGTTCTCTGATGTTGTTGTCGCATCAAAAGTTACTGGTACCAGTGTCATTTCTCTGAAAGGAATAGTCAAAACCAACCCAATTTAAAACCATATAAAGTTAATAAAACAAAAAGATTAACTAAATCTTTGGCAGAAGTTCAGCCTCTGAAATACATCTAAAAATGCCACAGGCATCACACACTGCATCCTCTCCTAGAATCCTGGCCAGGATGTAACAGGCATCCTCACCAGGGGCCTCAGAGAGGTTTAGACTTCCAAGATCCCGAAGACTGGGGCTAACAACCAGTAAATGGCTCAGTTAGACAACCAAATAATCTTCACAAAATTGCTGGTTATCACCAGGATTACAGTATCTATGAATAAAAAAAATGACTTATATATAGCCAGCAATGTTTTCCCCAATCTCGGTTCTTCCACACTTCCAAGGAGATATACCACTTTTGATCTTTCACTGTGTTCTGATTTGTCACCTTTCACAAATTTAGGTTCTGATTGAATGGATGAAATCTCTGCACAAAAATGGACGTCTAGCAAGCAGTTCAACTGCAATTTGCTGTACTAATCTATCTGCCCCATTACTGCCAGAGCCAACAAAATCTGATTTGAATTTATTCTTAATAATATAAAACCACAGTAAAATTTTAAAATTCAGTGGATTGGCAATGTTAAAAACACCTAATGCCTGAAAAATCCTTTTCGAATCAAAGAAGATGATTAAGTTGTCCTCTCCTATAATTGCTATTGTCTCAATAACTGCCAAAATAACACAGCTTTGATGTATAAAGAAAAGTTATTGAGAAGCTGCACCTTTGCTATACTTTTCACTACTGTCAACCTCAAACCAAATGCCAAAATAAAATCAGAACCACTATGTACTCAACATTCCATGAAAACTGAAAATATTGGGTACAGTCCCTACATCTAGTTACAGATTTCCTTGTAGCTTAGTGCAGAATGTGAGGTTCTTATAAATACCAAGGAATTTATCAGTGTCTGAGAAAACCTGCATTTTTTTTTTTACTGAGTTTATACTATCAGTATGTAAGGTTCTATAGAGTAAATCAATGGAAACATCCGCAATTTTAAATTCTTCAGCATCTCCTATTGTGCTCAGTTCTTTAAACTCATGCAAATTAGCTTTTTCAATGCACCACCAAGGTGACCTATGTGCTAGAGAGTTAAAGTCAGTGCAAACAGTCATAGAGTGTCATCCATATGTTAACTGTCCAACATTTGCCAACTAAAGTTTACCAAGCAAACTGAGGCTGCTAATAACAGATCGAGGTATGACAAGTTGCACGTTTTTATGTGAAAATATGACACTTATTTTTTAGAACAAAATTTATCCTACACTGCCTTAAAATCAGGGGATGTTATGTCAGCCTCAAAAAAGGCAACCATTTGGATAGTGTACTCAGGATATCTGTTTCCTACCAGAAAGGGAAGATAATGATTTCAAAATCCATCTCCAGGATGAAGTTTATTTTCCAGAAGCCCTCAACTAGGTTTGGGAGATAACGCACATTAGTATATCAACACGTTGCGCCAGTGCCTATGCCCAAGGTAAATGCCTGAAGCCCTAGAAGCCATCTTTGGGATTTCAACTTCCATAGCAATGGTCAGGAGACCAATCATGAACATGTCCCAGGATGTAATGAAATAGCTTCAGAGAACTATAAGCCTGTAGTATGAGGTTGTATGAACACTCCCCTATGTACTTTCAAAGAAACACAACCATGAGAAGAGTCTGGGTCGGTCCTCTACTAAGAAGGGATGCAGGTGACCAGAAATAACCACGGACTCCCACTGAGGACTGAGCATGGGTAAACCCATGCAACAGATTGATCATGAGCAAACTCAAGCGTCAATCCACTAACAATGCCCATGACTACCTGTCCCAACAATGGGAGCCACGATCACCATCACTTCTAACAGAAGAATAATGGCCGAAAGAAGACTTCTTAGCCTTCATGCTTAAGGTGGCCACACAAGCCTTCTGTCTATGCTTACCCAGATCCAAAAAAGACCTAGCAAGGGAAGAGTAGGTGAACATGTCCATGTAGAAGCAGCAGGGTCCAAGCAGGCACAGAAAAGGGAAGGGGTAATACCAGCTCTGCGATGCCCTCAGAGTACACCAACGGAACTTTCTTTGTATTCTCCCTCCTCGATTTGTACTTCTTCCATTAGGCAGGCAACCAAGAGACACATTCAATACAGCTGAAAGACCGTACACTCCTGACCTCAACTAGCCTTACACAAAGAACAAGGATCAATTGTCATAGGTGACATACACCTAACACACAAAACACTTTTGCCCAAGACATCACTACTGATCATTATTCTTTCCTGAGGGTAAATTCTCAGGAACCATCACTCTGATCGCAATCACAATATGCACAATCCACAAACTAGCTGAAGTTGTCAAGAAAGTAAACAAGGAAATAACCAGTTAAGAAGCTCTAACAACAGCCATAATGACAGGGATACTTCAAGGCAACTCCACAGCAAGAGTGCCTAAGAAAAAGTAACGCTGCTCATCGGGTGAGTAGGTAGGTCTCCCACTGTCTCACTCCTCTTCATGCTACTTAACTACCTTGTCACCTAATTCAATAACTGTACTAGCTTGTGCTGAAGGTATCCATATGGAAGACAAAGGTTTGTATTCTACTACGGATAGTAAAAAAGCCATATCTTCACCAGCAGAAATAAATGTTAGGTTAAAGATTTTGATGAGAAATTACCATGTGATACAACTGTCTTCGCACTGT
Organism: Macrobrachium rosenbergii; assembly: GCA_039081455.1. Classification (NCBI taxonomy): domain Eukaryota; kingdom Metazoa; phylum Arthropoda; class Malacostraca; order Decapoda; family Palaemonidae; genus Macrobrachium; species Macrobrachium rosenbergii. Next base: position 8,489,245 of record JANJGK010000033.1, on the reverse strand, counting down.
ACTCAGGCCTAGCATTCTTTAGCAACTGATAGTTCAAAACTCTGGCCTATCAGTTGATAACAGAGGCTCACTCATTAGGTGGGATTAGCATAGGTTAGCCTAAGCCGACTCAAAATTTTCGAAAACTTTAGGCAAAAGGCCATCGACTGATGAAGTTTAATGCTTAGACCAGGTTAGCCTCTATTTTATCCATTAGGATTAGCCTCTGTCCCAAGCTGAATGTTTTTCCTTCATCAATTTCAGGTAACTTTAGTGCCTAGGCCAATAGCCATCCAAGTATGATACATAAGGAATAAGTCTTTCACATTCGAAAGCTGGCCAACAACAGTATTATAACTAGCACAGTGGGCCTTTAAGAACATGATAAGCTAATTACATTGGGCCTACAGAAATGACAATACTTTGGCTGGTAATACTAATACTTTAATTCCTCACTAACACCAAATTCTGTACCAGAAATGACTGGATTATAGTCATTTTGGCCTTTCCCATGTTAATTATAATTATAGGAAACTTCATACTATAGAAAGTCTTGTATTTACAAATAGATATATGAGGGCCTGTACCATTTTCTAATATTACTGTTCCTATTTTGAAGATATTGCATTCCTTGAGCTACTGGACACTGGGAGCTGATATGAGATTGTAAATGTATTACATTCATGACTGCTTGAGCGAGCCCGATTGTTTTAACGTTGCGTAATAGGGTAACTACCAAACATTTCCAATTTCCAACTCTTCCCAATTTTCAACACCAAATACTATGTCTATCAGTTGCTTTATGTATACGAAAGCTAATACGTAGTGAGGGCACTAACATTATTTATTTCATATAAAAAATCAAGACTAGAAAAATCTTTTTCACTAATTTGGAAGTGCCATAGTTATTATTTTATAAGCTGTCCATACACGATATGAAATGGTAACCTACATTTTTGAAAAGAACTCTTCATTCTCGTTATTATGAACACCATAAACACTAGGCGCAAATGATAAATAAAAAATTCATCAAATTACGACTTATAAGGTAAGGCAATGCCGCCACCACTGCGCCGTAGCTAATAAGGCAAAATTGTAACCAGTAAACACCCCTAGGTTACGTTAGGTTGGTATTTTTAGGTTCTTGACCATTTCTGCATGAAAAACCCATGATGGTTTTTCATGCAAAAATGGCTGGCTGGAGTCTTATTGGTAACTTATAAAACTTTACCATCCTAACCTATTCTAGGGCACTGTGCCATGACCTGACCACGGGGGAAGCTGTTCCCCTCCAAAGGGCCTTCCAAACGAGACATTGGACAAATCTGAACAACGTGTCAGGCTGTTATGCAGTAACCTATTACCTGGGCCAGTTAAAGGCCCAGTTCTCTAGGTCACATTAGGTTAGGATAGGTTAAGTTGGGCAAGGATTTATATATATCAGCTATGGGCTTTCCTCCCAGCCCTAAAAACATTCGTTAAACACTGAGGTTCCCCATCAACGTTATACCTTATAAGTAGTCAGGTTGGGGCCCGTGAAAGGAAAAAAAAAAACAAAAAGTGGTTTGCACCCACAATAAAGTTCGGATATGCTTAATCCACAAGACAGGGTGTCCGTGAAGCATAAAGTTCAATGTATCTGGTGAGAAATTAAAGTATTAAAGTATTATAGCGCTGGAATCTCGGCCCGAGCCAGGCTTGGCCCAGGACAGATCTTAAGACAACTTACTTTGGTCATACCCACACCGACCACGAAAACTCTCCTTTGGGCCATGTCGCGAAGAATTTCACAGCAAGATAGTGTTCAAAATGTCCAATAAAGATGGCACTGACAATATATATATATAAAAAAGTGGAGTCTTGTCTTTTTGGTGGAGTGAGGGCGACTAGGGACGACGTCACGGGTGGTATAACTTGTTACTCGACGGGCAATTATAATCAGCTGTTCCTTGACCTTCGTACCCTGTCTGTTACTACGTTGTCAGTTCTTTGAAATGCCTCCAGAGAAATTCAGGACCTGGAAGAAGTATATGCATGCCATTATAAAAGTCTGAATACTGTAACTGGTTATAACCTTATGTATTATGAATAAAGGGAATGTCTGCGAAATTTTACCGAGATTAACCTAAGTAGTGAATGGAGTTTGCGCTTGTCAAAATGAATATCTTATCTGTCGTATCGAATTCTGTACTCAGCCCACCTCTCCCTCGTTTCAGTTACAAAGTAATGATGTTTTAGGTTTTATTAATCCCATGAAATTGTTATTCTTAAGAGTACATTTCGCGTAATGGCACCATTCTCCTAATTCTGTCGAGACCAATTGACGGGGGAGGTGGTGAGGCAATGACAATGGTGTGATACAAAACAATCTTCATGCCCATCCCTGTATTGTGGGGGGGTGGGTGGGTGGGTGGGTTGGAGTTTCAAGGTTAAAAAACATCCCTTTTCAAACGAGTAATGATGACTAGCAATAATGAGTACACTTTAGATTTTTTTATATTGTAAATAACATACTGCTGACTGCTATTATTAATTCAGTGAGGAGGAGTTTTCCTTACGTTTCATCATAAAAGCGCTCCAGAGAGTATTACAGAATTTGGGAGTGCCAAGGAAGAATTTATAATTTTTCAGACAGAATTTGGACCTGCATGGGGATCCAAGATTTGTAAAATTTCAGCTGGTCTTGTGGTAGGTAAACCTTGAGATACTTTGTAGATTTAGACATCTAACTGCCTGTATTTCGTATGAATGCCAGCAAGGTTAAAAACAACACCATATGCGTAAAGATAAAGTCAGTAATTGGGCTTATCTGACGTCGTGACTGCTAGTCACTGAAGCAGAACAGTGAAATAAAAATACGAAAAGAAAACGCACATTTTCTGCCTTAAAATATGTTAAAGCAGCATTTTTTAGAGGAAGACCAGCATCTGCAACAAATCAACAGTAGAACTTGGGTTATAGCTTAACATAACAATTATATTCTGGCGTTGCTACAATAGTCCAGCTTCTGTAACAAATTCAAAACCACGTCTAAAGTTGTAACTTGTGTTTTTTTCCTGCAACCTTAGCCAGCATATACCTTTCATACCCACTCCAATCCTAAGAGAGAAATGATTAGTTTCTCAGATCCACGAGACTATGCTTTTGATCAACAAATGCCACGAGTGAGGAAGTCTCTGCAGTTTCTAATCACTCGCTCATATTGCCATGCCTTCAGGAAGACAATCACTTCTGAGCTTATTCATTTTATCTGGCCATTCTTGTGTTGTTCCATAAGTTATCATATTTACTTTACTGCTGCCTCCTAATTTAGAATCTCGAGGCAACTACTAGAACAAAAGGATCAGCACAAAAGTCTTTGCCCTGCGTTGTGCCAGAGCCCTATCAACCGAGAGATAGTCCTAGTTCGGTGATGACCAAGTTTGACCCCAGTCAGGTGTCCGGAAAACGGGACTCCAGGTGCAACAGATGCGCCCAGACCTAAGGCACATAGAAGAAGAGATACAGTAAAAAGGCGATTAAGACTCTTACAGTTCTCTCCAGAGTCAGGAAGTTTGCTTCAGATGAGCTGTGCTTTACAGAAATTAAATTATGTGCTCCACTTACCATCAGTAGTGGGTAGCCCAAAGATATGCCTCTGCCCTCCGACGCTGCTCCGCAACATGGATATAAAAAATATCAAAGCAATATTAAAACGCTCACAAAATCTTGATAAAGATTTTTAATGTTAATTGATTTTGAAAATCAAATGTTTTATCATTGTTTTAATAGACTGACTCTGCAAAGATCTGTTTCCATAAGACTTCTGCCCGCAGAGACATGGCCCCAGATAATTAGCGTCAAGTTTGTGCAAATCACAAGGGTTTGCGGAAAAAAAAAACAGTTAACAGAATCATCACTATATATTTACATAGAATTTTGATAAAATAATATTTTAGGCTTCCCTTCTCGTTTCGAAAAGTCTGGACAATCACTTCTCAGTCAAAACCTGCAGATGTACAAGAAACTTACCGAGTTAATTAGCATTTCAACTTAGGATGACAACAGGCATTATTGTTTTGACAACATTTTTCTTAAAAGCTTCCAGAGGAAGTTAAACTTTTTTTTTATATTGGTTCAGTAAATTAGCATGAACTTTTCAAGTCTCGCAACATGATTGAAAAGTGGTTATCTTATGTCTAAGAAAAAAAAATCTCTTGGTATTTAGGCAAAAGAAGGATCTACGTATCCGAATGTAAAGATGTTAACGAAACATTGCCTAACGTGGCTGAAAAAACAACGGATGAACTATTACAGTGGTAACCTATACTTGATGTGTCTAAAAGCATCCCATTAGCTTTTAATTTATTCTAAAAATGGAAACAAAAATAATAACATCATGTATTCCCTAATATTCACAAGTCTTTCACGTTTCATGAAGAGTTCTCTGTGCAGTGATGAAAACTTAAATGTGTATCTGTCTTTCGTAATTCGATCAGGAAAAACGGAAGAATGAAGAGAGGACTTACGCAACACTGGAAGAGAAGACGAGGAAGGTCTTTGGAAGCCCAAGCTTGAATGCATTAAAGGACTGTTGAGCTGACCCTCTTTTATGGAAGTGAAGTGTTGATGTTGAATGCAAATTAGAAATATGTCGAGGCTGATGAGACGAATTATTCGCATAATATACATTGAGTGAGAATGACTGAAAGGGGGGGAGGAATTTGCAGATACTTAGAAGTGACAGAAAGGTTAGCATTAATTTTTTAAAAATGTAAATAAAAACTGTATAAAAAATTCACGAGGAATGGTCATGTGGTGAGAATGGAGAGCTACAGGCTGGCACGAACCCTACAGTGCGGAAGTGCTGGGAGGAAGGGGGAGAGGAAAACTTTCAACGTGATAGATAAATCGAGTGAAAGTGGTATTAGAACGGAAGGGACTCGGTATTCAAGAAACAAGAGACTGCCTGCATGATAGAGGTGAATAGTGAATAGTGTTGCGTTGGGTGGGTGGAGGTGAGGGGAGGATTAGGTTCGATACTGACAGACTTTCTCTGTAAGAGTGTGAAGAAGATAATGTCATGGAAGCTTTCTACCCTATGATTGAAAATACAGAAATATTTTACTGCAGAAATCTGTAACTGACAATTCCTGTTACCAATCCCTATGTTAGTCCGAAGAGCGAGTTGTTAAATTCGTTACTGAATATTTTAGATAAGCTTGTATTCACCACTTAATACTGTTTCATTTGTAAGTGGCGGTAGAACACTTCTATTCTCATCTTGTTATTCATATAGGAAGTATTAATGTCAGCAAAGTTTCGTGTGTCTTACACACTTCACGCTTTATGTTTGTTTCGGGAGATCTGGCAACATCTGGTCCACAATCAGTGGTCTGAAGATCATGCACACTGGTAAGCCTACCTGTGTTAAGGACCAGCCTGGGGCTGCAACGTTAGACGAAACGTGGAACGATTAAAGCTGGGAGAAAAAGATTGCATGAAGACGACGTGACAAAGAAGACAGACCTAATAACAAAAGCAAAACTGGACCCAGAAATCTAAACTTGTTTCATATCGAAGAGGCGGTGGATAAAATCATTTTGGCATATGAGTTGAAAAACGATCGCCATATGAACTAATAAACTTCGTACATTATTAAGAATTCACCAATATATGAAAATCTCACTTAAAGGTGGAACTTCCCCAGAATTCCCTATAGCAGTGACCTTCTTTGGCTGTTGCAAATTCCAAAGCTTTGGGCAAATGATGATAACAGTTATCATACCCTTCAGTGCCTTCAGTGTACTCTAAGGAATGTGCAAAGGAACTAATTTATAAAGTACATGCAATTATAAGTAACAGGACTGGGTCGTTGGACGGGCAAGGTGGACATAAAAAACGTACATATAATATAAAAGGACATTCAAGAATAGAAACATGGCGAATACATCTGTTTCTTCATGTGGAACACAATTAAAATCTCTACACAGAAGTCTGACCTACATTTGAGTCATGATAGCGAGTGTACTGCAGTGCAGTTGAACCCCTGCAGTCATCAGATCATCGTCCACTAGTACAAATGGCTGTGTAATCTGTTAAAGTAAGATGGCAAAATTCGACCCAAATCGCTTGGGTATAAAGTTGATTTCTCCGTAATCACAAGTCAGACAGACAGAATATAGAATTTAGGCCAAAGGCCAAGCGCTGGGACCTATGAGGTCATTCAGTGCTGAAACGGAAACTGACAGTAAAAGGTTTGAAAGGTTTAACTGGAGGAAAACCTTGCAGTTACACTGAAACAATTGTTAGGAGAGGGTGGAAAGAAAGGTGCAAAAGGAATGCAAGGGGCTGGAGCTGGGGACGCCGCAAAGAACCTTAAGCAATGCCTACAGTGCACCGCATGTCACGAGACCTAGACGCATTGCGAAAGTTTAGATGTAACCAGCGTAAATACTTTCCCTTCCAATCAAACTGTGTCCTGGTAAATAGAAAATGTATCGTAGGTAGGATTGAGAGATGTAGTGGGAGGCGTCCATCGTAAGAGAATGTCTAAACTCAACAGCTATTAATAAAATTCACTCCCTACTCTCAGCACAAGAGAATCCAGTTGTATCCTCTCAGGATTGTACGGTCTATTATCACTAATTTATTAGTACCATCTCTTACGAAAGGAATACGAATATTTCTTTAAATGTGACTGGTTTATGCACATTTTCTTTTACCTGAAAGAATTCTAAGGAGGGATGAATAAAAAGCCTCCAGAAATAAATATGGAAACTTACAATGACAGCTACAATTGATTGTCTCCTTCCCAGAATAACTTACCAACTTGAAACTGACTGTATTTGAGCAGTTTTGATACAGGCATTTATTTACTTCGACTTTTCTGGTTTCAGATGGCTTTGAATTAAGTGTCAATATAGACGAAGCTTTGTCCTCCTGTTAAGTGGCTCTGACTGGCTAGGAAGAGATTGTTTTATAATAACCAAGTGACTGTAATGATAGGTGTTTGAATTAATGGTATTTCGCCTAATCATGATAAGCGATATTAGCATGTGGGTTACACTGTTTTGATGCGTGACGTTACACCAGTGTATTGATGCAGACAACTTACTGCACCATAATCCATTCCTGTTCAACATGAATTCAAAGCTTGACTAACCTCCTTTTATACGGTAACTGGCAACGATTATTTCTTCTGATTAAATAGCAAATATGATTATTCCCTTTCAGTACCTGAAGTGAAAACAAAACTTATACTGTCTCGCCATATCTAGATTTTAGAAATGACTACCGATTGTAAATATCTCCTATCACAAACTTACAATCAGAAATTACTTTTCTTTTCTTTGTTTCAAAAGTCTGGGAAGAAATTTGAAGTGGATTGAACTGAACATAGTATTTAGGCCGAAGGCCAAGCACTGGGACGTATGAGGTCATTCAGCGCTGAGAAGGAAACTGAGAGTAAAAAAAAGTTTGAAAGGCGGGTAACAGGAGGAAAACCTCAAAGCGGTTGCACTATGAATCAATTGTTAAAAGAGGGTGGCTAGCTAGATGGAAGAAAGAGAATATGAAAGGAGGTAGAGTAAAAGGAGCGAAAGGGATTGCAGTCAGGGGCCGAAGGCACGCTGCAAAGAACCTTAAGCAATGCCTACAGTCCACCACATGAGGTGCACCGATGGCGCTACCCCTCCTACGGGAACTGGGAAGAAAAGACACGACTTTTCATTAACAGGATTCATCCCCGTAGGGGGTTAGTGCCGTCAGTGCACCTCATGCAGTGCAATGTAGTCATTAATTTTAAGGTTCTTTGCAGCGTCGCTTCGGCCCCTAGCTGCAGCCCCTTTCGTTCCTTTTACTGTACCTCCGTTCATATTCTCTTTCCCCAATCTTACTTTCCACCCTCTCCTAACAATTAATTCATAGTGCAACTGCTTTGAGGTCTTCCTCCTGTTACACCTTTCAAACCTATTACTGTCAATTTCCATCTCAGCGCTGAATGGCCTTAGTTGCCCCAGTGTTTGGCATATACCTAAGATCTATAAATCAGATCAATCAATCACAGGATTCATACATTGTGGAATACTCACCTTCGTTCACTCGTATTGCAGTAAATCTCGTGTTCTGTTTATTTTTATTGGCTGATTTTTCGAAAAATTTTCATGACTTATGATTTATTGTTATACTTATTTTTATAAATGACCGCATAACCTCACGAACGTCTGCAATCTGTATTTATCAATCTTTGTTTACCCACTTTTAGTTTTCTGGAAAGAAAAACTATTGTGCCGGCTTTGTCTGTCCGTCCGGACTTTCTTCTGTCCGGACTTTTTCTGTCAGCCCTAGATCTTAAAAACCACTGAGGCTAGAGGGCTGCAAATTGGTATGTTGAAAATCCACCCTCCAATCATCAATCATGCCAAATTGCAGACCTTAGCCTCAGTAGTTTTTATTTTATTTAGGGTTCAAGTTAGTCATAATCGTGCGTCTGGCAACGATATAGGCCATGTCACCACCAGGCCGTGGTTAAAGTTTCATGGGCCGCGGCTCATGCAGCATTATACCGAGACTACCGAAAGATAGCTCTATTTTCGATGGCCTTGATTATATGAAGTACAGAAAACTCTATTTCGCCGAAGTATTTTGGCGCATTTTTTACTTGTTTAATTTTCATTGTTCACTTTTTAAAAATACCGTATATTGCTTCACAAGCATATGTCAAAAAGCCTTACGTACATACATTCATATGTATACATATAGGTATTTTCTACGTATGACAATACATACATACGTATACCGACAATGTTTATCGGTGGAAATTTAAGTGTGTGCTCATACTTCTTAGTTCTCATACAGTTATCAGATGCTAAGATTATCGTACGGACTTCATCCACACTTATCAGTATCTCTCTCTCTGGTATTTGTTCACTGATGTCTGGCTCAAGTGAGATATCAAAATGAGCCTTATATCTCCGACAGCTATATGTACTTACCATGGCCTGGTATTTACATACACTCAGGCATAAATTCTCTTGCTGCCGCATTTATCTCTTCTTCTTCTTCTTCACGTACGTATACATTCTACCAAGATATTATGATTGCTTGAAGCTTGTTGTACCGCAATTTCCATTCTTCAGGATTTTGTTACGTATTTTATCGATGAAGGATTTGGTCTGTTAGAGTTTTGTTCTTGTTCCTTTGGCATATTAAACATAGAGTATATACAGTACCTTGAGTTTCTCCTGTCTTCTGTTCTACCCATCTCGACTGCTGTCACCTCTCTTATTCATGATGTCCCGGCATCTTCCCTCAGACCTCCGTTCCATATATACAGCTTTTGTGACCAACTGTTCCTTATGGAATAGAAGAACAGAATACAGAATTTAGGCCACAGGCCAAGCGCTGAAACGAAAATTGACAATAAAAAGGTTTGAAAGGTGTAACAGGAGGAAAACCTCGCAGTTGCGATATGAAACAACTGCTAGAAGAGAGTGGAAAGTAAGATGGAAGAAAGAGATGGAAAGTAAGATGGAAGAAAGAGAATATGAACGGAGGTACAGTAAAAGGAACGAAAGAGGCTACAGCTAGGGGACGAAGGGACGCTGCAAAGAACCTCAAGTAATACCGACAGTGCACCTGACAGCACTACACCCTACGGGGTTCCTAACATCTGCGCATGCGTGTGTCTTTTCAAATAAACGAAGAGGAAGCCGAAAGTTAAACACACACACATGTGCCTGCCAGAGGAGAAAGATTAGAGACGAACAAACAATGTACAGATCGGCTGATGATAAGGAGATCCCAGTGATACACATTTCCAAGCAAGCAAGTGGCTTATCTATTGATAACCAACACTGAATATAAACGTCGATGGAGTAATCTTCAAAACGCCGAGAAGTGATTTCATATTCCAGGAATGAGCCTCAGATTCGATGAAACAAAGTCGTCTCAAAGCGAGAATAACATGCATCTAAATATGCATCTTTATATACATTTTTCTTACCAAATTATCTCATTTATTTGCATTTCAGAGGAAAACCAATGCAATTATTTCTCGTCAACATGGGGGAATATGCGCATATATATATATATATATATATATATATATATATATATATATATATATATATATATATATATATATATATATATATATATATATATAATATATATATATATATATATATATATATATATATATATGTGTGTGTGTGTGTGTGTGTGTGTCTTGAGCGTAATTGTACTAAAAATTGTACTGAGAAATATTTTACTTGGGGCTTACGGTGTGTTACCGTTGTCTCTTGGCTCTAGTCTACCCCTTTGTATAAATGTAACCTTTCTGTAAATAAATCTTGTCTCTCTGCAGGAGCTTATTCGAAATTTTCCTTGAATCTAACTTGACATTGAAGTGGAGAACTTCAACAGATTCAAATTATACGAAATTCTTCAAGTCTTCACTTCTAAAGTTCAGACCCTTGATTTTCGACGGACTGTAAAGATTATACGGTACTCACTAGAGACTGATGGAGCCATTTTTCAACACGATGTATATGCGTGTATGTATGAGAAACGTCAATTATATCCATAAATTCGTTTTACGAGTATACCAACCCAGTCTAATTTTATCCTTTGAAATGGCCACAACCGCTTGAGTCATGCCTAGGACTATGGACTTGCGTAGGACTATCCAGTCACCGTGATATCAGCAGGCGATTCTACCTCCCTGTGGTTTGCAAGGACAGCGTTGAATTACTCATCCGTTAACTCATTTCCGGCCAACGGTAGAGGTACAGTAATCTCCACACAATCCCTAGATATTGAAAAAAAATGTTACCGACGTTTAATCACTATTTTTGGACAGCCTCCTCTCCTTGCTAATTAAAATCCTAAATGCTTTTCCACGTGGAAAGAGTGATATGTGATAGACTCAGAAAGAGTTGTTATTAGGATTGAATTAATAATGTATGGTGCTGAACAGGAAACCATGCTGTATTTGAAAATCTTGTAGCTGTGTTATGAACGACAACTGATTCTACATTTACCTCAACATTCCGAGCAGTTTACCTTATTGCTCCACAGATATTGCCTATCTTAGTTATTACATCCTTAAAACTTGGCTATCCTAGTTCAAATTAAAAGGACATTTTAGGTAAGGTATTATAATTATAATATGAATGACACTTGTATAGATCATACATAACAGTGATTTTCATCACACTTTCTAGTCGAAAAAATAAAAATTAGCATCATTAAAACCACTCTCCCTCTCTCTCTCAGCTATACCTTGCAAATATATTTACATTCTTCCTGTAAAAGCGGCAACCAGAAGTAATACTGCATTACATAACTCAAGAGTAAAGATAACTAACACATTCTTCCTCTCAATCTGTACAGTATTTTGCTACCTACAGTATATGCTTTTGGGTGCCGAGTATTTAAAGATATAAGCAACACAAACATAAAATTTGATATCACGATTTTCTTCTCCTCGTATTTCTCCATTTTGAGTAAGTTTCCATAATTATTTTGTAGTGTATGTATTATACTAACTTTATAAGCATAAAGTGTGATGTAATGATTTTCTTCTTCTCTTATTTCTCCATTTTGAGTAAGATGCCCTAAAGTGTATGTATTACATTAACCTCACAAACATAAAATGTGATGTCAAGATTTTCTTCTTCTCTTATTTCTCCATTTTGTGTAAGTTCCCATAATTATTTTGTAGTGTATGTATTACAATAACCTCATCTGCTAATAGATACATAAAAAGATATGCAAACTTTGCAAAACAAAAAAATTTTTGCTCGCTGATGAAAACGAACCCGGACGAGTAAAAGTCTGTTTACGTTTGTAAAAACGCATCTGATTGGCCGAAAGAATGTTTGTTTACATTTGCGAGAACGAACCTGATTGGCTGAACGGGAGGTTCGTCACAGGGACGTGATAATGATACCAGTTGCTGGGGAGGATGTTGGCAACAATCAAGTTGTTATAACTCGAGTTCACGTGTACCGAAAAAAGATTTTATACGACGTACTCGATCACACATACGGGGACGTGGATTTCATCCGTGTGGAGGTGAAGTGACCGCATCCGCGGGTGAAATACGGCAGTCGGAAGAAGCTCGTCCTGCCGACCGGTAGGCCTTGCCGTAGATCGAGACGTGGACCTAAACCTTGGTGTATTTAACCTTCCCGATCGCTTCTGGGCAGTCACAGCTGTTTGTTCGGCACTGTTCTCGTTGGTGAGTGGCACCCTGTACCCTTCTGTCGTAATTTTCAAGGGTTCAAAAGGATATTTTTCAGGGATTTAGGCAGGATTCGCCGCTGGTCAAACGTGGATAGGCTTCTGCTATGCTGTGAGGGATGAAGAATGACTTGGGAGGAAGAGGATTAATTAGAGCACTTTATACATGCAATTCCGGATAATGCTCCGGTAAATTTAACGATAAATACCATAAACGTAACGTCTTACGTTGTTTTAGATGTTACGGCCCTCTAAATGACTTATGCCTGCGGCCGAAACGACCTGGACCAGAGTACTTGATGGGAAGTTCGGACCGGAAACGAACATTGGCATTTACCGTCATTATTTTATGGGTAATTCTAAGTATTAGCTCCGCGCCTGTTTTTATCTTGGAAACTGGCATTTTCTACACCTTTAGGGGTTCTGATACTGCTGGTGCATTTGTTTGTTGTCGGCCAAGTGGAGTGTCCCTTCGCTGTGTTTAGTACTGGCCCAGGGGAGGGCGGTACCCATACGTTAACAATTTATTGTACTTGCCGGACAGGATACGAACCGTTCCAAACAGACGTATATACCCGTGCTCTGTCTTGTGAAGATCGCGTACGGAAACCCCTTGTTGGATGGACATCAGGGGTCAGTTACATTCATGTGACAAAAATTGAAGGTAAATCCATAATTAGGAAGCAAGAAACTGTAGAAAAAGTCAAGTTAGAAGGAAATCCCCACTGCAGAGCTACTACTTAGATCTACCATTTTATATTTTGCATACATCCCCAAGGATCTGGTGTTAAACACAGTACCCATTTTGCACGGAAACGTGCTTACAGCCTGAGGTTTGGAAACTTTGCAATGAATGTTTTGGCACATTTGAAAACAGCAAGAAAACTGTTGAAAAAACATGTTTGTCGTGTGGAATTGGAGCTCGGACATGAAACGAACTTTTACCATAATTCCTAAAATATAAATGGTCCACTATCCTAGTTTATCCAGTAGAGTAGACCTTTACAAAAACTTAACCAGTGAGACCTACGTAGGCCTATGCTAGGCTTATAGTAGTTCTTTGTTGGGCCGGTGGGTACCGTTTTTAGCTAGCAATCTGCTGGCCGCGAGTTCGAATCTCCGACCGGCCAATGAAGAATAAGAGGAATTTATTTCTGGTGATAGAAATTTATTTGTCACTATAATGTGGTTCAGATTCCACAATAAGCTGTAGGTCCCGTTCTAAGCCACGTAAAATAAATCTAATCCTTCGGGCCAGCCCTAGGACAGCTGTTAATCAGCTCATCGGTCTGGTTAAACTAAGATATACTTAACTTAGGCTTACGGTGTTTGTAAGGAAACCGGAGTGATCCGAGCCAGGTTAAAGTATAAGAGAAATGATTAGGGTTGTGGTTTATTTTCAGTTGCATGAAACTCGGGTAAAACTGAAGACTATTACCGCACCCTTCCGGTAACTACCAGTTAATTTGCAAAAAGGGGGGCCATGTTTAGTACCAGTTCCTTGGGGATGAATGTATAAACGCAAACAAAAGACGGCAAATATAAACATAAACAGAAGACAAATATCAACAAGTCCATAAATATTCCAGTAGGCGGAAAGTTATATTAACTAGGTCAGGCGAGAGTGTTTTCTTTTGTACATGGTAAATGTATTGGTGAAACTGGAGACTACTGCCACAGGCTGGTTCCTGCCAGTTGGTGACAAGATTATTTACTGCCTTTTTTGGTATTTAAGGTATTTATTGTCTTTTGCCTATTTGTTTTACATTCATCTCAAGGGGCTGGTACTAAACACGGTGCCCCGTTTGCATGCAGACTGATAGTTACCAAAACCAAAGGAGCATGGTAGCAGTCTTCAGTTTTACCAAGATCCTATCAAATTCAAATGACGTTATTTTCATAGTGTAAGTGGCCCTACAGTGGAATGTGTTATTTATGTATCCTAGCATAATAAATTACCATCACTACCCTCAACCCTTGAACATTAATAATGAGAGCAAGGTAGAGATTTTTGGACTAAGTTACCAGCAATCAAGCAGAAATGGACGACTTAACCGAAATTTTGTTCTTCTCATCACCATTCTCATTTCTTGATGATCTTTTATAAAATAATGGAAAACAGTTTTATGAATCTCAATCATGACCATTTAGGTGAATTTTTGAGGCTTCTTCAGATTGCTTCTGCCAGTTTTTTTTTTATTTATTTATTTATTTATTTATTTATTATTTATTTTTTTTTTTTAGGTACCCCACCGCCATAACAGGCCAAGGTTTGACTAAGCTCAAACTTTACTAACAGTGTGTACAATACTCTCAGTGATTCATATGTAGGAAAATAACAGATGTCTTTAAAAGCCTCAACAAGTTAGCTGTTAGGAGCCTCACAATAACAATTGAGTTTACAAGGGCATCATGATGTCAGACATGGGCTGCCTAGCCAGTGCTATGGTAAAGTAACTGAGTAAGCTTAAGGAAATTAGCCTACCCAGTATCAGACATGACCAATGACTAAGGCTGTTATATACAACATCACTAGCAAGCTTGAATTGCTCAAATATTTTTACCTTAATCATAGTTAACTTAGGGTAATGGCTATGATGCTACCATGCCACTACAATGGATTACGTAGCATGCAATCATAATACAGAAGTCAGATATCAATGTGATCCTGCTAATTTGATTTCATTGCTGTCTAGTTTTGGCTGAAAGTAGGCTCACTCAGTGGAAAGGATCAGTCTTGGATCCCTCTCAACGCTCTCTGGCAAGTAAAGGTAAGGTGGCAGTGACGAAGAGACATTTTGATTCCATGAAACAGAAACAAGTAGTTCATATTTCTTTTTTATTTGCATAAGGACCAGGGGTCCTTTCAGCCCTTTTGGCAACTTCCCTTTGCCCCCTTCTAGTTCCGGTTCAATAGGGCCCTTCTACTTTTCAAGGACTACTGACTCCCCCCCCCCCCCCCCCCCCTCCTCTCTATCTTGGATGAATACCAGTCCCGTTTCTGGCCTACCTTCCAGGATCTCTCAGGCCTGGCCCTGTTGGCGGAGGGGAGGACAATGCTGGAAAAGAATGCACTGTTACTCTTACACGACCCGTCTAAAGCCTTTTATGGTGGCTGTCGTCAGTGAGATGGTAATTGAGTGATGGTGGTGGTCAATGAATGAGTTTTGTGCTTGCAGACTTATTTCAGATTAAAACATTTGAAGGATGCACAATTTTAGACGCCCATGCACCAGTCCTCCAAAAAGTATCTCCATTTCGTCTGCAAATGGACTATCTACCAGCGCAGAGCCCTGTGTTTGGGACTGACATGTGCCCCTCAGGTGTTCACATGAGTTTTAACCTTGGTGTTACATGGTCGCACATGGTTCCACTTGCAAGGGATGTGTCTTCTGAGTTATCTTGACAGTTGGCTGATTCTGGTGGCATATAGATGCAGCTGGGAGAAGGTGGATCTTGTGCCCAAGCAGCAGGCATATACACAGTCTTGTGAAACTGAACAGCCTCTGGCTCTTGTCTTATTCTGTTATTTCTTGTTTGTTGCCTCCATAATATTGAATGCTTATAATACTTTTTATTGTATAATGTATGCTCATTTTGGAATTCTGTCATGATCATCTGTCTTACGTGTCCTAAACCATTGTGTAAGGCTTGAGCAGTAGCTGCTGGAAGTTATGAAGATCAATACTGTACATTTTTCAACTCCACCATTAGCAACTCTTTCCTTAGTTCTTAGTAACCACAATCAGTATTCATTGAAACTGCACTGCCTTTAGTGTTTGTTATAATTGTCATGCACGACATTTTTTCTTTGTATATAATAGTACAGCAAACCCCCGGATTCGTGTTCTCACGATTCGCGGACTCGCGTGTTCACGGATTTCTCTTTGGAACATATCTACCTATTATTTGCGGGAAAATTCGCCCATTCGCGGTATTTTTCACTGAGAAATATTCACTAAGTGCTGTATTTTCATCTCATTTTCATGACCAAATGCACTTTTTGTGATAAAACTATTAAAATACTCAGGTAATGCTCAAGTCACGATAATTCACCTTACGATAATTCGATTTTGCAATGGGGTGAGCAATTAATACCGATACCACAATATTATTTGTAAAATATTCTTAAATTTCGCGCTGGCGCAGGCAGCAGCTTAATCAGGCAGTGAGGGAGACCAAATTACAATAGACAACTTTTCCTCTATCTCTTTACCCCATCTTCTAGGTAAAAAAGTACAAGAGAATGATAAAAGTGTTGTTATTAACGTTATACTCTTGCGTAAATGTGTACAGTACAGCCATAAACAACCGACCAAGAAACTGTTGTTTTGCTTATAACCAGTTGGATAACAACAGCCGTTTACCTGGTATTTCAACCATCGTATGGTAATAAACAATTACAGTAGGTTATGGCACAAATGACGTTAAGTACAGTAGAATAGGACTGATATATTTTTACATTATACCCTTATTCGGTATGGATAAAAGATTGGCAAGGAAATATACTGCTAAATTTAAGCTGCAACTTGTAGCTGAAGCTGAGAAAACAGTGTTCAATCTGCTAATGACTATACTGTAAATTATCGTGCATTGGCAATATGGATGAAACTCGATCGTAATTACATTGGGAGAGAAAGTATTTTAATCAAAACTACTGGTCATGAAAGAACACATTACTGTTATTTTTACGCCGATAAACGATAAATACGTAAAGCTTGTATTATGAAGTCAAGTGAAAATAGCGAATGGAATCTTGAATTTTTTTTACACAAAACAGACACCCCAAACGGCCATCGTCATCTACTAACAAAAATAATAGATAAATAAATTTCACAACGAGATGCATTTTAGCTATATTTTGACTTAAAAACACTTCGTATAACGAAAAATAACCTTGCCCCACATAAATAAAGTATCTAGAGATACATTTACGCTAACTTGAAGCAAAACAAAAAAAAAGCGCTCTGAACTGAATTAAACACAGCGAAATAAACCCCGCGTAAACATTTCCAAACCAAAACGTTGATTGCTATGATCGCAGTTTAGAATACAAAAGCAATATAAGAATATATACAATATTATTGGATAACGTGAATTAAGGCATAACATTTTAGAAGATCCATGGAAAAGATGTATATTCGTTATGTTGACGTTTGTTTAATACGATATGTGAATATAGAGGAGAGTATAATGTAGGCTATGCTACCTTGTATATAAACAATATACCATAGTGTAGGCTGAGCTAATTCTTGTTTGTTATTCAATTTCTCTTTGTATTGAATTATCATAAGTCACTTTGCATGAACCTCCAGAATTAGCTGATATTAATAGTTACTATGCCATGTATGCAAAAAATATACTGTGTATGTAAAGAGTATATTTTGTAGTGTAGGCTAGGCTACCATACATGGTACCGAATACCTTGGTGTAGGCTAGGCTATGTTCGAGATACGTTTTGGTATTTCTTACGTTTTTTCCAGCAAACGATGGTTTTTTTGGAACCTAACCCCATCATAAGTAGGATAATACCTGTATAAGCATTTTTAGTTTGTTTTGTGTGTGTTTGAACTCACAAAATAGGCAGTTCTAAGTGTTTTTAGAAGGGTTCTAAGTATTTGCGGGTTTTAGCTATTCCCGCGGGGGACCGTTGTGGTATGCATCCCCCGCGAATACGGGGGGTTTACTGTATATAACTGTGAATAAAATTTTTAGTTCTTTTCTACCTTTCTCTCCATAGATGTGGTTTTATAGAACACACTTTACAAAATGAAGATTAAGGTCGGTCAGGAGGGTGGTGTGGCCAAGAATGCTGCGGATCTGGAGATGTCTCAGCAACTGCTGGAATCAACAAAGTACGGGAAAGGCTTTTTCAGAAGGTATAGACTTCTTATTGTTTGCTGCATGTTAACTTTTTGACTCGATAAGCCTTGCCACCTTTTGTCTTGTACCCAAGAGAATTATTGCTGTCTTCATCAGTGATCTTGAAAGCATTTCAACAATTTATGGCGTAGTCACGAGTACCAGATTGTTTCTCAGACCCTTTCAATCCTTTTCAGGTCTGCAGAATTTTGCTTGGACCATTGGCTGATGTTCCTACTGATGTTTGGTATGAGCATATTTATGTATTTTGTAATGTGTCACATTACCTTATATATGTATGTTCAGTACAGGAAAGGGCCTCATATTTTCTATGATAATAAGGATGGAAAAGTAAGTAGTGTATGGACATTTTAAACATTTTTATGAGTTTAGGGTATTCATATGTATTCAACCCACTGTCCTAATAATGAGTAGAAAGAACAGCATAGAGTATATGATCTGAGGTAGAAGTGAAGGAATGAGATTTGAATTGCTTTTAATTCATTTTTGTGCTTGTGATGGTTAACAAAAGTTTTAATACTTAGATGTGAGATAAGTCAGGATGATTGATACCAATATAAAACATAGGCCTAAATACTGTAAGTTAATTTTTCTGTGTTGGGTCCATGTATTTTTTCAATAGATATATACAAATAAAAACCTTGTAAGCTCTTCGTAAAATATTTCATTATTGTGTTTTTTACAGTTATACCACATTCATTTCTCTTGGCGAAATTGTGGCACTAAGGATGACCCAATGCAGGTTAGTATATTTGACAAATGTAATTACAGTACTGTGAAAAATTTGAAGCAGCTTTGAGTGATGGAATATGATTTAGATTTATAAGTTATCTTGACATTGCAATTTGTTTTATATAAATACTTTCATCTAAATTGTATTGATATGTGCTCCGTTTTCAGCTGAGCGATCTAGAAGTTTTGCCAGATCCTGTTATTCTAGACAAGAACATTACTATTGATCTGATCTCCACTTTAGGAATTGATATTGATGCAGATCATCCTTTAAGTGTAAGTGAAATTTACTGCCTTTATGATTTCTTTCTGACTCTACAAGGATACAAATCTTTGTCATTTATATGGATATAACTTTTACACAAACTAGTCTAGTTGAAGTTGGGAAACAAGGTAGTTAACAAGCATTAGGCGCGTGAGAGTGTGGAGATACTACTTGATCACTTAACTACTAGCATTCACTTCTCCTGTGTCTCTGTTAAGATGTATCAGCTGCTGTTGGACACTGACTGTGAGGTTTGTCATTTAGCTGGAATTACCTGTCTGTTTCACTTTTGTTTTCAGACTTTGCCTCTTTTTTTTGATGACTTGTAGTTTGTGTTGCAAATGATGGAGTCTGATTCTTCTTCAGGGAAGTATGATTGGATTAGGTGATAGAGTGTGTGTGTGTATGTGGTTGCTGTATGTCACCCATGAATGAAGTGATATGTGTCTAAGGGGAAGAGATCCAAGAAGGGGTCTTCAGTGCCCTCTGAGGGTAACACCCATCCATTCTCCCCAACTTCTCTTCAAGGATCTCTCTCTGCCGTGACCCCTGCTTCTGCATCTGGGACAGCACTTGGCTGTTTCCCTCTGGCTTGGTCCTAGGGAAAATCGGAAAGGTTAGCAAGTGACTGAACTGCTTGCTGCGTCTGGAATGGGACAGTGGACTGTGCAGTGGACATTCCTGCTCTGGTAGGGCCTTGTTCTGCTTTGCCGACTGGTGTTACGTCAAGTGGACAGCTCCAGACTATTTTTCCCTGTAGTTTCTCCACTTATCGAGTCGGAATTTCGTTGCGAGGAGTCAGCTGCTGTAGCCCCGGCTCCGCAGCTGGTGGAAGAAGAGTTTGAGTCGGAAGAGTCTCCTTCGGTCTTTTGGCATTTGCTACAACATTGCTCTTCTCTTTATCCTCATTTGGTGGAGGAAAGTTCTGTAGAGGCTAGGTGTGTTTTCTTCTAGTATTTAAGCGCCCATTAAGTCTTTGAAGAAGCATAAGCTTTCTCCTTCAATTAGAGTGCGTTTTGATGAAATAGCTCGTATCATGGCGCACAAAGCTTCCTCCAAGTCTGCCAGCTCTGGTCTTCCTGGTTTCATGAAGTTGCGGAGAGCCGCTTCTTGTCTCAATCCTGTGAAGAGACGTGCTCATTAGACTGGTAAGGTGCTTTGGTCTAATGCAGAGGCAGAGACTGTCCAAATCTTTGTTTAGAATTATTGAAGTCTTGTCTTGTGCTGAGCTCTCAGTTAGCACTATTGCTGCCCCTCTGCGCCAAGGACTCTCTGGTGCCAGCGTGTATCAAAGCTTCAGGGGACTCAGATTTTTTACTTGCCAGGACAAGGCTATCTCGGACACGACAGGCAAATGTTCTTGTGCTTTCTCTAACTCAGCCTTGAAGGAGAGAGAACGGTTGTGCTCTTACCTCTCGTCTAAGGTCTCCTACTCAAAAAGTGGCTGGAGTTTTTGTTTCCCCTTTGGATCGCCTTCGTAATCCATCTCTGTTGAAGGCAAAAAGGGGAGGATATTTCCGTACAGGAAAATAGGGAGTTTATCAGACAATATTTTAAGGCAGGCAATAAAAGACCTGCTCCATCTCTTCCTTCTAGCCCTCCAGTCAAGATTCGTCCCTCCTTGTCTCATGACTCGCCTCCAGCGGCTGCTCTTGGTTGCACACACGAGAGCCTTGCACCCTGAATGGAATCCACCTTCTGACGGCAGTATTATCCAGGAAGGATTCCAGACTAGGTAAGAATGTTTTGGGTTACATACAAGAAACTCTTAGCTCACTTGGCTGAGTGGAATTTGTCTAGCTGCACTACCCACCATCCTTTTACTCAATGCCGACTCGCCTATTGGTGCAGAGTTTAAGGCTAACTTTAACAGTAGGTAAGTATCCAAATAATTAATTTTATCATGAAAATTTATATTTTACGAAGCTTCATTGCATAGAAGACTTCAGTTTGCACACCCAGGAAAAATACATATCAAATTTTTGCAATATTTTTAATATTCTGTTTTGTTTGTGATACTTTTCGTATTTGATTTCATGCTTTGAGTATTTTAATAAAAAAAATATCTTGTTTATGCACTGTACAGATTATTTTTTATTAGTAGTGAGAGGTGATAGATCGTAATGGAGGGGTTAAAGCATTGGTTTCAATTTAAATCTTGTTTTTGCGTCGGTTACTGAAGCTAATAAGTGTAATTAGTTTTCAAGAATATGCCCTCACTAAGAAAAATAAGTTAAGTATACCTTAGTTTAACCAGACCACTGAGCTGATTAACAGCTCTCCTAGGGCTGGCCCGAAGGATTAGACTTATTTTACGTGGCTAAGAACCAACTGGTTACCTAGCAATGGGACCTACAGCTTATTGTGGAATCCGAACCACATTATGACGAGAAACGAATTGCTATCACCAGAAATAAATTCTTCTAATTCTTCATTGGCCACTCGGAGAGTCGAACGCTGGGCCAACAGCGTGCTAGCCGAAAGCTCTACCCACCCTTCCAATGAAGAACTACCCTCACTAAGAATGAACTAACATGATACATATAGAAGTCGTTTTCAGATTTGGAAACATTATTCCAAAAAAACACTCAAATGCCCAGTTGTGATTTCTTTTGCAGGCTGACATTACTCTGGAACGATATATCGGTTTCATGTGGGTGGAGATTCCTTGCATTGCAGAGGTTGGCTCTTGTTTTTATGAAGATATTTGCAAAGTCATACCTTTTACCCCAGACGAACCTTGCCCTGATCCATTCCCACGGTTCGATGTCCCTTGCCACTGTCCTATTAAACATGTAAGTGAAATGTATAACTTTTAAACATTCCAGTAAAACTAAACTGACAATAAAAATATTAAGATTTTAAATACATTGGTTTCAATAAAAGATTGTGAAGATTTTGAGGCTGCCTTTTCTGTGAAGATTTTGATGAATGATAAGGCAAATGATAGCATGGGATAAATACTTGTATTGGAGGAAATTGACAAGTTATCTTACTGACTTTCTCTTGAATTGCTGGAAGTTATTTTTTTTAGTTTACATTCATACACCAGGTTTCTAATATTTTAAGCTCTCATATTAAAAGTAGGTCTTTTCAAGCAAATTGGTAATGGTAATGGATTTTCGTCTATGTTGAAAGTATTCAGTTTTATAAGAAAGAGAATTTCCTTTCTTTCTAAGTACTAAACTTTATTACCTCATGTTAATGGCTTGGTGTATACTGTAAACTTTTTTCTGGTGAATACAATAGAGAATTTTTTTAGTGTATACTGTCTACTTTTTTCTGGTGAATACAACAGAGAATTGTTTTTTTCAGGGAGTGTACAACATAAGAAATGGGACATTTAATTTATCAGCAATTTTAGAGATGTTTCCTCTACCCCACTGGTTGGTGTCAGGAGATTATTATGGAAAAGTTATTGCATCTCAGAGAGGGAAGCAGATGGGATGTTATGAGGTGTATGCATCTGTGAAAAGTTAAATTGTGAAACCTCTAAATCAATATGGTAAGTGCGTAATTTATTTTACTTTAGATTTAAGCAAACTGCACTTAGATGACCTTGGTACATCTGATATTATTTGAGCTGTAGAATTCATTTTTCTTTTAATTTTGTTGTAAATTTTTTCTGCTTTATGTACAACGTGCCTTTTTTTCCCATTGATGGTTATAGCAAATTACATGGCAATAAATTTTAGCTTGTTGTAAGAGTAATGATAATTAAAATGCAGCTGTACTTGAATGCTTTTATGTGAGATTAATAACTGTTGTATGGGGCAAAATTAAACGGCCACAGAATACAGTACAAGTATTTCATTTACTTTTAATTTTTTAGGTGCAAATTGACTTAAATCCCACAGTTGAAGTTTCGTTCTTGTATTCAAAATGCTTGTGTAAATTAAGTAGCTGTTATTCTAACTAGATCCACTGTTACAGTACTTGAATTTGCCGATTGAGAGACCAATAGTGTCACAGAAGTGTTTCTGCTTGGCAATCAATCAGGCATACAATGTTGCCTGACTTCACTGGTCCAATAGATGTGTGATTCAGCCACATCTCAGCCATGTTGCAACCAACTGCAGTTTATATCGATGCTAAGTTCTAATAGAGATTTGATACTAAACTCGGCTTTCTTACATCCAGTCTTAGGGTTAGCACAAGCACAAAAACTCCAATGGTAGAGTTAAAAATGAAGATTATGAAACTTGTTTTTGTTGTGCTGTAAAATAAAAATTCTTTTTTAAATGTCTGAAGTTCTGCGACAGAGACTTATGACTGATGTTTATTAGTCTTGTCCAGACCATTACATCCCGTCCGTATTCCTTTTAGGATTTTTATTGTTGATAGAAAGTTAATGAACATTTTTATTCTTTTATATTCTTGCTATTCTTGCTGCACAGCCTATGCAGATTTTGCATTTTGGAACTTCTTGGGATTTGTTTTAAGCCGACTGTACATTATTTTCTTCTTTTTATTTAAATTACCTACCACATCTTTCATGTATTACTTGGTTACTTACAGGTCTCAAATGTTTTTTTATTGCAACACTCAAAATATATTTTAACTTGTTGGTGGATAGTGAAGATAAATTCTCCCTGGTGGAATTTTAACCATTGTTAATTACTATTGTGTTAAAATTCCACCAGGAATTAACAATTGTTAGTTACTATTGTGTTAAAATAGCCTGAAAATATTACTTTTACTAAAGTACTAGCATGTTCCGTTAACTCTAAGTTTCCTTAATCACTTGTAGCAGATACTTTACAGCATTTTGATATAATTCACTATTGTTCCATTACATATTTGAAATAAATGTAAGATGAATCACTCTTGATCACAGAACTGAACATCAGCATGTAACTGTGGGGATATTTATTTTGCATAATTTTTTCATTTTCAGATTATTTTTGACTGCTGATATTGCAAAATCTTTCAAGTCTTCAGCAGAGGAGCTCAAGTATGTTCTTAAGTACAATATCAGCCATAATTACTTAATATTATATCTGTAGTTTGGTAGTACCAACCACCCTTTTGAAGTTATGTACAACTTTGCTTAGGTGCTCTTATGTCTTAAGGGGTATTTCAGGGAGTTAGAAAAGAATTGACTGGTGCAGATGAACACAAAACACCCTAAGTTGTAAACTGACATAGAGGTTAGTTGAAGCACAGCTGTTATACTTAATAACAGAAAAATAATGTACAGCATTTTACTTGAAATGACAAATTAATGGTTGTGTTGTACTGTATGTCTGGTGCAATAAATTAATACAGGTCTCCCATTAGTTGATAACAAATTAAACACAGAATACCGTGACTAGCAGCTTGTATGGATTAAAATGCAATTCTTAGAAACCAAGAACAATATTTTGAATATTTGCCGTTTCATTTGTGTTTATCATATTTTGTACCAGTAATTTTGCAATTCTTTCATCCGTGTGTATTTTAGATATAAATCGTCAGGAAAAGATCAAGTTCTACGGTTGTGAATGTAACAGCCTCCATATGATTTAATAAGTAAATGATATTACCTGTTTGAGGTGATTGTCATGTATGGGAGGAATAGGAAAATCCATTATGGATGGTGACTGCATAATAATTCTAAAGAGTCAAAAGGTGAAGCTGATCTGACAAGATAGTTATTTGTAAGAGAAGGAGATAAAGTATTGTTGCATTTGAAATTTCACAAGTCATTGCATAATATGCAAGAAGGAAGCATTTCTTCTATATTCTTTATGTAATCTTGGTTATATTATGAACAAAGCTTTTATTTCTGCTAAGTTCTTGATGTATATCAATTAACAAAGTAATGTTAATCTCAGATCCCCATGAACTGTAGCATGTGAAATTCTCTTTCGTAAATATCCCTACCAGTATGGAGTTCCCTGTTCAATAAGTCATGAGATGTTAACCACAACAAACAGTGATGTAAGCTAGTATAGAACAAAATTGCATTTATGAAGAGCAAAGTAGTAAAAAAAAAAAAATTATTAATGCTAGTACACTTGTACAGAGGACCAGGAATTGTAACAGCTTTGCAAAGCTCAGTTGCACCACAAACTAGATGTATTAGCTGTGCAATTGTGTTCATTTTTCAGTTTTTATAAATTTGACTTTAAACATTATCTTCTGGATAACATTTAAGCATATTTTGTCATATATGGTAGCCTGTGGGTGTTCAAAAAGCATTTTTGTCGATCCACTTCACTACTTTTGCTAACTTTAAGCAATTGGGGGGAGGAGGCAAGGATTTTGCTCATAAGTGAATTGTTGAATTTTTCAGTTAGACATTGTAAATTTGCCTAAGCTACTGTAAATTCAACATAAGCATTCTCATCAGTAATATTTATCTTACGTCTGTTTTCTCACATTAAAATGTATACAGTATAACTTTAGCATATTGAGCATATGCTTAAGCTGTGACGAGTCTTAGCCTTTTTTTAATATACTGTATTCCTTGTTTTAATTTTCTCTTTTATTGCGATTTCTTTGCACATTGTATTCAAGTGTATGATTGTTTGCATTAGTATAATAGCACAGTCTTAATTATTTAGTATTAATGTTTAATTTTATGACAGAAGTGCACTCACTTCATATTACCTTGAAATTTACATGTCCTAGTAACAGGAAATCTTGTGATAAATTAGGTCTTCCACAGTGAATGCATTGAGATTTTTTTTTTTTGGCAGGGACCATGCTCAATATAACCACAACTTATGCATACTGATTTCTTTCCATGTTCTATGTGCCTACAATATGCTGAAACAGCCAAATTCTTGGCAGTAAAAACATCTCCTGTGTCTGCTCAACTCTGAATGTACACCAGGCTGCTGAGATTGCTTCACAAAGCCTTGTTATAGCAAAGGGTAAAATGAGACCTGGATGAAGAGAAAGGACGCCTGCAGTTTTTGTCCTCATCTTTTATAACTTTTCAAAATAAAATAGTATTTTAGTAAGTTTTACTGTCCAGGGGTTTTATCGCCATCCACATAATAAGCAGCAAATGTAACTATAATACTTATTTTTACTTGCGTCTGTGTAATTGCTTGAGAATGCCATCTTAAGGTTCTGGTGGAATACATTTTAGACTTGAGTTGACCAGTGAGTTTTGTGTTTTTACAGAGGAAAATATATATTTTGCATTCCCTAAGAGAAAAGTGTTATCATAAGGATTTTAGAGAGGGTTTGGCCTTTGTTATTTTATTTTTCAACCTAGTTCATTTGCAGTGTGCTTTTAAAGGCTGAGTATAGTATATGGCCTTTGAATTTTGAGGAACAGTATATGAGGAGACCCTTGATATAATTTACTATCATTAATATTGCTTTTGTTTGTCCCAGATCAAATACACTTATTTATGAACATTTGCTCAGTATTTTGGTCATTCATTTACCATTTAAATTTTTTTTTCCCTAGGCCAGTTTTGTTTAACTCTTCTCTTCATTTTTTGTTTTCTAGATTAGTAGTGAACTGTCATTTGAGAATCTAATTACAATACTTCGATTAACTCCATCTCAGTATTCAGTAGATTTTCTTGTGCTTGTACATGTGGATTTCCAAAATATAATAATTTCTGTGCTTTTATGGTTTTGTTTTGAATATAGCATAGTTTTGTAGGCTGTCCATTTCTTTTAATTTTGACAAAATTTACTTTTCAAAGACCTTGTTATCATGATGTATTAGATGGACAGAGTAGCATTCTAAATTATAACTTATTCTCATGGAAGTTCTGATTTTTTATTATTATTTAACAGTTAAAATGTGATTGATTGGTTTTGTACTGTGAAGTTTCTTATACATTCTGATGAATTGCTCATCCAAGTTTTTTTGGCTTGTGAATTTAAAATTCTCAGGGTATTTTTATCTAAATCTTTCTCAAGTAATTGGCTGTGAGGTTTTGAAGCTCTAAATCTCCTCTGCAAGGAGAATAAGCTTTTGTAGGTATATTTAATTAGTAGAGTAGTAGACTATCACTATGTTACATTCCACTTTTGTGCATGGTTGTTCAGTATTTAAAGGAAATTTTAACTAAATGAACTGCAATCCCCTGTGACTGTAAGAAATCACATTAGTACCAAGTTTTATAACATTTTTTTTTTTTTTCATAGAAACCCATTAGTTCAATAGATGCCATATTTTCATGCCAAAAAACCCAGGCCCACTCGTGTAGAATCCAAACAAAAAGTCCTCTGTGCATGCAAAATACGTCCCTCTCATTCCTTCATGAGGCAAGGAAAATTATGAAAGTTAGAATAAGCTTTAGACCTGACTAATCTGAGCTAATTGAAAATGGTGTTTTTAGAGTTACGGGACATTGTCCATTGGCCCATGGCAAGGAAAAGTCATGTAGAATTAGTCATGTAAGACTCGGTGGCAAAAGTTTAGGTAGCCCAACGTGACTGAACAATTGAAGCAACAGGTTCAAGCGTAAAATGATGCCAGCCAGTCACGTGAGCTTTGGCAAAAAAATCAGGATTCAAGGGAAGCCTCCTGAACAACCAACCATCATTGTGGGTAACTTTCTTTGAAACAGCATGTGTCTCACAGACTGTACAAGGAGGATAATCCCAAATCGAACAATGTCTTCATAGTGAGAGACCGAAGCATAGCTTTATGGGGCTCATTGAGTGGTCTCCACAAGCTCTGAAGGGCTTAGGTGAAATCTCAGGCCTGTTTTCCCAGGAACTGCCAATTGGTGTGGGATATTTGACAAATCCTGGGATGAATTACTCAGATCTAGGTGGTTGAGACAAAAATTTCAAAAGGGTGAACATGTAATAACAGAATTAGACATTCCTTTTTTCAAACAGAAGGCAAAGAATTCTGCATTTATGAAGTGATCTGAGTTTCTCACACTAACTGGTGAAGCAAAGTCACTTTCCTTGGTAGAAATATGATGCAGAGTTTCTGCAGTGTTTTGTTATGGTTGAAGTTATGACCTACAAAAAGCTTTCATGGGTAAACAGATGTGATCTGTTACAGTATGCTGTAACACATGAACAAACCATCTAAACAGGTGTTATTACAGTTGGTCATTTGCACATACCTAGATGGAAACGGCTGTTGAAGCAACTTCTTTCAGGTGGGTAGCCTCCTGGGACAGGGGACAGTCCACTACCATGGTGAGAAGATCCAAGAACCAACCTTATTTAATGAGTTGCAACACTTCACCAGCACCTGTTTTAGAAGGCCAAAAGGGGAAGACATACACATCAGTCTGTCCTAAGGATGAAACAGCATGTCTCTTGTGCTGCCGAATTTGATTGAGCTGAGTACTAAATCATAAACTTGTTAAATTAAAAGTTATGTCTCCATTGTGACAGAGGAGTTCCTGTGTTGCCAAGGTTGCCTTGACATGTAAGGTCTAGTACTGAATTTTCTGTTTGGTGCAGTTGATTGTTTGAGGTGGGCATTGCATTACTACCCATTCTTCTGTGGTAGCTACAGATGTCTATTTGTTACGCAGTTTTTGCACCGAAAGTTCCAGGAACAGTAACAGGTCCTGCAAATTACAACACAGAACTCCATAGATCTGCTGACAAAAGAAGATCCAAGAGGTCCTTAAACTGCATGATAAGAGGCCCAACTAAAAGAGAGGAGCATACAAAAGGCTTTCACAGCACTACAGGACTTAGCATCCAAAGGCAATAGCACCCATTCTTGTCGATTGTATGTTGCCAAGACTTCTTTATAGAACTTAACTGTGCCATTGAGTACTGCAGAGGAAAAGGTCTTAAATACTTTGGAACGCAAGCAGAGATGAAGTAGGCAATGGGCCCTGTTGTCACAGAGGAAAGACGAACCTGCAAAGAGACCCCTTGAATTTTGAAAAGCTGTAAACATTCCATAAGCAAAGAAAACAAAAAATGGACTCAATGGTCAACTATGACCCCTGGTTGTAAATCAGCCAGTACGAATCAAAACTAGATTAGGTGGAATCATCATCTGGTTACAACTCGACCACTGATATCTCTTTCTATGGCTTTGGAGGCCTCTCAGAATTAGAAGTATCACAGACTTTGTCAAAGATTGTGAGAAAGCAGCCTTTTTCCTGCTGCAGCGTAAGTATGTCCAAGGTACTCCTGTCTAACTGATAGACTAACAGTCCTCCATGCTGAAAGGTGGTAACATAAGCCCTGGTATGCTGGAAAATCTAGCAAGAGAAGCAAATGATGTAAAAGGTTAGTGTTCAAAAGACTTCTATTGTGGATCTGAGGATCGAGAATGTAGAATCAGGGGCCTCAGTTAATGTCGTGGAGGCTCAGTGTGATTTGGTTCTCTTATGGGTATATTACACAGGTTACCTGTATTAAAAACAACTGTCCTTTGGCATAAGCTGCAGAGAATGCAAAAATCTATGTCTACAGACAACATAAAATTATTACAAACATATATACTGAGATCCAGGTGAGTATGCTGCAAGCAAAAAAAAATGCAGGAAAAACACAAGCACTAAAAAATGACACAAAAATACTCTTCAATTACAAAATATATTATGACCATCAAAAGGGCAAGGTAATGAAACAGTCAGAATACACATGAAAGAAAAACTAATTTGATACAAAACACACAATGAATTGTAAGATTGCAAGAACAGAAGCTAGCCTGCTAACTTGACAAAGGTAGGATCTCAAAGAAAATTAGAAACTTTATCTTTCAGAATTGACAATGATACCTGAAGGCAAAATATGTATGTGAAGGGTTTAAAACAAGACAGAACGTGCAGACTTGAAGTGTGCTTACCACAACCCCCTCAGAATGTACAATGGTGCCAGGGCATATACCAGAATAGAATCAACCTTATTTCTGGCTAAAAAGACACGTAATGAAAATACAGAAACACGAATGAAAATTGATCATAATCCTGGGAATGGATCTTGTCACAAAGGAATGAGAGGAGTGTGTTAGTATCTCAGGAGCATGTACAGCGGAGGACTTTTATTCCTGGGACCCGTGGTTTTCAGCCACAAAATAATTCGTCTACGTGATTAACAGAGTTGTAATGAAGTGTATTTTATCGTGCTATAATGTAAACCAAATCCGTAGTAATGTATCTGTTGACACCTTTTTTTTTTAAATGTACAAAGATATTGAAAAGTAGAACCAAGCTGGCTCTTGAAAACCCTTTAGTACATTTAAATAAGTATTTTAACAGGTACATCACACTGACAAGTATTTTAACAGGTACATCATACTGACTTTGTTTACCCATTTTGGTAACTCATGAGATTACGATATTTTGATAATACTGTAGTTTTCATGCTGAATGGTTGTGATCATATGTTGGTCCAATTCAAAATTCATGTAATTTAACACAAAAAGGTTTATTTTCTTTTTGATAAAACCCAGTTTTATAGTGGTTGAAAAGCTTAATTTAGGTCACTTAGAAGTACACTATGTTAAATTTTGTAGCCTCATTACACCTAATTTTGAAGTAGTTATAGATAGTTGTAAATTAAATGAAAACCATTATATTAAGTGGAACTGTGATCTATTTTTTAAAGTTTGATGTTCAGGTGTTTTTATAGAAAGCAATACAATGTGTGGTAGGTTGTGCAATTGGATTCCAGTGTTACACGGAATAGTAAATTGTTAAGCAATACATATTTTATATTGGTTTTATAAAGGAGTTTCATTAGAATCTTCACAGTAGTGTATTTTGTCAGTGTATTAGTACTAATATTTTAAATAAATATTGAATATTACTTAATTTTTCTTTATCACAATATATTTGTTATAAAAATAACATAATTTAAGGGAGAAATATGTTGCCTTGTACAAATTTGTCTGTTTAGATTTACACAGTACATATGAGATATTTAAAACTTAAATCTATTTTTAATTCAAACTTGTCAGTTTACATGTGCCAAGTTCTGAAGTCAGTGCCTCTAGTGGTAATAGGTGTAGTTAAGTCTCTCTTTGTGTTGTCTAGAATTTATACAAGAGGTATATGCTTTAAAACTGACTTTAGTCTGAAAAGTGTCATTTGTTTGAACCCAGCTACAATTAGCTCCACGTACATGAGTAGCTACCTAGGTACAAGGGCTTTCTTGTTGTAAGAAAATGTAAACTAAGCTTATGAGGAAGGTGACACTGAGTGAGCAAGGTTTGGGAATTAGACCTTTTTAGTGATAAGGAGTTGAGACTTATACTTGAACCTTGTAATAGTGTCGTAGAATGTTTGGCAAATGAAACAGTTTATAAAGGCCTTGTTAATCATGTAAGGACCTCCTATGAACACAATAAGATGTTGAGGTGCAGGTCAGATGAAGAGGGCACCACTAGTATGGCCCCTTTCAATTTTGGCCCACCACAACTAGATAAGAAAAAAATTTGGTAAACTGGGCAATCACTGATTTAGAGTCATGTGATTTAAGTTCAATTGCTAACAGAATGGATGGATGTAATGAACTTGGGAAGAGCCCAAGCACTGGAGCCCTAAAATATCCATCACTGAACAACAAATTAGTGGGATGATATGATATGAAAGGACGAATATTTTGAAAAAATTCATTTCACTTAGCTTGCCTCAAGTTATACTCTTTTCAGTAGGCTTATGTTAAAAAATGAATTATGACAGTAAATTAGGTAAATGAAAATATGCACATCAAGAAAATAAGTTAAAAAAAATATACATTTGAGGAATAAAGTAGTTGAGCAATTAAAACTGCAAAAATGATATTGTCTTAACTGACAGAGTGCAGAAATGTCTGCAACATCCAAAATTTCAGACAAGGGTTTTCTGTCAAGATGGAAATTTTGTCGCTGGTCAATGTACTTGGAGCAGTGCCCCAAAGTATGCAGATAACAACTCATCACAATGAGCACATTGAGGCACTGCTACCCTCTACAATACACTGATAGGTTAGTTGATTCCTGTCTCTCTGACTTGCAAATAAACATTGTTTTTATCGATCATTTATTCTAAAACAGAACCCCTGTTATAGGACTCCGGGCACTGAAATCTCTACGATAAAAATGGAGTGGGAGGCTGAATTTTAGTTTCGTCCCCTTAACTAAAATGAAGAACGGGAGAAAGGTATATGGAACAAAATGTCACTCATTTTATGAAAAGAAGCAATATGTAACAGCTTGCAACACTATTTTCAAAGACAGCAGTGAATGCTACACAGCTGAATGGGCAATATTTGTGTACACCTGTACATTTTATCATTGAAACCAGGGTTACGAACTTCATCACTTAAACTTGGTTTCTTGAAGATAAGTACTGCCTAGGTTGCAACCATTGGAGATGACTTTTAAGTTAGCTTAAGCACTTGTACCTCTACAGTTCCTGTTTTGGACAACGAAGAGGTCCAGGGGAGGACACACTAACAGAGGGAGGAGGAAAAATGAAGATGACAAAATTTTCGTTTGTTCGGAAAGGCTTCATCCCACCGGTGCAAGATAATCGGTTTTAGAAACAGAAATCTGCTTGTGTTTTGTTTTAAATACCAGAAATGCATTGTGCTTTTTTCACCTAAATTATTTGGGAAGTAATGGTCCTCAAGCTCTTCCCATCTTGTGAAGAGTTTGAAGACTATCAAAGTACAAGGCCAGTTTGTTTGCTGTTGCACAACCACCAGATGAAAATTTGCACTTCATATTTGGTTAGGGTACTCCGTAAATATCGTAACGAAAACCTGCAATTTTTGTGCTTAAACTTGCAAGCCGTAGGACCCTTAAGAGGTCGGAGTGTGGAATTTTGAGTAAACTTCAGGTATGTGGTTATTAAAATGTTCAGTGCCCCCATACGAGGATATTGCCGTCAGTGCACCTCATGCGGTGCAATGTAGGCATTACTTAAGGATCTTTGCAGCGTGCCTTCGGCCCCTAGCTGCAACTCCTTTCGTTCCTTTTACTGTACCTCCTTTCATATTCTCTTTCTTCCATCTTACTTTCCACCCTCTCCTAACGATTGACTCACAGTGCAACTGCAAGGTTTTCCCCCCAATACAACTTTTACTGTCAATTTCTGTTTCAGCACTGAATGACCTCATAGGTCCAGTGTTTGGCCTTTGGCCTAAGTTCTCTATGCAATTCAATTCAAAATGTTCAGTGCAAAACATTACTAGTTTAATCACTTCGAATGTTTTTAAGAAAAGCTTCAGGTATTCTAAATTCATTGAAATCATTCCATTCTTTTTGCATAGGAGCTTTGCTAACAATACTTTACGAGCTGTAATTGTTGACAATCAAGCATTAATTAGCTGGATTAATATAGAGATTGCAACATCTGATCTTATTGGCATGTTCATTAGTACAGAGGTATCGTCTTTATACTTTTATTCAACAGTTGCTTGTTAGACACCAAAAACTATAATCCATTATTATCATTATTATTAGTATTGTTGCTCTAATTTCAAAAGGGCAACGCTCGATTCAACGAAAGTGGATTTACATTCCTCTCGGTGAGTAACAAGATGATACACAAGGTGTCTGGAGCTTTCATCTTCTTTTAAGTCCTGACTGGTTCTCAAAAGCCGTGAAAGGCTTAAACTTTCTAAAACACAGGTGATTTGATCAGTGTCTCCCAATGCAGACTTTCCTTCAGACGCAAATCACTGATTATCTGAAGCGTTTTAAAGACCTGAAACATCATATGAGAAGTATTGCATGGCAGAGCCTTTTGGTGTCACTGACCTTCCTCAGTAATGAAGGTAAGTGAGAGGAAAAAAAAGGGCTGCATATGGCGTTCATCTTGCTGCCTACTGACTTGGCATTGGCATTGGTGACGTCTGTCAAGGCAACGCCAGTCACATCATGTCAGTCACTCAGTCGTTTGTCGTTAACTGAACGTTTTCATTCAGTGTCAGATGTTTGCTCTTGTAGTCTTTCTCTCTCTCTCTCTCTCTCTTCCAAAGAAATGTCTGCTTATATAGCCTGCCTCTCTCTCTCTCTCTCTCTTCCAAAGAAATGTGTGCTTATATAGCCCTCCTCTCTCTCTCTCTTCCAAAGATATGTCTGCTTATATAGCCTGCCTCTCTCTCTCTCTCTCTCTTCCAAAGAAATGTGTACTTATATAGCCCTCCTCTCTCTCTCTTTCTTTCTCCCTCTCTCTCTCTCTTCCAAAGGAATGTCTGCTTATATAGCGGCCCCCTCTCTCTTTTTCTCTCTCTCTCTTTCAAAGAAATGTGTGCTTATATAGCCTTCCTCTCTCTCTCTCTCTCTTCCAAAGAAATGTCTGCTTATATAGCCTGCCTGCCTCTCTCTCTCTCTCTCTCTCTCTCTCTCTCTCTCTCTCTCTCTCTCTCTCTCTCTTCCAAAGAAATGTCTGCTTATATAGCCCTCCTCTCTCTCTCTTCCAAAGAAATGTCTGCTTATATAGCCTCTCTCTCTCTCTCTCTCTCTCTCTCTCTCTCTCTCTCTCTCTCTCTCTCTCTCTCTCTCTCTCTCTCTCTCTCTCTCAAAGAAAGAAAAACAATTTAATCCCCTCTTGATATTTTCAAAGAGCTCAGACGTATATTGGGAGAAAGTTGAAATTGGGACTCGTACTAAAGACTATTTACTATCGAAATCAAAACAGACGAGGAGTGCACGCTTAACCAATGCCTGCCATCTCTTGGCAGAATCAGCATCAAACAAAGGCAGACACCAGATACTTCAGATATTAATTGGAAACTCATGAGAAGGCGTAACACCTTCATAAATCGCAAGTGGGTTAGGCAAAGATGTGAAGTGGTTGGTGATCGATATGAAAACGAGCCTTCCAACAAATTAGGCGGGTTCAGCCCAGCGGTGATGTTGACAGACCACTTAAACAACTGCTCGTTATCAGCAGATGAGGCTTTGAACGAAGGGGCTCCAGATGGGACAGGTGTTCAACGGAATAATTAGTCCCTAACCTTACATGCACGTCCCCGTAGGGGGAGGGGTGGGGGGGTAGAGCCGTCAGTGCACCTCGCGTGGTGCAATGTAGGCATTATTTATGGGCCTTTATGCAGCGGCCATTCGGCACCTAGATGCAAGCTCTTTCTTTCCTTTTACTGTACCCCCGTTCATATTTTTCATATTACACCTAAACCTTCCTACGGTCATTTTCCATTTAAGCGCTGAATGACCTCGTAGGTCCAAGCAATTGACTTTCATCCTCAATTGTATATTTTATCTATCTTCTAACCTTACACACATGTACGGGAAGCCTCTCCGGTAATATAAATGTATTTGTGAGTGTTCTTTCTTTCTCTCTTGGGACATGACGAAGAGGGCAAGACGCAAGGTGTGTGGATGTTGACGGCAACAGAGAACTTTTGTCCCAATGACTTAAATGTACTGTATACCACCGCTGCGCCATTATCCTTCTCTCTCTCTCTCTCTCTCTCTCTCTCTCTCTCTCTCTCTCTCTCTCTCTCTCTCTCTCTCTCGTTGCGGAAGTGATGACGGAAAGTTAATCGAGAACACAGATCTCTTTCAGGTGTTGTTCACCATCTTTACAAAGTCCCCTCCCGCCCCCCTCCCCCCCCCCCCAAAGTTATTTCCTGAACCGAGGCGTGTAAACCATTCCTCGAAGTGGAATAATTACACCGCTTTAAAATCCTACAAGAACTTTCTGTCATTTTGGTAAGTAATGTGCATGGAAGACCTCGAGTTTTAGCCAGGAAGGAGGTTTGGTACTAAACCAGGTAAATGTAGGGCTTGATATGTATGAATATATGGAAAGATCAAGTAATGAGACTAGGTGAACACAGGTCTAACATTTTTTTAAGTAATGAGATTAGGTGAACATAGGTCTAACATTTTTTTTTTATTTCTTCAGTCAGTTATTTATAGAGTCTTATTAGAGCGAACGGGACTACAGCCCTGGTATCATACGCAAGTAACGAAGATGGAAGAAGTTAAAAATAATGAGGACTCCTGACGCAGAGATAAAACAATCCTTCCCCACACCGTCAAAACATGAGAGAAAACTTGACAGGACATAAAAATCGTAAGCTAAATTGACTGAAAACAAGAATAAATACATGAATCTCTCTCTCTCTCTCTCTCTCTGCCTACACACACACACACACACACACACACACACACACACACACACACACACACACACACACACACACACACACATATATATATATATATATATATATATATATATATATATATATATATATATATATATACACACACAGTATATATGACTGTGAAACATTTTCTGTTAAAACAGAGTTCCATCAAATATAAGAAGCCCATAAAAACGCCAAAATTTGGAAAGTAAAGGCTACATTTCAGAGACCATACTGTCTCTCTCCTCAGGCAAATAGTGAATGACAAAAATTTACAGAAAAGCAGTATTAATATCCGAAGGTCCATAGGTCAGCCGTTACGTCACGGCACTTGAAAATTTCTCTTTTAATCTTCTTAATATCTGACCTATGGACCTTCTGGTATAAATACTGCTTTTTGTAGCTTTCTCTCATTCACTATTTGCCTATTTGCCTGAGGAGAGAGACACTTTGGTCTCTGAAATATAGCCTTTACTTTCTACATTTTGACATTTTTATGGGCTCCTTATATTTGAGATATATATATATACAGTATATGTATATATATATATATATATATATACATAATATATTGTCAGCGTTACTGAAAAAGTCGTTCCCAGGCATTTGGTGGTTCGAGTCCATCTGGTGATGGATTGCTTATCGCTTATAAATTCCCCTGTCGGTGGCTATTCCGAGGTTGAGTGAATTTGGTATTAAACGACATTTTATATATATATATATATATATATATATATATATATATAATATATATATATATATATATATTTTACAGGCAGATAGCAAAACCAGGTATTTCA